>QKWP01000485.1:0-98206 GCA_003550325.1 Gigaspora rosea | reverse complement strand
GTTATCGAATTGAGGTGTGATAAGGTTAAGTGTATTTAAAAATGGATTGATTGGTAAAAGTTGGATATTGGGCCATATATGAAGTATAGGTGAAGTGGATATTTGGTTGGAGAGTGTTTTGAACCAGCTTGGAATAGGGCCTCGAGGGGATTTGAATGTTCTAAGATATATGTTTTTCCAAGGGAGAAGGTTGTAGTTGTCAGCTGTAAGAAGTTGTTCGAGAAAGAGAATTTTATTGTTTTTAAGACTTAAGATTGTTGAATAATTTGGGGATGGAAATTATTTAATTTAATTTATATTTATATAATAAAAATAATATAAACCTTTAATCTAATAATATGAGGCCTAAAATAAGCATAAGGCCTATAGGTTAGGGTTAGGTCAGTTTCATTATGTTGAGCTTTGGGAGGGGGTATTCATATATATAATTTTAACCTAACAATCATAAGGCCTAATAATAATCTTGAGACCTAATGGTTAGGGTTAGGATCAGTTTTTATTATATTAGCTTTAGGAGGGGTTTTCATATATATATAACTTTTTTTTAATAAATTTAAAAACTAAAATTGTATAAAATATAAAATATATAAACTAAAAAGTCTTAAAATTCTATATACTAAAATACTATTAAAATTCTAATATAAAAAACAAACAAAAAAATTAAGATATAGAACAATTAAAACCTCTAGCCCGTGGCAATACCCGGGCCTTTCTCACTAGTCTACTACATTTAAGGCGCAGTTCTGTGTCACTATTTAAGGGGTGCTTCAGTTGGTTATAATATTAAGGACCCTTGAATTTTTAAAGGTCCTTTACTTACCACCCCAGAATATTACTAAATATTATATAAATTCACGTGGAAAAATTCTAAAAAATTCTTACAAACCACCTTCCACACCCACCCACTCTTGAAAAAATTCACACACGGGTTACTAATCCTGAAAAATTTTCAAACTCCGACCAAAAATAGAGGTCGGATTTCATGTTCTTACGAAAATGGGTGAGTTACACAAAAATTTAAACTCTGACAGACCAGGTCCGGATCGGGTTCATTTGAACCAAGAACGGGTTCAATTGAACCAAGTCGGGTTAAATTAAACCAAGTCGGTTTCAATTGAACCAAGTTTGGGTTCAATTGAACCAAAATTAGGTTTAATTGACCCAAAAGTTACATGAAAGTTACACAAATTTGAGCAAACAAAACCCAGCCATTAATAAGTTAAGTGCCAATGTCACATGACCTTAAAATGGGTCGGTGCCTCTGAACTTATGGTACGGACCTGTGTAATGTTTCATAATTTTTTTAAAAAAAATAAATTAAATTGTAACACATCAGATTCAGGTAACATCCCAATTTTGCCTTAATACGGATTTGTCTTTTGTTAACGAATTTTTTTTAATTTTTTTTTTTTTTTTAAAAAAAAACTAATTTTTATTAAAACAATTTTTTTTTTGCTAACAAATTATTATTTTAACAGATTCTTAACCAATATATTAGACAAATTTAAACCAATAAACAGTAAGTTTAATAAAATTTTAATTTTTTTTTTTGGCAATCCTGCCTTTATTGTATAAGATGTAAGTAATAAACTACATATAAAAATACTATATACTATCATATTTTCCACTTTTTTAACAATAAAGACTCATTCGGTTACTGAGGTACTTAAATGCGATCTGCTACAGCCTAGTTTCGTCTTCTTTTTGGGCACCTTAACTTTCTAAGGTATCCGTCAAAAATTCATCGACTAGCTCTTGCCTGCTAATGTCAAAATTGACTAAAAAATTGTTTTTTCCTTAAAGGGCCAGCCTGCAGAAAGCCAGGCTGGCCTCATGAAGCCAGAAATCCACTTGAACAATATACTCTTAGAATATTGAAAATTCTTTGAAATTTTTCGTGCTTCATTTCTTTTATGGCATCTTTATTCTTTTCTTTTTCGTTTTTCTTCTGCCTTTTTCGATTTCTTGTGGCTTTTTCTCCCTCATCTATTCTTTCTTCTTTGTTTTCATTAATTCTTTTTCTTTTCATTTCTTTTATCCCACTTAATTCTTCCCACTCTGCAACAGCTTCAATCGTAGTGTCCAAATTTTTTCGTGGAATTTCAAACCCAAAGCTTCAAATGCTTTGTTTTTAAAATATCTTTCTACTATTGATTCTTTTTCGAGGCTTGCGGGAACTAAGCCTTGTATTATTAATTTCTGTTTCCTAATCTTTTCATACTCATCTTCACCAAAAAGTACTTTTTCGACGGCCTTAAAGATTTCTGGGTCAACTTCTTTCTTCTTTGTATCTTTGTTAATAAGTACTTTCTCCTTGACCTTGCATTCTATTTTTCTCCATAGGCCTTAATATATCTCACATTCTGCCAAGTAGTCTTGTGTTTCTGATTCCCTAAAACATGCTATGCACCAATCGATTTTGTATACTCCCAGATATCTTTTATATAGTAAAGCCATTACCAGCAGGGCCTTGTCCATATGTTTAATCCTATTGACCCAGGCCCTACTTTGCTTTATACTCCTACACTTACGGCCTTTCAGCTTATTTAACTGACCCCATGTGCTACCCCAGTCAGCTTCTTTACTATTTTCCTCCTCTTTTAATATATCTATAATACCTGGCAACCCCTTCTATTCTATATCAAAACCCATATTTGTAACTTCCTCCACAAATTTTCTAATTGGTCTATCTATTATGTACTTTTCCCATTTCGGGACTATTCTTATTCCTTTAACCCAACTACTAGTGATCTTAAAGCACCTTTTGCTTTTAAGGCCCTCTTTAGCTAACTTGTCTGCATATTCATTCCCTTCAACTCCCATATGTGCTTTAACCTTAACAATCTTCCAATCTATTTCCTTTCCTTAAGGCACTTTTGTATTAACCTCAGGACGCTACCGTTGCTTATTTTAACTTCTTCTCTTAAGCTTTTTGGCTTTGCATTTTCTTAATTAGGCTTATAGCATTTATGCTATCTGAGAATAATTCCACTTTACTTTTATATGAGACCACCAAAAGTGTTGTTGCAATTGCGCCTATTTCTGTCCTTGTTGTTGAAGGCCAATCCAACAAAGCTCTGTTGAATTGAGGATTGATGAATCCTGACACTTGTTTCGTTTCTTTGGGATATGCTACCTAGCCAATCCCCATACTTTTCTTACAAACCCCTGCTTGAACCTCTTCCTGAATTAAGGAGCCATCCATATAGATACACCATTCAAGGCACCCTTTCATGCGCTCATTCAGGGCTTTCAACTCCTTTCGCATACTTTCTCCATCTATCCACTCATCTATTATTTCCTCTTCCTTATACTTTACCACAACATCATGTACTTCCTGTTCTCTTTCTAAATTGCTACTTGCGTCTTTGTCCTGTCTGTATACTAAATCAGCACACTTTATTTCACACAAAACTCTATCNGTATACTAAATCAGCACACTTTATTTCACACAAAACTCTATCTTCTCGCTTTTTAACAAGCCTTCTATTCAATGCATATTTAGGACTTTTGAAAGCTTTGAATATTGTGCATTCTCCACTTTTTTCCACTTGATCTTGTGCACAATCTTTGTATTGTTCTATTTCATTCTCATCTGGTTTTATATTTTCTTTTTCTCTCCAATGCTTGATTTGATAGGTTTTCTTTCGTTTTTTGTTGACTCTAACTTTGCCTATCTGTGGAGTTTCTTCATTGTTTTTGAAAACAATTAATTCTGATTTTCATTTGTCTTCTGCAATTACATTTAGTTCTCATTTTAGTGCCAATATATTTCTTTCGCTTCGCTTAAACGCTTCTTTTAACTCTCTTGTTTCTGTGCTTGCCAAACAAGCTTCTTCTAATTCCTCTAACCAAATTGGTTTTTTACCTGAACCTTTTTGGTTTCTCAGATTTTTTAAACGCTCCCAAGACAACATATACGTGCTATTTGTATCAAATAGCTATTCTAATAGAAAAAGCTTTAACAACTTTTTTTTCAAAAAGCTCTTTATGCCTCTTTCACACTTAAGACCTTAATTATCTCGGTGCCTTGCTGAGCGATTTTAAGACTTTTCTCCCAGATACTACTACTAAATGTGATGCTAATCTTTCTTGCCTCTTTAATCACCCTAACGGATATGTTGTGGGTATCTACTATTTTATTAAGTTTATCACTTTTCAGACTCGAAATCACACTAATACATTTATTCAAGATCTGTGCTTGTTTTAGTCTTATCCAAGTGGATTGGCCGAGCCTTTCCATATCATTAAGTCTAATTGCAAGATTACTGACATGATGCGCTAATGTACTCTTCTAGAGTAGTTGAACCCCAGTGATATTTTTATGATTCAGTACACCATATACCGCATTAGCTGCAAGTCCACTTTGATTTTATCAATTTTAAAAAGGGTCTATGTAATTGTTCGCAATTATTCCTACTTAGTATCACTATTTGTGCTCTGTACTCTGCTCTCAGAATTAGCACTTTATTGTTTATATATATGAGATGACTAAGTGTCGTTTTCTTCTTCTTCATGCAGTGAGTTAGCGCCCAAACCTCCTGCTCAATAACCTTTTTAACACATTTTAGCGCATGTTTTTTTGAGATCCAAACTCCTAGAAATCTTGCAATCTGGTCCTTTCTCTTTGCCATGACTTTATCTTTTCCTTCGCCAATTTCTATTGCAACTGGTAAAATTCATTTGCAATTGCTAAAATATTCTCCATATCTACTTTAGATTTGGCAATCTACGTGGTATCATCTGCGTACGTCAAACGGCTTGTCACAGCTTTTCTTTTCTGCTTTTTCCCGTGGTTAAGTCAACTGGCCACTCAATCTCAAGAGAATATCTGAATGATTCCTGTTCTTGTATTGTTCTAAATAGCGGATTGTAGTATATACACCATACTAAGGGCGAAACCACTTCTCCTTGATCAATTTCGTCTTCTGCAACTACTCTTTGCTATATCTGAAGGCAGTCACCACCTTTCTTTATATAGGTCAATAAGGAAATCAACGATATTTTCGGCATTTAATTCTCTTTAGCGACAATTCTAACATCTCCAAGTTTACTGAATCAAAAGCTTTTTTAATGTTTTGTATCAATACCCATAGCTCTTTTTTTTTCTGAGCATTTTCTAAGATATTATTAAGTATTTGTATTGGGATATTCGTACAATTCCCTAGTAAGCCTGCGTAGCTACATCCTTTTAGGATATTTTTCCTTTTGAATATTTGCCCCAATCTTGTATTTAAGATGCGAACTGTCATTTTCCGTAACATTTCAAGGAGCATTATTGGGCGAATATTAAATAAGTTAAAATTCCAAAATTCACTTTTTGGGATCGGGTACAGAATCCCTTTTTTCTATTCACTCAGAATCTTTCCCGCTCTTATACAAGAAATTGCAAATTCATGCAATATCTTTCTGCTTTTAGTCCACCTTCTAAATTAATGGATAAGTGATTCTTGTAGCCCCTGGAGCTGAGTTGTTCTTTGTTTTCTCTAATGCTTCATGCCATTCTTGTTCGCTTACTTTCCCGGCTAAGTCATTATACCATTCATTATCTATTCTTGTAATGGTTTCTTGTTACGGTTTATAGGTCTTGGTCCACCTTTTATTCATATATCTTGTTTTGACCTTTCTCTTTTTGTCCTGTTTACAAAAATGATCTGCTGCTTTTTCTTTTATCTCCTCCTCGTCAGTAACCAACTGCTTTTCTCTTCTATTATCTACTACTATTCTATCTAAAGTAATCCTATTACTATGTCTATCTAAAAGGCTATTTATCATTCTTCTTTGGTCTGTTACCAGCATATCGCCCATTCCTCAATTTTTCGTCTTATTTTCTCTTCTTCTATTCTTCGTTTTTCTGTTGTCCACAGGTTATACTGTTGTTTCCACTCTTCTTTTACCTTATCTAAGATTTCTCTTGTTCATCTTTGTGGTGTCTCATGTTCTGCTATTACCAAACTTTGAAGAATTTTTACTATAGGATTACCCTTCACTACCTCTATATTTTTTCCTATATTGCATTTGCACTTCCTGCACACTTTGCTGAGCAATTTAGCCTTATTTCTTAAGGCCTTAATCTCTGTGTTAGAACTGTCTTGCACTATCTCCTTCTTTTTGCGCTTTATAGGAAGATGTTTTCTTGCAGAACCAATAATACAGTCTTTGATAACTTTCTACTTTTTATTCAAATTTTCAAGATCTGTTCCCTTTTTTTTGTGAATACTTTTGGTGACATCTTTCTATAGCGCACTTAAGGCCTTTTCTAAATACTGAGTGTATGCTGTCCAATGATCTTCATCTACTTCTTTCATATCTACTATCAGTCTTGTGGAGTTAAAGTTAGGTTTTTTAGAGCGACTTGATTTTACTAGGCCTATATCTGTTGTTATATTTGCCGTTACAATAACATGATCACTTGCTGTAGTTGTCGACATATCTATATGTTGTACTTCCAAAATATTCCTTTTTAATTCTTTGGAAACCCATATATAATCGATATGCGACTCCATTTGACTATTACTCTATATGTGCTCGTATTTGTTTGGATTTATCCATCTATATGCATCTGCAAATCCACTGTTTTCTAGTTCTCCGAAGGTATCTTCTGTTATTTTATTTCTTTTACACTCTCTACCTCTACGAATTGCCTCTTTCTGTCTTTCATAATTAAAATCCCGGCCAAAATAAATTTTCTTTCTTTCTTTCTTTTTTCCTAGATCTTGTTCTTCAAAAAATTTTTAATTTCAGCTCTGATTTTGTCGTCTGTAGGGGAGCATATACTATAATGATGCTGAAATCTATTTTTTTAAATATTAGAACTAGTTCTATACTATTAGCACCCTATTTGTTTACTTGGGCCACGTGTTTTGACCACTTATTCCTAATTAAGATACCAATACCGAAACCTTTCTTTTTCTCTTCTCTAGCTTCAGTCCAAAAACCTATTATGTTCTTTTCCTGATTTAGCAGCCATCTACCTTCCTTCTCTGCTATATTAGTTTCGCAAATTCCTACAATGTCCAGTTTATCTTCTTCCATTAAGTCTACCAGTGCCTCAAGTTTACTTTTGTTACTTCTAATTCCATTGATATTATGAAAACCAAACCTAAGTACACTCAAATCTTTTTTAATGTTTTTACTGTTATGAACACTGAGCGACTCCTTTCGGTTAGAACTGGCCTCCTTTTTCTTTTCTCTAATATATATTTGTAGACCTGTAGAGGAGTTTTCTTGTTGTGAAGCCAGTTCTTTCTCATACTTTTCAATTGGTACGCCAATTAGGAGCAGTAGAGGACCGCCCCTTTGAGTCTTGCATCCTTCTTAATGATATCGACTATACACCCCTTTATATCTTTGAAAACCGATTTCATGATTGTTTCAATTATATCTTCTAGCTCTTGGTTACTTTTTACAGCCTTTTGTTTTTCTTTTTTGTTTTGAGCTGGTGCCAAAACTTTGGGTTTAATCATCTCGTTAACCTTTCTTCTTTATTTTTAGCTCTTTGGGTTAATCTTTTATGCTCCCTATAGTTTTCCATTCTATGAAATATTTGCTTTTGACTTTTAGAGATTTCTATCTTCGTATTTAAATCCCACCAGAGTGCTTTGTTGTAGTAATAGATATTCTGTCGAGTCACTTTCTCTTTATCTTCGTTTGTTTTAAACTCAGCAACTGCTTGGCTTCTAGGATTTCCATTTCTGTTATGGAAAATGTGTACTGCCTTTGATCTAATTCTTCTTAGTTGTCTAAGTAAAAGCACTTCTTTTGTATTCGTTGGTATGTTATTAAGCCTTGCGTGGAATGTTCTTCTCAGATCGTGCTGCTCTTTATTACTTTTGCCCATTGTGATTCTCACTAGATTTCATCCTTTAACAGCAAGACCCAGATGTTTTCAATCTCTGTTTCAATTGACTTGAAGGAATCTTTTCCTTTCCAATACAGTCTGCTCTTGTCTTTCTGTTTTTACTGTGTAAAATGAAAATTTCGTCTGGGACTTTTATTCTTCGTCTAATTAACGCAATTATTTCGTTTTTTGAAACATAGTACGGTAAATCCCATATTGTACACCATTGTTCTCCCATCTGTTGTTTTAATTCTTCATTAGAACATTCTTCATCACCTTTCCCCGGTACAGAATTTTGATTCATATATTCTGTTTCTTTTTCTTTTTCTTTTCCAGTTTGGCTTCCTGATATATCGCTTTGGGCATAGTATCTATCCTGTTGTCATCACTTTTCTCAACTACTCTGTTTGCTAAGCATTTAGTTAAATTCTTATCACCTTCAAGTATTTTCTCCTTTTTAGAAGGCTCTATCCTATTTTCCTCAAGATGCGCTTCTATTATATTAAAGATTTGTTGTTTGATTTCATTATTGCCATGGTCAATTTCACTAGTCACCGTAATTGCAAATACTATTTTTTGACACATTTTTTCAATTTCAACATCTTTAATGTATTTTGGTACCAAGTCCTTCTCCTTAAGCTTTTCCGCTCTATTTACTGCTTGTTTATATTGTATCTAGTTATATATTTCAATTGCAGTACAGATTACATACACTGTTTCTGGTTTCTCTATACTCAAAAATTCTGCAATTTCAATATCTCTCTTGAGCACCCTGTGATGCTGTTCGTTTAATATTGACATAATTTTTTGATCTTGATAGCAGAATAGCTGATTAAATTCCTTGATGCATTCCATGATGATTTATATATTTTCCCACTATAGGTTACGTGTAAAGTTGTTTGGAGCCTGTTATTTCTATTTATTGTTGTATTGTATTACTATCTATTATTGAGGCTTAGTCATAGCTGTTTAATAAAATTTTAATTAAAATATTATAAATATAATTTTTAAATATAAAATTTAAAAAAACAAATAAAACAGGTAAAAATTTACAAATATAAAGTAAAATTTCTATTATTATTTAATAAATACTTTGCATTATTTAATAATTATAAGTTTGCAAATAATTAATAATAGTATTTTTTTATTTTTTTTTTATTGAGATAGAAAATATTAAAAAAAGGGAAAGGAAAAGGAAAAGAAATCTTGCCTATACCTCAGGAATATTAGATAGATATTCTGTATCTAAAGGAGGTGAAACTGATGAAGAAAAATAAAAGTGAGAAGGCAGAATAAGAGCTGCAAAGAGTAAATTTTTTGCAAAGCAAAAAAAAGCTTCTACACCTTCAGTAACAGGACCTGCTTCAAGAACAAGATCTCAATCTAAAGCAAAATTACCTGTAGCTTCAAGAACAAAAACAAAAACAAAAACTAAAGAAGCTACTAGATTGAGACAGCAGAAGTATAGGGCATCTATGCCTGCTGAGAAGAAAGCAGAAGTAAACAAAAAACAAAGAGAAAGAATGAGAGAAACTTATACTAAGAAGAAAGAAGAACAATATAACCAATTTTATAAAATAGGACATTGTAGTTTAGATGAATATGATGAAGAGATAGAAAAAAAAAAGGAGGTAGAAGAGGAGAGGGAGGTAGAAGAAGAAGAGGAGATAGAAGAGGAGATGGAGGAAGTAGAAAAAATAAAGGAAGAAATGGAGGAAATGGAAGAGATTGAAGAGAAGAAAGGATAGAAGAGAAGGAGAAAGAGAAAAAGGAAGAGGAGATAGAAGAGGAGATGGAGGAAGTAGAAAAAATAAAGGAAGAAATGGAGGAAATGGAAGAGATTGAAGAGAAGAAAGGATAGAAGAGAAGGAGAAAGAGAAAAAGGAAGAGGAGATAGAAGAGGAGAATATGATAGAGGGAAGGCATATGTTGGGAGGAATGGACATTATTTGTACACATTGTGGAGCTTTAAAATAGAAGCAAGAAAAACCAGGACTATGCTGCATGAATGGACAAGTTATACTAGCACCACTTCTACCACCACCAACAGCAATTAAAAAATTGCTTACAAAAAAAGATTCAGAATCTAATGTACCATTTGTTACACAAATAAGAGCATATAATCAATTATTTGCTTTTACATCAATTGGTACAAATCTAGATAAGAATCTTGCAAATGCCAGAGAAGGGTTTATACTTATAGAATTCAAGGAACATTATATCATAAAATAAGTTCTTTTATGCCAAATGAAGGAGAACAACCAAAATTCTCCCAAATTTATTTTTATGATTCTGATAATCTAGAAAATCAACTCAACAAAAGACATAAAATAATAAAAAAACAATTAAATTTTAATCTGTTGAAAGAAATTCAAAAGGAATTGTATTCTTTAAATCCTTTTATAGAATTTTATAAAGATGCAAAGAATCATGAAATAGAAAATGAAAATAAGCAAGTATTGCATATAGCAATACATAATATTCATGGCAGGGATATGAGACTATATAATGCACCAGCAGCTTCAAAAGTAGCTGCAATGTATTGTGACAATGAACCAACTACACAACCTAGAGATGTTCTTATTAAGAGACTTGATAACACATTTACAAGAATATCTGAATTACATAGTGCATATAATCCTTTACAATATTGCTATTCCCTAATAGAGAATATGGTTAGCATAGAGGAATATTAAAAAAAGATATTGTAGCATAAGAAATTGTTGGACTAGAATAAATCATTAATGAAGAAGAAGAAGAAGAATATGATAATGATTTTAATAATAATAATGATGATGATGATGAAAATTATTATGGACAAATTGCTGATCAAGTTGTTAATCAAGTTATTGCAGAATTGGCAAGTTTAGCAAGTGGTGAAACATCAGGCACACCATCTGAAAATTTTTGGCAAAAAAAGTTTGATAGTTTTATAAAACAAGCCAAACTAAATATTCAACAAGAAGGGCAACAAGAAGTTCAGCAAGAAGCTCAAAAAGAAGTCCAACAACAAACAGAAATACAACAAGATGAAACAATGATTCTTGAAGATGAAGAATATGAACCCCAAGCAGGACAATCTATTGACTATAGAACTTTATTACAAGCAAGTTCTGAAAGTCATACAGGGTTATCTCAAACATTTGAAGATTCAACTCTTAGATCTGCTACAAGTTTTATGAGTATTAATAAAATAAGTGAAAAAGGTGATGAAGAATCTAAAAGAAAAAGAAAAGTTGATAAAGGAAAAGGAAAACAAACAGAAGTTAAAGAAGTTGAACCTGAAAACATTTCTAATAATGAAGATGATAATTATAAACCTCAAAAGAAGAAAAGAAAGATTGATAAACGAAAAAGCAAAGAAGTTATTGAAGTTATTGAACCTGATAATGATAATAATGTCTGGAGCGTAGCGACAGACTCATACTTTTACGCCCTTTGATGACCATAACTACGTTTTTGATCCGTTTTTAATAAAAATATCAAAAATGTAGTTGTTGCATTTTCTGGATGTAACGCAGCGTGCCTATATTTGCACATTTAGTGCAATGACAACACGGATTTTACGTGTTTGTGTTATAGTGTAATTCGAATTAATTACCCGGGTAACTAATTTATATGTGTAATTTTATTGTATTTTGTAATTAGTGCTTGATTTTCAAAAAACCGGTAGTAAAATTCTTTTTGACCTTCTTGATGACAAAGCAATTTTAATATGGTCGTTAATATTGGCAGATCTTCTATATCAAAATATTCCAAGCACATTCGGCAAGTTTAAGATACAGAACTTTATATTTTCATAATATATCTAAAAAAATAACAAACCACTTTATTTAAAGAAGATTTCGTCCAACAATTTGAGATTCTTATCAAGTAAGTTATTTAATAATATCATGATTTTAAATCATGCTGCAAAAGGAAATAATATAAAGATATATCTATGGAGAAGTATCTCTACTTGAAAACTGTAATGCATCATTTATTCTTGATCTTATGCTTATTGCATATAAAGAAAATTTTTTTGATGATTTAACTAAATATCTTGAAACTCATTTAATTAGGACAGAAAATTATTGTTTCGCTTAAATTTTACTCGTATTTATTAACAAAATTTTCAAAATTATAAGCTTCAAGATTACAAAAATGGTGCAATTGTATTGTGGTAAAGTACTTTGCAAAAGTTTTTGATTCAGAAAATTTCGTCTCACTTCATTATCTTACTTATAAAGATTTGGAATTGCTCAAAATCCTAGCCTACTAGAAGATCCCGAAGATTGGACTCATAAAAATTTTTTTGTTTAAAGACAGCTTTATGAAATTGTTTACCTTTTATCTGTCTGAAGATAATATACTAAACCATATCATCAGGTATTTGAAAAAATATTTAGAATTCATAATTTATTTTTGATCTTATGCTTATTGCATATAATGATTTTTTTTTTGATAATTTAACTAAATACCTTCAAACTTATTTAATTAAAACAGAAGACCATAGTTTCGCCTAAATTTTACTTGTATTTAAAAATTTTTCTAAAATCATAAGCTATAAGAATTACAAAAATGGTGCAAGGATATTGTGGTAAAGTTATTTCGTCTCACTTCAAGAAAATGTGTTAATCTCACTTATTAGTCGAGAAGCTTTACAAATAGAATAACTAAAATTTGGAATCATATTATCAAATGGGGAATTGCTCAAAATCCCAGCCAATCAGAAGATCTCGAAGATTATACTTATAAATATTTTCTTGTTTTAAAGACAACTTACGAAATTGTTTACCCCGTATCATCAGGTACTTGAAAAAAGATTTAGAATGCATAATGCATTATTTACTTTTGGTCTTATGCTTATTGCATTTTTTTTACTGATTTAACTAAATACCTTCAAGTCATTTAACTAAGACAAAAGACCAAAAATTTTCCAAATTCGTAAGCTTCAAGAATTACAAAAATAGTGTAAGAATATTGCGGTAAAGTATCTTGCAAAAGTTTTCGATTCAGAGATTTCGTCTTACTTCAAGAAAGTGTTTTAGTCTCACTTATCAATTGAGAAGATTTACAAATAGAATAAGTAAATATTATCTATTATCGAATTGGGAATTGCTCAAAATCTTGGCCTACCAGAAGATCTCGAAGATTGATATTTTCTTGTTTAAAAACAACTTTACGAACAAAGATACTTGAAAAAAATATTTAGAATGCATAATGCATCATTTATTTTTGATCTTATGCTTATTGTATATAATGAATTTTTTTTTGATAATTTATCTAAATACCTTCGAACTCATTTAATTAAGACAAAAGATCATTGACTTCGCTTAAATTTTACTCGTATTTATCAAAAAATTTCCAAAATCGTAAGCTTTAAGAATTACAAAAATGGTACTCTCACTTATTAGTCGAGAAGATTTATAATTAGAATAAGTAAAATTTGGAATCATATTATCAAATGAAAAATTGCTCAAAATCCCAGCCTACCAGAAAATCCCAAGGATTGGACTCATGAAAATTTTCTTATTTTAAGACAACTTTACGAAATTGTTTACCTCTTATCCGTTACTTTTAGATATCTGGAGATAATATACTGAACAATATAAAACCGTATCATTAGGTACTTGAAAAAAGTTTAAAATGCATAATGCATCATTTATTTTTGATCTTATGCTTATTGCATATAATGATTTTTTTTTTTTACTTGTATTTATCAAGATTCCAAAATTGTAAGCTTCAAGAATTACAAAATGGTCCAAGGTTATTGTGGTAAAGTATACTGTAAAAGTTTTTGATTTGGAAGATTCAAGAAAATGTGTTAATCTTATTAATCGAGAAGATTTACAAATGGAATAAGTAAATTGTTTACCTCTTATCCGTTACTTTCAGATATCTGGAGATATTATATTCTTTCCACCTCGCATAATTGTAGCACCAAAATTACCTACTAGAAATACAGAACGAAATTATCAATAAAGCATATGCATCAGAAATTACTTCATAGGTTAATAAAAAGGATAATGCATATTCTATAATGAATAATCTATACGAATTTAAACTACTTCTTTGTAGAACTAGAGATGGTTTTATCTCTGCTTCATTCTGGAATTTATGTAATAAGAAAATGAATTTTGTACTGGTTTAACAATACGTCGTGAAACTATTGCAAGGCAAAAAAACCAATATGCGAAAACACAAATAATGATAGTAGGAAGTTTTTTGTCAAACAATGTAAGTATAAAATAATTAAATGAGTACCGACAGAGGAAAACCTGTAATTAGAACAGTTAGCAATCTATAGAAAATCTATTGTCATGATAGATTTTCCATAGATGGCTAACTGTTCTAATTACAAGTTTTCTTTTTCTAATATAAATTTTTTTTTTAATGTCAGAATGGGAAGTTACTTATGATTAATGTAGATGATTTCACAAACATTCATGGGTACCATTATAGCAACACAATATCAACATATACAATCCTTCGAAATATAAGTACTAAAGTTAATGCTAGAGATAAGATTAGAATAATTGTTTTTAGGATTAAGATTAGAGATAATATGTATTAGGGAATTGGTGTTTTAAATCGAGTTAGAAATTCGATTAGTAATAGTACTTTAGTTAGAAATAAAATTAGCATTAGGAATTGGTTAGGATTAGTTTACTGATATAAATAGTATTAGTGTTTATTTTAGGGTTAGAAAATTAAAGTATTTTAAATTATATACTTGTTAATATTAGTTACTACTATTATATTATATAAATCATATAAAGTATATATATGTATATAATTGTATTTGTGCAACATAATTACAAGTTATACATGCAAGAATACGTGGCGTATAACCAACTAATCATGAGATAATTGTTTCATCTTTTGATTAAACACAAGAAGATTGTACCTAATCAACAAGCTTAACCTGTTACCATACCTTTGACTCAATGACTTGTCTAGCAGATCAGTATGAGAAATAGCAATTGTTTCTTTTTTTTTTTTTTTATCGCCTCAGAAGAACTCATACTTCAACTTATTTATTTTTAGCAACAAAGTGTAGATGCATCATAAAAGTCGTCATTAGAAGTACGAAACTTAATTTTGCTGTTTGGTAAAAAATTTTAAGAGTAGAATTTATAACTGTATTTAATACAATAATGCAAATAGGATGCAATTCGATGATTTGGTGGCATTGTTCTTATTTTGGTTACATCGTTTCTAGAAGAACACAATTGACCCGCATGAATTTAAAATAATACATTATGGAAAGTAGTTTACAATATTTATCGCTGCTTTCAAAATGAATACTCGATTAGTTTATAACAATAATCATATTGGTTATCTAATCTGTGTACATGCATAAATACGTATGTACAGTACATAATTGTTATCAATTATGCATGCAAATTAGATATCTACACAACTTGTTTTTCAAAAAATTTTTATTATTTCCACCATTTTGAAAACAGCGATTATGTTTGTTAAAATCTTGTCTTTAAATTTAGTCAACCACTTTTGGTTTAACTTTAGTAACATGTACATTGTTAGTAACACTAGCATTAAGGGTAATCATATGCAGATTTAATTTCTCGCATGTTACTTGATACATTTATATATGTATCATACATAATAAAATTTTAATTAATTTTCGCGCGAAAGACAGTAAGATGATTTTATTGTTCACAAGTTTATTAAATTACAAAGAAAATGAGGTTTTTCTTTTTTTTTATCTACAAACAATGATTTTTATTAATACCAGGCTAATTTATTATACATTTTATTCTTTAGGTATCATAGATATCAGCCGTTTCTCTTCAGCTTTTCTTTCTTGCAACCTTTTGCTATTTTTAATTTTCTGAAGTCTCTCAAAGCTAAAAGGCTTAAAGAAAAGATGGTAAGAGTACAAAGCTGAGACACCGCAACAAATGAAAGACCAGTAGCAAACTCTCTTTTTCCAATATCTATTACAGCTTTCGGAAGAGTAAGTCCTTGACTCTTATGCATGGTAATGGTCTAGGCAAGAGAAACAGGAATCTGTGTTCGTGAACACAATACCCAGATTTACTTTCCCAAGTGCATTGAATAGGTGTTATTGGAATAACTTTTACACCATCTAAGGTCGTAATGGTAGGCCCTTTATAATTGTCAAAAGCAATAAAGATAGCAACGGGAAGAGAAGGTGGCCCATTACTTTCATACAGAATATTATAGACAGTTCCCATAGACCCATTAACTAATCCCGCTTCTGTCCACAAATTTACTGCTAACATAACACGAGCTCCTTTGCTAATAAAAGTTGCGCTTCAAGACCTTTCGCAACATCAGAATCTGCTATTTTAGCCTCATGACCACCAGTATGTATAGCGTGAATTTTAGCAACAGGGCAATTTAGAGATCTAAGTTTTTTTAAATTAATTGCATCAACATCTGCCCATTTTGGTAAAATGAACATAGCATTTGAAAATAGATCACGCACACTTCTATTATGTTTTTCTTCGACGCGTGTGGTAAGTGTTTTCCAATTTTCAAGAGTAGATTCTCCATTGTGCAATCATAGGAGAATATCTCTAAAATCTTGCTGCTCCCTAGAGTCTCCAGATTGGCGCTGAATAACGTCGAGTTTATATGCTTTGCGAAACTTACTATATGCTACAATACCTCCATTAGATAGTGGGTCTCGTGAAATATTGTTAGCATACATAAGAAGGTCAAGTACAGGTGAGAGCTGTCCAAAATTGCCAAAAAGAATAATAGATCGACCACCAAATGGAATATCTTTATGCTCTGGAAAAGCTTGTCTCAATCTCATATCAATCAAATTTAATATTCGATGTCCTATTATGCTTTTCTCATTAAAAACTAAATATATTATATTTTGTAGCTTTGTTTGTAGTTGTTTTAATTGGTCAACATTCAAATCTAAATTGCCACCACTTTGCATTAGAATACAAAGTATCGAATGAATGGTTGCTCCATTAATGTTGTATGCAGCAACTCCTGTCAGTGCAAGCACAAGTATAGGCGGTTTAGCTCTATTTTCGCACATCTCACAAAGTTGTCCTCTAATTGCTTTAATGAGGTATGATTTTTCTGTTCCTGCTGTTCCCATAATAATAATCCTTAATGGTTCGACATGACAGCCAGAAAGTATGCTTTGATAGTGTGTTTTTATTCAGTTGAAACCCTTTTTTTTGGTTTTCATTTAAGATATTATGATCTACAATATCTGCAACTATATTCAAGTTTCCTTCTATTCAAGAACTATTAGATGCCCGATGCAAAAACATGTTAGCATCTACAATATCGGTACTTAAATAATTTTGTTTTGCATCATTAACCCAATCAAAGTTTAGATCCATATCACGAGACCCTAATTCCAATATCTGATTAATCATTGCATTTGGACCCATTCCTGCTAAACGCATCTAATCGAGTTGAAATTCCTCTTTTTTATCTTCAACTTCCTCACCAAATCATCATCATCATTTTCATCATCATCATTCACATCCTCTGCTTCATCTATAGGAGGACCTAGAAGATCCATCGGGTCAGCATTTATATCTTCAATATGACCGCTATATAAGGTTGACAACTATATAGCACTATCTTTAGTTAATTGCTGAAGGTCACAATGCTTAATGTGAAGAATAACTTTGACTTGACAAAATTCTTCTCATTGAGGACAATGGTATAAGGTTGATAAACGTGGTCATATACGTATAATGTTTTCTTTTGTACATTTTTTCCAATAACCATTCACATATTTGTGTATTAAATAGATATGAAATAACGAGAAGTCTTCAAACTTAAGTGGCCTCTCCCAGTATGCCATCAAAGGTGATGGTGACATTATTCCTGTATTTCTAATATATTCACCCTCTTCTCCACTACCAGTACCGCGAATCCATCGTGGTGTTTTTTTATTTAAATTTAGTGAGATAAATGTTTGGCATGAGTGATAAAGGGAAATACCAAGAAGAAGATGACAAGTTTTCTGTGCTGAAATATCACGTTCTGCCACACTATTCATCAACAATCTTTGAGCCATAGGAATAACTGACTCATCAGATCTACTATCAGATATATCTGATTTAATATTTCAGAGAAAGCAGCAGAACATGGTTCAGCCTTGCTTGCATATTTAGCAATATATTGCAGAGCTGCATGGATACTTAAAATTGGTTTAATATCTACATTTGCTCTCCAGTCCTGTAATTGAAGTCGACTATGTGGATTAATATATGGATCTTTCTTGCTGTTACAAGTTCTGGTTCTCCACGACTATCTTCTCGCAGGAATGTATGTTCACTATTCTCTTTAGGATAACCAAATCGACAGAATTGTTGACCGCTTTTATAACACGAAGACAAGATCTAGGGCTATATCGGGTGTGCCTTTGTAACTTATTGATCAAATCAACATAATCTTGCAAATCATCGTGTATCTTATTGTGACGCTTTTGGCAAGGATGCCGATCAGGTATTGGTGCGTTGAATCCTGGATTGATAGTAGTTACTAATGAGTTAGGTATTGTGTTACTTTATTCATCATATGTTCATCTTTTTTCATTTTTTCCTATTCAATTATAGGTGCATTTCGTTTCTTTCCTATACCATGTACATGAACACTACCACGATGTTGCCACTCGAACCTATACCACCAGTCCTCTAAATCACATCTCTTTTTTAATATATTGTTATAGAATAGGTTTTAATTTTGGTAGAAATTAGTTAGAAAATTAGAGCTTAATAAGGAAATTTTGTAATAACTGTATTTAGTAATAGTGATATGTGAAATTGATGTGCAATGACACTCAATGACGCTTAGCGACGCTTAACGACGCTTAGCGACGCTTAACGATGCTTAGTGATGCTTAATGACGCTTAGCGACACTTAACGACGCTTAGCGGCGCTTAGCTCAATAGATATATAAACCCACCTTATTTCCCTTAGTTTTAGGGAGATCCAGACATTGTATTTTATCTTTACCTTTATATTAATTATCCTCCTCTCTTATTATTAATAAACTCTTGGGATTTCTAAGGGACAGACACCTTGGAATAGCCCTCTTGTTAAATTAATAAACTGTCTATTATCTCTTGTTGTTTTATACCGAACTGCCTTAGAGAAGTGTGTAGTTTCTTACAGACATAAAAGAAACTATACTTCCCTCTTGCACACTGCTTCACGCCCAAAGTAAGGGATCTCAAGAGCCGTGTGATTGTTACTCTATCGGAATTAAAGAAAGCTTCCGGTACTGTAACATTTGGTGCTTTCTGGCGGAAGCCTATTTAAATTATTGAATATTATTAAAGAATTTGGAAATCTTATTATTACTTTTGGCAGAAATTTGATTATTTTTTTTTGGCTGTTACTAACCCTCTTGCTGTTGATTGCACTCTTATTATTCTCTTACAACTTACTCGGAATTTTCTTTTTGTTAGATACTAACTAATACTATATTTAAGAGATTAAAATTTTGTTAATGACTTACTACTAACCTTTTATTTTGGAGGTATTTTATTATTCTTTTATTAGTTTCCTTAAGACTTGGGAACTGCCTTCTCTATATGAATAAAGCATATGAACTATACTTAGAACAAATTGAAGTACACGAAACAAGTCATCCTTCCTCACTTGCAGTAGACGTTTTGCAAGTCTACCATCCTGATTTATCCTGTACTATTTGTTACCCTGTTGCTAATTTATACCATCCCTTTCGCTGATTCTGGGGAACGTATCGAGACAATTATTTTGCTACCCAATACTCACAAAAGACAAACGACTCTTACTGTATTTTAGTTGCTGCTACTGATTATAATACTGCTAGAGCTGCTGCTCGAGATATTGTTTTTAGTTGCCGCTATAACAACGACCTATTAGACCCAAAAGAAGTGATTGCTGGTCTACTCCTTGCACATACCCCCTATACTCTTGCGCCTACCTTACCTCTTAATTTTGAAGCTACTCTACTTGACCTTCACATTGAGGACCTCTTACCTTCTACACCTGCTTCAACTCGACCAAGGACTGAAAACCTTCTATTCGATTTTCAAAATCAACTAGGAAGAACTGAATTAAATTTTGACGTTTCTCCACCCAGATCTATATTCACCTTAGGACCTGAACAATTAGCTGATACTGGTGTTGGTTCTTCCACTAATACTTATATACCAATCCCTCCAAGCCTTGCACTTCCTTCTTCACCTATCTCAGAAATTCCATATCATTATACTCGAGAAACTACTCCTCCTCCACGAAATCGCCTCTTTCGCTATTTACAACAAACCTTTTCTCCTGCTCGCACAACTGTTCCTCCATCTCCTCTTGTAACTGAATATTACCCAACTGTTAATTTAGATATAAACGTTACCCCACGCCATACACCTCCATTACTTAATACTCCTCCTCTTAACGACCAAAATTTAATTGACCCTCTCGACCATTATATTCAAAACCAAGACGCTACTATTGTTAGAGCTGACTCTCCTCCACAATTCGAGGAAATAAATTTACAACCTCTTGTTGAAGAATTAAACCCTATCTTACCTCCTAACCAACCAGAAAACCTAATGGGTGATCAAGCTTTACGAGATGCTGCGCAAGCAATAACTGGTCTTGCCAATGCCCTTGGACAAGGCTCTGAGAAAACTCTTATTACTGTTGCAGATTTTTACGGTGACGGAACCCAAGACCCTGCTGACTGGCTGAAGGAATTTCGAAGAGCCGCTACTGCCAACCGATGGAGTGCTGAACGGAAACTTCAGCTTGCTCCTGTGTACCTTAAAGGTGTTGCTTTAGACTGGTATACTGCTTTAAACCCGGCACCCAATGTTTTTAATGATAACAACAACCAGAACCGAAGTTTCCAGCATCTTTTTAAGACACGTTTCTATACTACTAAGCAAAAGGCCCTTTGGCAAAAACAACTTTTCGAAATTAAGCAAGGACCCACAGAAACGGTGGATGGATATGTCAACCGATTTCGTACATTGCAAACGAAAGTGGACCCAACCGGTGTTTTTCCCGCTGATTTTGTTAAACAACTTTTTATCCAAGGCTTACGTTCTGAGTATGCAGTTAATGTTCAAGCTGCTATACCTAATACCCTGACCGATGCTATTGAAGTAGCCCTCCGCTGGGAAACTGGAAAATTAATGACTACCCCTACTACCAATACCGACCAAGCTATTCAACAACTTACAGACCAAATTGCTAAGCTTAGTATTAATTTAGCCCAGACACAGACCACACCTACCTCTTCTGTTAATTATGCTGACAACCGTGCCCAAACCCCTCGAATGAAAGAGCCTCCTATCTGCTATTATTGTGGACGCACTGGACATTTTATTCGTGATTGCAATAGTAGAAAACAGGACCAACGACAAGGATCCAATTCTCGTCGTAATAATAATAACAATAACCGGAACAGAAATAACAACCAAAATAGGGACCGAAATGGTCGCTCTTCTGATCGCTATTCCAATAACAGAGACCGTTCTCGCAGTCGCAATAATTCTCGTCCTAGAAGCCAATCTAGAGATAATAATTATAGAAGCCGAAATAATGATAACTATCACTCTTACCAAAACTCCTCTAATCGATCTCCTTCGCCTTATCATCGAAGTGTTAATTATCTTACACAAAATCAGACTCAGACACCCTCTCTTACTGCTAGCAAGTGGAAAACGCTACTCAATAATCCATCTATCCGAGGTGCCTTGGCTACTCACCTGTATGAGGAAGCCAAAAATGCCAACCTTGTTCAAACCCCTGCGTATACTACACCTGTCAAATGTAATGTCTCTCTTCAGAATAAACCTTACCAAGCTATTATTGATAGTGGTGCTTCAATCAGCATGATTGCTCACAAGGCAGTCAAAGAACTTGGATTGACTATTGAAAAGGCCTCTAACAGCCTTATTGTTCCTGCAGTTGGAACTTCCACTCGGCCTTTAGGGATTATAAAAGACCTGCCAATTGAAATTGATCACATTACTATCCCTCTTACTGTAGAAGTAGTAGACACTACTTCTTACTCTCTTCTATTAGGCAATGACTGGAATCAAAAAGTGGAAGCAAATTATAATTGGAAAAATGGTTGTTATACTTTTAAATGGGAAAACAAGAAACATACTATCCCTACTACTTATGAAAGTAACCAACCTCTACCCAGTCAACCCACTGTGACTGCACCAGATGAATTAGACCTTTATGAACCAGAATACTTATATCCTCGAGAAGCTTATACTTTTGATCGAGAAGACTCAGACCAATCTCTCTCACCAGAAGAAAATGAATGGACCACTTATCATTCTCGCCGTAGAAACAGAAAAGCTCCTAAACAGCGTGTCTGTGGAAATTGTGGTTCTCCTGACCACCTCTTTGCAAATTGTCCTACCAACCAATGTAATCGATGCCAGGAATTTGGCCACATCGCTGTTAAATGCCCTAAACAAGCCCCAAGACGTACCACCTGCCCTACTTGTCATGACTCCAACCACCTATATAGGGACTGCCCCAATAATGTCTGCAGAGGATGCAGTACATTAGGACATATTGAAGCTTACTGTCCTCTTGCCACTTGGAAAAGACAAAACTTGGTTTATCAGTGCGGATGCACTCTTGATCAAGTTGATAGTAATCGTCTACCTAACCATAGTACTCGCCGTACCCACCATTGTTGCCAATGTAAAGTTCCTAACAGACCTGAAGTCCTTAGACTTCTTGAAGAGAAACTTGTGTGCCCTGGATGCTATTCTGACTTTCACTGTGCTCTAGACCGAGAAGACCCTAGAAGTATCCATTTCTTCACCCAAGGTGAAGGACGTGGAATGCTTGTTAATTGCAAAGTATGTAATAAAGCGGATACAAGATCTAGAATGTGTCAATTAGACAGTCTCCAAGAAGAATTATGGTTTTGTGAATTAGAACACCTTTATGCATACAAGGCTAGCCAGGATATCTAGTATAATCCTAATTATAACCTCTGGACTCAAATCAAACGTTATACTGAATCAAAAAAGAATGCCAGACACCAATATGAAATGAACCAGACCAGAATTTACCGACTTGCGAAGATTCTCTTGGATGAAAATTACCATACCATTGCCCAGGCCTTAGAACCTCTAATCTCTGACCGCATAACTCAACCCTGGAGCTATAAGGAAATGCAACTTATATTGCAAGCTGAATCTGACTTACTATCAGAAAATGATATTGACCCGCTACAAGCGATTTTAGATGAATCCTTCGATACTAGCCACCCAGACTATGACCAGAAGTATGCCCTCGCTGTACTTCGAAGAAACTTTATAGTTCCTGTTGACCTCTGCCAGGAATGTTTACATGTTAAACACCAAGAGAAATTGAATGCAAATCAAGGATATTGTGATGATTGCAAACTTCCAGACCCAGAAATTTACTCTCCACCTGCTGAAGAGACAGTTAAGGAAATCGATGATGGTTCACAGTTTTATCAGCTTCAACGACAAGTACAACAACAAGACCAATTGTAAAACAATTACAAGCAAGAATTGAAACCTTGGAAACTACCAATACTGCTTTATTATGCTTTTTCCGAGAAGAAGCCTGAAATGCTCACCAACGGGCTAATGCCTTGGATACGCTTTGTCAAAATTTTTAGAGAATCCTAGGCAGGATCATAAACTACCTGTCGACCCAGACCAGAACCTTATACCCAGATCTGTAAATATTATTACTCTTGAACAGGAAGAATATACCCTATCGACCCAGACCTCTTTAAATATTGGACCACTTAATAAAGAACAAGGCCTAGCTTTTCGGAAATTATTAGAGGAATTTGCAGACCTCTTTGCAAATGATATAACTGAGCTAGGACGAACCAACTTGGTTACTCACCGAATCTATACTGAGGATGTACACCCTATTCGTTCCCGGCCTTATTCTGTACCTCCTAATGAACAAGAATTTATACAAGAAGAAATCCAAAGAATGTTAGAACATAAACTCATTCAACCCTCTGATAGCCCTTGGACCTCACCTGTTGTTCTAGTACGAAAGAAAAATGGCAAATTACGATTCTGTGTAGACTACAGAAAAGTAAATGCTGTTACCAAAAAGGATGCTTACCCTCTGCCTCGTATTGATGAAATGCTTAATGCCCTTACAGGATGCTCTTGGTTCTCTACTCTCGATCTTGCGAGTGGATATTGGCAAGTTGCCATGGACCCCCGTGACAAAGAGAAAACTGCCTTTACTACACGATACGGAATTTATGAATTTAATGTAATGCCTTTTGGTCTTTGCAATGCTCCTGCAACTTTTCAAAGGCTGATGGATCGTGTATATAAAGGAATTGCATGGAAATTTGTAGTTGTGTACTTAGACGATACAATTGTTTATTCGAGAACATTTGATGAACATTTAACCCATTTAAAAAGAGTATTTAATAGAATTAAACAAGCAGGACTCAGACTTAATATAGAAAAGTGTACTTTCTGGATGCACCAACTACCATTTCTTGGACACTTAATCTCTGCTAACGGTATCGCCCCTGACCCTCAAAAAGTAGAAGCTGTCCAACGGATTCAACCTCCTAAAAACCTTACAGCCCTTCGATCTTTCCTTGGACTTGCGGGATACTATCGCCAATTTATTCAAAACTTTTCATCAATCGCTCGCCCTTTGAATTCTCTTCTACAAAAGAATGAACCCTATCACTGGCAAGACAAACAACAAAAAGCTTTTGAAGAATTAAAATCTAGACTCATTACTGCTCCTATATTAGCCTACCCCAATTTTAAAGAGACATTTATACTTGCTACCGATGCTTCTTATAATGGCTTTGGTGCCACACTAAGCCAACTAGATAGGAATGGAAAAGAACACCCGATTGCCTATGCTAGTAAAAGTTTGCGAAAAGAAGAAATGAATTATGCAGCAACTGAACTTGAATGTGCTGCAGTTGTATGGGCCATAGAACATTTTCACAAATATTTAGGCGCTACAAAATTCATCTTAGTTACAGACCACTCAGCATTAAAATGGTTACGTACTGCTGAACCCAAAGGAAGAATTGGAAGATGGATCTTGAAGCTCCAACCATACAATTTTGGAATTATTCATAAACCAGGCCGAATTCATTCGAATGTTGATGCCCTCTCTCGGTTACCGACTCAGACCATTGTACCTAATAAATTATATGAATCTTGACCAATATCATAATCTTTACCACTATTTGGACACAGACCAATTTCCAGATGGATTTACTGACCAAGAACAAAAACGACTAATGACCCAGGCTAAATACTTTGAAGTTAGACATCACCTTCTCTATAAAAAGAATAAAAGGAACCCAGACAGGCCACTTAGAGTTATAAAATGGACAGAAGTTGAACCAGTATTATATATGATGCATAAGCACCCCACTGCTGGACATTTGGGAACTGACGCTATGTATTATAAAATATCTGACCGCTATTATTGGGATCAAATGTATAGAGATATACAAGAATATGTGAAGACTTGTGAGGAATGCCAAAGAAGACAAAAAGGTCATAGGAAAGAACCTTTACACCCTATACAAATAGGAAGAGCTTTCGAACGTGTTGGAATTGACCTTGTAGGCCCTTTGCCTATAACTAAACAAAACAATCGATATATTATTGTCGCTACCGAATACCTGACACGATGGCCAGAAGCTCGTGCTGTTCCAGATGCTAGTGCTAATACACTCGCTCAGTTTATCTTTGAAGAGATAATCTGTAGACATGGAACTCCAAAAATTATCTTATCAGACCAAGGTCGCAATTTTATTAGCGAAACTATTAGAATTCTCTGCGAGAAATTTCTTATCAAGCACAAATTCTCTTCTCCCTACCACCCTCAGACAAATGGGATGGTGGAAAGATTTAATAGAACATTGTGTGAATCACTTGCAAAAGTGAAAGGAGATGATGATTGGGATTTGCATATACCTGCTGTTCTCTTAGCATATAGAACAAAAAGACATGCTACCACAGGATATACTCCCTTTCAACTTATATATGGAAGATATGCTACCTTACCAATCGAAGCACTTTTTCCCGTAGAATCTGTAGAAAGTAATAATGAAATAGACTTACAAGGAAGTATCCTCCAACGCGCTTATGATTTAATAGAGAAATTACCAAACTACCAGAATCAGGCCAGACAAAATACCGAACGATCACAGCAAAAACAAAAAGCCCGTTTTGATGCCAATATTCGAACAGAGACATTTGAAATTGGTGATAAAGTGTGGATACAAAGAAAGGAACTAGAAGCCTCTCGCTCAGCCAAATTTGAAGATAAAAGATTTGGACCTTTTCTTATCCATGAGAAATTAGACAATGGTGCTTATAAATTACGGACAATAGAAGGAAAAATTTTACAAAAATACTATAATAGTGATCGTCTTGCTAAATATCACGAGCCACAAACTTGGGAACCAGTAGTTGTTATTGATTCCCCTAGAAATTTCTAGAAGAAATTTGATCTACAAGGGGATGAAACACACAATTTAATTCGTAAAACCTCAAAATGTATTTATACAACTACCCCTTTTGGAATTTTCCCAAAAATGACTACCCCTACATTGCAACCTCAAACCTTGTTAGCCCTCCAATACCTTTTTCAGACATGGAAACAAGATAATGCCGCCCAAAATTATGCATTGTGGATTACATCACAATGTGTATGGTTATGTGATAATAATGATACCACTCAGACTATTGACCTTACTAATGTAATTACTTCTTTTCTTGAGCCAGACTCAAATAATTTTCTGAACACTCTAGAAGACACAGAGCAGTTAGAAATTAATTCACCAGGAGTAAATGACACAGAAGAAATAAACCCAAACTTGGAACTGGAAGACATACAGGAAGAAACATTAACTGTTCCAACTACTAATCCCCAAGAAGACACTCCTGCTCCATTACCTGGGAAATTAACCAAAATTATACAAGATATTATTCAACCTTGTGGACCTCTAACTCAGACATCTATTCCTCTATATACTGGAATAACGTATCAAGAGAAATTGCAGAAAATTCTCAAACGAATTAAAACTCGAACTAGAAACAGACAAGACCAGACTAAGCTGCTCGAAGCTTATTATTATCTTGGTAACCTTATAGACAAGTACCCTGATGCTCATGAAGATATTCAATCAATAATTGAGAAGACTCAAGGAGAAAGAAGAGCCCGAGACACATGGAAGTGTGCCAGACGGATGAAATTGCTTTTCTCTAATCGACCTCTAGAAAATATCTCTCGAACAACCTATATTACTTATACAATGATTACGAGGTTAACTGATGCCGAACTTTCTCAAGTCCTTCCCCAAATTAGAACTCACGGAGTTCGTTCTTAAAGGGGAGAGAAATGTTATAGAATAGGTTTTAATTTTGGTAGAAATTAGTTTGAAAATTAGAACTTAATAAGGAAATTTTGTAATAACTGTATTTAGTAATAGTGATATGCGAAATTGATGTGCAATGACACTCAATGACGCTTAGCGACGCTTAACGACGCTTAGCGACGCTTAATGACGCTTAGCGACGCTTAACGACGCTTAGTGACGCTTAATGACGCTTAGCGACGCTTAACGACGCTTAGCGACGCTTAGCTCAATAGATATATAAACCCACCTTATTTCCCTTAGTTTTAGGGAGATCCAGACATTGTATTTTATCTTTACCTTTATATTAATTATCCTCCTCTCTTATTATTAATAAACTCTTGGGATTTCTAAGGGACAGACACCTTGGAATAGCCCTCTTGTTAAATTAATAAACTGTCTATTATCTCTTGTTGTTTTATACCGAACTGCCTTAGAGAAGTGTGTAGTTTCTTACAGACATAAAAGAAACTATACTTCCCTCTTGCACACCGCTTCACGCCCAAAGTAAGGGATCTCAGGAGCCGTGTGATTGTTACTCTATCGGAATTAAAGAAGGCTTCCGGTACTGTAACAATATCATTAAAGAAAATTTCAAACCGCTTGTTGAAAAACCAGATGGCAATATTAGGATTATCGATAATATTTTGATGATGACAATTTGCAGATTCTTCTACAGAATTTTCTCTAGATTGTATAAGATCGTGCAATTCAGGCTAGTGCAAATCAGCAGCACTGAATGTAAAAAATATTAATCCTCTTGAACCTATTTGCTTTATCATATCAGATAATTCACAACGCCGTGCCGTCCAGTACTGTCAAGTTCCACGCAAACCTTCTTCAAATTGCATGATTCGATCTGCTATATGCGTGTCACCTTCATCAATCATGTTTCTGATATCACTAACAGTAAGCTGAGTATCGTTTAATTTCTGCCTAACATAAGCCCTTTCTTCTTGTAATGCTTTCCATCTCATCTGAATATTTAATGCAAAATAGCGCCAACGAGTGTGATATACAAACCTACTATCATTATATTGGAGTAAGTGCTTAAAATATTTAGCTAGCTTGATCTTTTTAGCACGTTTTACATGAAGACAGCCCATCCAGTTGGATATAAAGCTGGAAAAGCACAAAGCGATATATCCAGGTGCTTGGAATTCATTGACGGGATTGCTATCAATATGCACCACGTTACAGGAGAATTTCTGACTCTATACGATCAAGTGCGTTGTTAATAGCAACATCTTCGCGACTAGTCGGTGGGAGAAATGGTACGAAAGAACGCATAATATTATCGTTATTGTTATCATTTTCACTTTCATTATTTGCTTTATGTATAGCTTGACTTGTTTGAATTTGTGAAAGCTGATTATCAATATAACCTTCTTGAGGTAATGATTCAAAAACCTTATTATCAATTACAATGTTAGCATAATAATGATTATTCGCCTTTAACCAGTTTAGCACATTTGCAACAACATTACAATGAACTATGAAGTCTTTAAATGCTATAGGATCATTTGCATTTTGACGACATACTATGAGGATATTTCATGATGATGGATCTCGAGGGAGGCGTGTAGTAAACTCTTGTATATCTTGAAAAAAGTTTATGATATTGGCTCCGTATTCTTGTTGTCCTCTGTGAAGATTATATACTAACATTACAATAAAAACTTGTGCTATTAACATTTTTTCTACTTCTGTTAAGCCTTGAAGCTCGTTAGGTATTTCACCTGGGTCCATATTATTTTCAGCTGAGAATTTTTTTGGCAGGGTTTTTTCAGTACTGCAACGACGACACATTCCTCTAATAAGTACTACAGATGGGAAACATTCGTGCATGTAGAACAGAGAACATATCTAAATTTATTTATTTTAGTTCGAAATTTTTGCAAAAGTTCGTGCTCATATTCACTTATTGTTGTTGCTAATAGCGGTTCCACATTTGTATTCATGGCATTATCTCCAGCTTGAGATACAGATACGACATCATCTTCACTTTGACCATTTCGCTTCAAGATGTAGTGACAAATGTTCTCACAATATTCCGTTCGGTTTGATCTGTAGCTTCTTCAATACTGCTATTACAGGTCTCTCTGTCTCTTGTGGCAAGATGGTTCGAAATGTAGTGGTAAGTGTTCCCAAAATATTCTGTTCAGTTTGGTCTGTACCTTTTATCGATACTGCTATTACAGGTCACTCTGTCTCTTGTGGCAAGGCGGTACTTTTCCCTGCTTTTTGGCGTTCTCGATCTCGATCACGTGCAAGCTTTACTTCACGTTCTTCTGCAGTTTCTGCTGCTTTATTTTTAAGTTTTCTATTCTGATTATTTGAGAGACGTTCTCTATGTTTTTCAGGTGATTCCTTATCTCTGTTTCTACATTGTCTAAGTGTGTTCCTGTAATAAATTTAGTAATGTTTTTAATTAGCTTTGCAAATTTGTAAAATTTGGTAGCATTAATTTATAATATATAAACGGGAAGATTGAAGAAGAGTTAACCCAGTGATTATCACGATTTATCGCCCTCGATATTATCACTTGGTGATTTTTGATTGGAAACAAATGTAAACAAAAGTCAGGTAATAAATTGATAATGCTCAACTATCCCAGGATCGCCAGAAAAATTACTATATAATTTTTACTGTCATATGATGATTGACAAAAATAAGCCAATAATGAACCACGAATTGGTGTAATATTATACAATCAGGAAAGTTCAAAACAAACGTTCATTTAACAAAAATCGCTCATAACTCAAAATTTACATAAGAAATCACCTGTGCATTAACAAAAAGTTTTCCTTAAGCAAAACCCTAACTTTAGCACAGACCATAACCCTAACCTAAACGAACTTAAAGATTTCTATATGATCACGTGACAGTAAAAATTTTTCTGGCGATGCTGGGGAAGATATAAATGCGCACTAAAAAGTTTTGGTCATATGATTACCGATAAGGTTATTTAGATTAGGGTAAGGGTTAGTATTTATGTTAGAGTTTGGGGGTAGTGTTTGGGGTTAGCATTTTATATAATAAAATCGGTCAAGGAATATTTTTTGTTAGTGCACAGAAGGTTATTTCTTATAATTTTTTTTAATTTTCTTTAGAACGAACGTTTGTTCTGAATTTGCAGATCGTCACATGACCAGAACTTTTTTTGCCGTGGCTAAATGGTTTTTTGTGCTTTATAAACATTTCTCCTGAAAATAAGGCACTTTTTTTAGATTAGATGCACTTATCAGTTATTCTCCTATTGTTGCACAGTGTATGTATGAATCACCTGATTTGTTAATCTATCAAAATTACTATGTGATTATTTCGAGGTGATAATTTATGATAATCACTGGGTTAACTCTTCTTCAAGTGTCCCATATAAACTTACTTAGTTGCTATTATTGACCTCTCCTAATTTTTTAGTAATAGTTTCGCGATATTGTGGAGTATGTAAGCGAGAATTAGGTGACCAAGTTATTATTTTTTATTGTAAGAAATACATAAACAGCACTCACTCTTTTTCACTGGTATTCTCTAAATTATACGACGAATATATATTTAACGCTAACAGAAATGATTCTATAAGGTGTTTGGAATAATAGTATCTTTTGAAGGTATGGCTTGTAAAAATCTGGTTTATTAAAGATCAAAAATCATCACTTAAATACAATTTTAATAATTTAAATTATATATTTTATAGTGCTCATTATTCTTTCTAACTAACGATACAATCATGCAATTTTTTGCATTATGCAATAGTCGAGCAATTTGAGTTGTGTGAAAATGCTTTTCGCATCCGCCCATTTGGCTTTGAATATGTGCTCTATTTATTAAGGTGCGAATTTTATTTTTGATAGTATTTGTTTTCAATTATCATGCATTCAATTATTTTAGAGACTCTTCAGGTGCTCCCAAATTTGATCTTTGACATGTATATTAACTGTAATTACTAAATATGCTTCTTGTATCAATCCAGTTTCATAAACTGCATAGCTGACTTAGTCAGATATGGCTCAGATTCTCGAAAGTGCTGGTTAAGTAAGACGGTTTCTATTTTGGTAGTGATCATTTAATTACTATGCATACAATTTAATTATTTTGAAGGTTCCCAGGTTTGAGATTATTTCTGGGTAGACATTTTATTATACGATTATAATAAACTACCCGAGTATCTTAATACCCAGGTAGATACTTCAGGAATTACCAAACTTAACCTCTGGCATATTTTGGCGAAGCAAGCAAACATGACAATAGTGTCTAAATACGGGATAAGTTAAAAGGCTATAACATTTCATCTTGATCTGTCATATGAGTAGATTCTTTTTGTATTGTAATAGTTTTTAATTTTTTTTATTTTTTAGGACAAATTGAAATTAGATTTGTATGTTCCATTTAGTGGTCATATTATCAAATTTTTTCAATTGATTAGTTGACAAATTATTTTATTCAACTAGCAAAATTTTATTTACTAATCGATTAGTTGACCATCGATTAATCAATTAGATTTTTTAGAAGTTTTCGACATATTTATATCTTTGAAAGTCTAGAAAACTCGATTTATAGAATGATAAGTTTTCTAGATTGGTTAACCAATTGATTAATCAACAAATCATTAATCAAATGGTCAATTGATCGATTAGTCAACTAATGATTAATTGATTGAACAATTATTCCATTAATCAATTAGTCAAATCGATTAAAAAATGAATCGATTAGTTGTCAACTTGTTCAACTAATCAATTTTTTAACTTTCGATTTGTCTCCGTAAGCTCCGTTGGAACCTATAAGTACGATATTCCAGTTTATAAGTTTTATGAACATGCATATTCCAATTTTGTTAGAACAATCAACTATGCATGCTTAAAGTGCATATTTTTTTTAAAATTGCTGAGTTATGCACGTATGACATATAATATTGCATGTGACTATTAGATTCGTTACCAGGGTCCCCAGAAAATTTCGATATCATTTTAGAAAAATTGTTTTGGTAACGACCAAATATTGTTTTTTTTATTGTGATATCAAATTTAGTATTATTTTTGCCGATCATAACATAACTATTGCATATCGTATCAGTATTGATCGATAATTTATTACATATTAGCTAAAAGTAATTCTCAGAGTTGTGATTTAATTTATACTATATATTTATATATCTTTATATCATGGCTATTAACTTAAATCACACGTACTCAAAAGACTTATTTCTAATAAATTAATACGCAAGATACAAAAATAAGATCTTTTCAAAATTTTCTGGGGGCCCTGCTCGGGACTTAGGACTGAGCCTAAATTAAAATGCGACTTCATGAAGTCGAATCAGATTTTTCACATCCCTATACAGATTAATAATCTCGAATTCATCAAGTTTTATATTAGCAGTTAGATGATTATAAGATGATTATAAAATTAAATTTACATTTATTAGTACAAATATCTAACGTGGTTTAATGACATCATGCCTGGCACTTGTAGAAGTTTAATTGAATTTTTAAATATAAATTACTATAGATTATGCAAACTTACTATATATTGTTATGTTTTGTATTAAATTAGATTAATTATTTATAACTAAAGAGCTTCACTCTTAAATTCGACAATCTGAATTGACCCTTTAATTCAACTATCTAGATTAGGAGATTTTATTGGGTTGCCAAAGAACTTAAATAACAGATCTAAAGATGAACTGTGAATTCAATTTCGATTTGATAAAATCCATATTGCTTGTTGAAAATAAATTAAAAAATAATACTATCATATATATTATAATTAAAAATAAATAAAAGATTGAAAAGTTATATCTAATTAGAAAACTATTTAAAATAAAAAAATTAAATATGTAAAATTAATAAATAAATAAAAAAATGAAAATAAATAAAAAGATTTTTTTAAATAATTATTAAAATTTGATTATATAGTATATTGTACTATATATATATTTTATAATATTATAATATATATTATTATATAAATATTGATTTATTATTAATATAATTTAAAAATTTGACGCTCCAGACTCACACTGGTTCCCAGTTCCTAGTAAAGATAATAATAATGAAGATGATAATGATAAAACATCACCAAAGGTTCAACAAAAAAAGAAAAATAAATTAACAATATCTCTTAGGGAGTTTGCAGTTTATAGATTTATAATTAAAAACAAACAAAGAAGATAGTATTATACATCTTTCAGGCAGATTATTTCAACAGTATATAGTAGATCAGTTTGTAAAATGGGAATCAAACAAAATAAGTTGGCAAAAAAAGCATCAAGATGATTTAAGATTAGAAATCTATACAGGATTAAAAGATATAGTTTCTAATGAAGATGCTAATGAAGACAATGTAGAAAATGTTGGCAAAAAAGTAATTTTGTCATCAAGTTTTATAGGATCTACAAGATATTATCAACAATTGTATCAAGATTCAATGACAATTGTTAGACAATTCAGAAAACCTGATCTGTTTATAACAGTAACATGTAATCCAAAATGGCTTAAAATTGAAAATGAACTTTTAGAAAATCAAACTGCTGCTGATAGGCCAGATTTGATAGCAAGAGTTTTTAGATTGAAATTAGATGCAATAATCAAAGATTAACTGTAAAATCTGTTTTAGGAAAAGTTATTGCATATTGTTATATAATTGAATTTCAAAAAAGAGGGTTGCCACATTCTCATATATTACTTATATTGGCACCTGAAGATAAACCACAAACTTCTAAAAATTTTGATCAAATCATATCTGCTAAAATTCCTGATAAAAATATCAACCAAAACTATATGAAATAGTTAGCAGAAACATGATTCATGGACCCTAGATATTAATCTATCATCTCCATGTATGATTGATGGAAAATGTAGTAAATATTTTCCAAGAGAATTTACTGCTAAAACTTCTACAAATAATTCTGAATACCCTATCTATAGAAGAAGACAAAATTCAAGAACTATTAAAAAACATGGGGTATCAATTGATATTGACAATAGATGGATTATTCCTTATAATCCATATTTAAGTCAAAAATATAACTGTCACCTTAATGTAGAGATATGTTCAAGCATTAAATCTATTAAATATCTTTACAAATATGTATATAAGGGACAGGATAGAGTTTTAATATCTTTAAGGAATCCAAATGATGAAATTGAAAAATTTATAATTGCAAGATATGTTTCTGCATCTGAAGGAATATGGAGGTTATTTGATTTTGGTTTACAAGAATGATCTCATACTGTTGTTAGACTTCCGATACATTTGGAAGATCAACAAAAAGTTCTTTATAAATCAAAAACTTTATCATCAAAAGATCTTGATAAGGAAAAAATACAAAGTTAACAAGATATTTTGAATTTTGTAAAGATAATTCTGATAATGAATTTATTCAATCTTTGAGATATATGCAAATTCCAAAGCACTTTACTTGGAATAAAAAAACTAAAAACTGGCAAAAAAGAAAACAAGGTGGTAATAAAGTAATTTCTCGAATGTATTTTATTAATCCAAAAGATACAGAGAGATTTATTTAAGAATACTATTAAATGTAGTATGTGGTATTAAATCATTTGATGATTTAAAAATTTTAAATGGTGTATAAGTAACTGCGCGACATTGTCATGAAAAACCAGGAACGGAAAGTGGATTTTCAGCGAGTTACAGGTTAAACCAGTTTTGCATAAGTTTCTGGTTGTTTTTTTTTGCGATATAGTAGATCAAAGCCCCATAGAGTATGTACAAATCTAGAAATACATTCAGAAGTCACAAGGATAGATTAACCAATCAGATACAAAAGAGACACAGCATTTTAAATGCCTGTAAACCATACACTACGTACTTTGTACTCCGTTCCTGGTAAAATATGATTCATATAAAGATGTAGCATTTCAACTTAGTTTGGTTGATAAGATAATGAATGTGATACTTGCCTTGCAGAAGCTGCTATATACAATATGCCTTCCCAACTAAGATATTTATTTGCTTTTCTATTAGTTTACTGTTAACCAGCAAATATAAAAGTTCTTTGGGAAAATTTCTTGATCATCTGATTGAGGATTTTATCTTTCAAAAGGATGAAAAAGATTTAGCTATTATAAAAGCAATGGTGCTTATTGAAAAATATTTGATTCAAAATAGAATGGCTCTTTCAGATTTTCCAGGTCTTCCAATTATAAATTATGATTTATTAGAAGAAGATCATTAATACAATACATTAATTGCTAAAGAACATAATTTTGATCAAAATGGAATTGAAAAAACTTTATTAAATGAAAAACATTTAAATGAAGATCAAAAAAAAAATATGAAGAAATTATAAAAGCAATTAATGGTGAACTTGAACAAACTTTATTTTTTGTTGATGGACCTGGAAGAACTTGAAAAACATTTTTGTATAATTTGATCTTGGCTTATATAAGATCAAAAAAACATTTAAATAGAATTGCAATTGCTGTAGCATCATCAGGAATTGCTGTCTTATTAATGAGTGGTGGAAGAACTGCTCATTCAAGATTTAAAATTTCATTAAAAGTAGATCATGATTCTACTTTAAATATTGAAAAGCAATCTGAATTAGCCAATTTAATTCAAACTGCTAAAGCCATTTGTGGAATGAAGTACCAATGATGAATAGATTTGCTTTTGAAGCTGTTAACAGAACTTTTAGAGATTTAACAGATACTGATTTACTTTTTAGAGGGAAGATTATGGTTTTTGGTGGTTATTTTAGACAAATTTTACCTGTAGTAGTTTGAGGTACACATCCACAAATAGTTGATGCATGCTTAAAGTCTTCATATCTTTGGAAAAATGATAAAACCATGCAATTAGCGATTAATATGAAAGTTCAACAACAAGATGATGTTGAACAAAAAAACTTTGTTGACTTTTTATTAGATATTGGTGAAGGAAAAGTAACAACACATTCAGATTGTCTGATAATATAGTCTTGGATAGTGAAAATATTGATGATTTAATATCAGAGACCTTTACTGATATTACTACAAATTATCAAAAATCTGACTATATTAGAGATGGAGCAATTCTTACAACAAAAAATGTAGATGTTGAGGACATTAATCAACAAATACTTAAAAAAATTCCTGATACTGAGGAATTTGAATACTTTTCTGCTGATTTAGTTGAAGATAAAGATCAAGTTGATCAAAGTCTTTATCCTACTAAATTTTTAAATACTTTAATACCAAGTAGAATGCCACCATATCATTTAATACTAAAAAGAGATGTACCTGTTATTCTTTTACGTAATCTTGACCCATCTGAAGGATTATNCCTGTTATTCTTTTACGTAATCTTGACCCATCTGAAGGATTATATAATAGTACAAGGCTAATGATCAAAAATTGTTATAAATTTGTTTTAGATGCTTAAATTATAACAGGAGTCAACAAAGGGAAAAGAGTTTTTATACCTTGACTAAGATTAACATCAGCAGATTCTGATCTTCCATTCCAATTTGTAAGGAGACAATTTCCAATTAGATTATCTTTTGCAATAACAATTAACAAAACTCAAGGTCAAACAATTCCTATTATGGGATTATATTTGCCCAAACCTGTCTTCTCTTATGGACAATTATATGTAGCTTTGTCAAGAGTTCAGTCAAAAGATAATATTAAAGTCTTGGTTAAGGATGGGTATATAGAAGGAAAAGAGGGCGTATATACTAGAAATGTTGTATATAGAGAAGTTTTTGATAAATAATTTTATATATATTTTATAGATTATAGATTTGTATATAGTTTGCATAATTTTTGTATAATTTTTGTATATATTTTAGAATTTGTATATATTTTGTATATAGTTTAAAAGTATTTTATTTAATTAATCTAATTTGTATATAGTTTTAAAAGTATTTTTATTATTAATTTAATTTGTATATAGTTTTAAAAGTATTATATTATTAATTTAATTTGTATATAATTTCTAAAAGTATTATTTTATTTATTTAATTTGTATATAGTTTTAAAAATATTATTATATTATTTAATTTTAATTATTTTGTATATAGTTTTAAATAGTTTTAAAAGTATTATTATTTAATTTAATTTATATTTATAATTATATAATAAATATAATTTATATATCTTTAATCTAATAATCATGAGATCTAAAATAATTATAAGGCCTATAGGTTAGGGTTAGGGTCAGTTTCATTATGTTGAGCTTTGGGAAGGGGTATCGATATATATAACTTTAAACTAATAATCATGAGGCCTAATAATAATCTTAAGACCTAATGGTTAGAGTTATGGTCAGTTTTTATTATATTGAGCTTTGGGATAGGGTTTTCATATATATAACTTTAAACTAATAATCATGAGGGTTTATAATAATCTTGAGACCTAATGTTTAGGGGGCTTCCAGAAATTACATGATTTTTTGGTGGGTGGGTGGGTTCCTGAAAATATCAGGTTATAATTATAATTCTGGTCAAATTTTTATAATTCTGGCCAAAAGTATAAAATTATAAAATTATTAATAACTATTGTTCTACTTGACCAATTTAGATGATTTAACTACCAAAATGTTTGTCTCACTGAGACGATTCTATCAAGCCCAAAATCGTTAAAACCTAATCACAGGGTCCCAAGATCGTTCAACTTTTGTGTAATTTTAATAGTGATTTTTTAGAATTACTAAGTAAATTTCTTTAATATTGAATAACTTTTGATTCATTAGCCCGTTTTGGATGATTTAACTACCAAAATGTTCGTCTCAGTTAGACGATTCTAACAAGCCCAAAATCACTAAATTCCAATCACAGGATTCCAAGATCGATAAAGATTTTATTGCTTGTCTAACAATACAAATCTTTATTGATCTTGGGATCCTGTAATTAGAATTTAGTGATTTTGAGCTTTTTAGAATCGTCTCACTAAGACGAACATTTTGGTAGTTAAATCATCCAAAACGGGCAAGTGGATCAAAAGTTATACAATATTAAAGAAATTTACTTAGTGATTCTAAAAAATTACTATTAAAATTATAAAAAAAGTTGAATGATCATGGGACCCTGTGATTAGATTTTAACAATTTTGGGCTTGTTAGAATCGTCTCTGTAAGACGAACATTTTGGTAGTTAAATCATCTAAATTGGTCAGTAGAGCAATAGTTATTATCAATTTCATAAATTAAAACATATGAATAAATTTTTAAAAATATAAAATTTGATTGGCTAATAGAGTATCAGGTGTGGGTGGGTGGGTAAAATTTTGAAATTTATTAGTAACAAAATATTACGTAATTTCTGGAAGCCCTCTTAGAGTTAGAATTATTTTTATTATTTTATATATATATTTTTGAATTAATTTAGTTATACCCCATAGGGTACATTAAATTTTTTTGTACCCATTATTTTGATCATATGATATTACTTACAAAATCAGCATTGTTTATATTAGATTAGGGTTAGGGTGAGAACTATATTAGGGTTAGGGTTTAGACTATTATATAGTAAAATCGCTCAAGGAAAACTTTTAATTAATGTACAGAAGGTGGTTTATTATACAGTTTTTTGTGAAATGAGCGATCTTTGTCAAAATGAATGTTTGTTTTGAATTTTTCTGATCGTGTAATGTTACACCTGATCCTGATTTTTGGTAGTGATCTATAGGTCACATGATGTGGGTATATGAACCTTTGGGTACATATATATAATCCCTATATTTTTAATCTAATAATTAAAAATCTAAAATAAAATACAATTAAAACTAAAATAAAGAACAATTAAAAACCCGGAGCAATGCTCAGGTCCTAATACTAGTCTACCCCTTCTAAGGTACAGTTCTTCATCACTATTTAAGGGGCGCTTCAGTTGGGTTTAATATTAAGGACCCTTGAATTTTTATAAAGATCCTTTACTTACCACCCCAGAATATTACTAAATATTATATAAATTCACGTGAAAAAATTCTAAAAAATTCTTACCCACCACCTCCCCCACCCACACATCCTTGAAAAAATTCATACTTGGATCACTGACCCTGAAATTTTTTCAAACTCTGACCAAAAATAGAGGTCAGATTTCGTGTTCCCACAAAATGTGAGTTACAAAAAATTCAAACTCTGAAGATCCAGGTTCGGATCGTGTTCTTTTGAACCACAATCGGGTTTCTTTACCCACCTTCTTTTGAAAAGATATTTTGGAGCACCAAACTCCGATTAAGCGTCGCATTGGGAATTTGCATTCCTAAAAAAATAGGTCAGATTACCTGAACTTCCCGAACTTAGATCTCAGCACCTGGGTGACGTTACGATTTTTTTTTTTTTTTTTTTTTATTTTTTTTTTAAAATGCCAGAGTTGAAACTTTATTTAAGTAAAAATAATAAATTTACATTTAAAGATTTCAGAACTACATTTGTGTTATTGTAAAACAGGCACCCAATATGACATTATACCTTCTATTTTCTATAATGCTATAATTAACTATTTCAAATTAATTTACTAGCTAGAGTAGGTTGAAAGAAACCTTGGTATATGACCTAACATTATTGTATACAGTTTGTTAGAGAAAAACCTTGTAGAAACCATTTTTCTATAAAGGGAGAAAAGTCTATATGTGTTATATCTGGTGTGGCTATAGTTGTTGTATGGGATGTATTTGGAAAGAAATATTTCTTTCTTTTCATTTTAGAAGTAATATTACGAGCATGTTCCCATTGGTGTTGAAAGATATTTCGTGAGGACCAAACAGTATTTTGAAACCAATCTAAAAGATTATTAGATAGGGAAATAAGGAATAATTTAGTTTGTTTAGTAGTAAGTAATTTAATATTTTCAAAAACATTAGAAGAGTAAATTCCAATAATGTAGTATAGGAGGAGATTATATTGTGGAGTACGTGTATGAAGTGTAAAGTGAAGAAGAGTATTAAGAATTGTTAATGGAGATATAGTAGTAATTTTGAGAGAAGCTAGTGTATCTGTAATTATATTAATAACAGATTGTTGAATATTATTGTTATTGTTTGAACAGAGGAGTAAGTGTAAAGTATCTTCAGTATCTGAACAGCGGCAGCATTTTGATGTAGGATATAAATAAGGGTACCTAATATGAAGATTTTCCATAGTTGGAAGATTGTTAGTTAAGATTTTAATTCTAAAAGAATATTTAAAATGATTGTGTTCAAGTGTATTTAGTATGTTAAAACATAGTGTCCAATTAATTTTAGGTATATTTTTAAATATTTTGAGAGTAGACCAGGAATATAGTTCTTGTATAGTATATATATTTTTGATGAAGGTTCGTATTTTGAAAGGAATAAGATGACTATGCCATTGAAAATAAATTGGTAGATTTAGAACATTATGAATAATTTTAAGTATTGGTTTATTAGTTCCACGTTTTGCAAGTAAGTTTGCTTGATTGTAGAATGAGTTAAGATTTGATTTGACTTTGTATAAAGTGAATGAGATGTTTTTGATAGATTTAATTTGATTAATAATGGATATAATGTCCCAATTTTTGTTTTGTATAGGTTTGGAAAAGTGTATTTGTTTTAAATTTTTGATTGCAGTATTGTTAGTTAAATGGATATTTAAATGGTTATTATTAGGAGTTGCAAGAAGAAGTGAAATAATTGCTTCAAGTTCAGTTCGTGTTGTATCAGAGTATGATTTAGTTGCTGCATTAAATTTGATAGAAGTATTATTTTCACAGATCCAGCCAATTCCAGATTTGATGTTCGATGATTGTGTGTTTTGTATTGAGGCTTTAGTGTAAAAGTGAAGTTCCTGTGAATTAAGGTTTTGAATAAGTGGTAGGAGGCTAGTAAGTTGATGTTGATAGGTGGTATGATTGGTTATATTATATATAAGTTGTATTTCTTGTATAGGGATATAAATTTGTGGTATAGATTGAAAGGAAGTTGTGGTATTGGTAAGGTCGAATATATGAATTAGAGCAAGAATTTCTTTGTAATCAATTTGGATATATATTGGATTATTAGATATGCTAATTTGGTTATAGGGCAGATTAAATGATGAGAAGGTATTTTAAGAAGGAAAGGTATTGGGTAGTAGTTGTTTAAAGCCTGAGTCTGAAGGTTTTATATTATATATTGCAGTTTTTGATAGAGAGGTTTGATGTGATAGGAAAATAATATTGTTAGAGTTATAGTGTATTTGCGTAAGGGAAAAGGGATTAGAAGATAATAAAGGTGAGAGAAGATATGTTGTATTAATAAAGGAGTTAATTGAGGGTAAGTGGAGATGAGGCCAAGTAGTTATGATTGTTTTCTCTTGTATAAAATTAAGAATATTAGAAAACCATAAAGGTTGCTAGCCCTTAGTGGCTTTGTTAGTACGTAAGTAAATATTATTCCATGGGAGAATATATTTATTGTTTGCAGTAGAAATTTGTTCAATAAATAATAACTGATTATTTCTCAGACTATTGATTATGGAAGTTTGTAGTTTTGAAGGGAGTATATCATAGATTAGATGTAGGTTAGATAAGAAATCTGGAAGGTGAGAATTAAGTGAAAGATTTGATAATGTAATATTGTTTTTGGCTAATTGTGACAGTTGGAAGATAAGTGTAAAGTTTTTAGTTTTATGAATATGGGAGATAAGTAAGTTTTGGGTGAGATTGGGAGACCATACTTTGGCTAGCCATGATTTAATACGTGTAAGACCAATATTTTTAAGGATTGGACTAGAGTTAAAGATACGTTCAATATTAGCAGCACTTGTTTTTTGAATCAAATTGCTAAGGGTTGGTAGATTAAATGTTATAGGATTAGTAAGAACTATATTGTTAGTGTTTTTGGCGATGGAAAGCATTTTCTTGGTTTGAATAGTAAAAAGGCGGGATAGTTTGGTTTGAAGATTATTGTGAATAATGCATATTTGTAAAAGGTATTCAATAGAGGGTTGGAGTATGAGGTTAAAAAGAGATGAGATTTGTAAAGGTGTAAGTTTTTTGTGTTTTATTAGACAAATAAAGTTTTCAATTTTGTTAATAATAGTATCAAATGTTGGTTTGGTTGAACCATTTCCATCAAGATAGATACCTAAATATCTAATGACATCATTAGGTTTTCTGGGTAGGATAGGTTGGTTATTAAATAAAAGAGGAGTTGTTTGAGATCTGTAGGATTTAGGTCGGATATGAAGTAGATCAGATTTTGAAGGGTTAACTTCTATATTATTAATTTTGTAGAGTTCAGATGTATCATTAAGAATATTTTGCATAGTAGTAGGGCTTTCGCAAAGCCATGTTGTATCATCCATATAGGCTAATGGTGGAATTGAAATACTACTAGTAGTAGTATTAGTAATTATATCAAGAGGGGATTGTGAGTCAATTTTGAGTAAATAGTTTTGGTATTTTTGATGGATAAAGGTAAGGATTGGGTCGTAGTAAATTTTTTAAAGTAAAGGAGAATAGGTTTCTCCTTGTTCTATTCCAGATTGGATGTTAATAGGGGAAGTAAGACCATGAGCGGTAATGATTCTTGCTTGTCTTGATGAGTGTAGTTCAGTAATCAGATTGATGCCTGAATTAGGAATACCAATTCTTTTGCAAGTATCTTGTAGTCGTGAGATGTTGATTTTGTCAAAAGCTTTTGACATATCTTGAAAAAGAATCCAGGCTTCTTTGTTGTGTATTTTATAATGTTCAATAGTATTATGGAGAATTTGTATAGGAATATGAGTTGAGGAGTTTTTAGAGGCAGCGAAATTTAGGTTAGATAAAAGATGATTATTAGAAATAATTTGATTTAGACGTTTAGTAAAGATTTTAGTAAAGGTTTTTTTAAAAGGTTCAATGATAGAAATTGGGCGAACTTGATTGAGAGTAAAGTCCCAGTTAGATTTTTTTGGAATAAGAAAAATATTAGAAGATTTCCAGTCTGTAGGAACTTTTTGAAGTTGAAAGCATTTGTTAAAGAATTTTTTAAAGAGTGTTTGTGCTTTGTGACTGGCATATTTAATATGTTCATAGCAGATTTCAGAGGGCCCTGCTGCTTTTTGGTTTGGAAGATTTGTTAAGATATCTTGCCATTCTTGGTTTGTGATTTCCTGAAATAAGTTATTGTAGTATTTTTCATATTCAGGATGTGGTTCATAGAGATAGTAAAATTCAGAGGAGGGTAAAATTGGTTGGAGAGGTTTTTCTTTAAAGTATTCAGTGAAGTGGTTATGAATTGCATTAAGAATCTCATTATGTTCTGTAAGGAGTGAGTTTTCAAGAGATAGTCTATCGATATGTATGTTATTGTATTTTTCAAGGATTTTTTTGTAGAAAAGTTTTGGAGTTTCTAAAAAGGATTTGTTACGGATTTCGATTTTTTGTTGAATCTCTTTGTAGATAGTTTGTTGTTGTTGAATATTAAGGGCAGTTTTAATTTGTTGGAATTCTTCTTTAATTTGTAATAAAGTAGGTGTTGATAATTGAAATAGATAGTCAGAGTATTGTGAAATATATTTTTTACAGAGTGAAAGAAAGTTAGGAGAGGAAAAGTGATTTTTGAGATATTGTATTTCTTTAAATCTATAGAAAAGAGGAGTTTGTTTTGATGTTACGATTTTTTTAATAAAATAAATTAAAAAACCTATAAATTGAAAACAAATGAAAATAAGTTACTTGTAACATCCAACTAAGCATCGCATTGGGATCCCAGAAAAGTAGGTTGGTTACCTGAACTTCCAGAAATTAGGTCTTGATACCTGAGTAACATTACAATTGTTTAAAAAGAATTAATTAAAATAAATTAAAAAAACTATAAATAGAAAACAAATAAAAATAAATAAGTTAAATTAGTGTAACCTCTAAAAATAATAGACGTTTTTGCCTTTATACGGGTTTTTGATTTTTGTAAAAGAATTTTTTAATTTTTTTTCTTTTTTTATTCTAAAAAAAAACTACTTTTTTATCAAACCAAATTTTTTTAACTAACAATTTATTATTTCAACAGATTTTAGTCAATATATTAAACAAATTAGAAAACAATAAACAGTAAATTTAATAAAATTTTCATTAAAATATTAGAAAATAAGATAATAACTTTTTAAATATAAAATTTAAAAACAAGTAAAGCAGGTAAAAATTTTAATTAAAAAATAAAAAATTTTAAGAATTATTATTATTTTTTAATAAATACTTTATATTATTTAAAATATATATATATTAAAATAATTAATAATTATCAATATAGTTGCAACTCAAAAAAAACTCTTTCTGCAGATCCTTTTTCCAAAAATTGGTCAAAACAAAAACTCACAAATACACTAAATTTTTATTAAAAAACAATCCAAAACCTTCTAATAAAAAGAAGAGCAAACACAAAAATACTAGTAGTTTACTAGAACGAAATTAGCAAAGACAGTGTGCCTAGAGAAGTATACACTTTTACGAAAAAATTTAGAAAATTTTTGAAAATTTTGGGAATTTGGCTCTGACCCTGAAAATTTCTGATTGATCGATGCGTAAACAATACCAAAACAAACAAACAGGAAAACAACAGCAAACATAAATTAACACGTTACAAATTTGGACAAAAACATACACCAGTCATATATTTGGAATAAACAAAGGTTAGCAAAACAAATAAACAAATAGAACATAAATACAACAGGAAACTATAACAAGTAATAGAATTCTATGGAATATCTCAAGGAGTTTAAAGGTCTATTTAGCAAACAGGATAAGAAAATAGTATCGTTGCTAGAAATGCGAAACAGTTTTATTTTGCAAAAGAATAAAGTAGTCGCAGATTTTTTAGGAACTGCAAATCCAGCAACAGTACATATTATTAGAAATGCAATAGAAATATACAACTGGACACAATCTAAAAATGGATCATATAGTAAAATGTGTAATACAGGAAATAAAATTTCAGAGATAGTTCAACTAAAGGAGAAAAAAGAATTTAGTAGGCAGTTAGCGATTGTTTTGTCAGAATCCAGTACTATTGATTATGGCAATTGTAAGTTGGTAGATCAAATAGAAAGCTTTATTTTGTCACTAGAAGAAAATAAGAAGATAGAGGAAAGAAAAGAAGTGTCCAAGTCTGAAGAAGTTAAAAAAGATACACCAAGAAATAAAGGGAAGAATAAAGTCTTACTAAAGGACAAAAAAGACAATAAAAGAGAATCAGAACCAAAAGAGCAACCTGAAGAAGCCTCTACCTTAACACATAATAAAGCACAAACTTATCTGAATATGAAAGAAACATTATCCCTAAAAGAATATGGTACTATGAACTATAGTACGCTCATAATACAGGAAGCACTTAGCAGCAACATGAGCAAAACTGCTATCAGTAAAAGGAAGAGAGACCCAGATTTATTACAGAAGAATGCAAACAAACAAGCCCTGACTCTCACAGAAAGTATTATTCAAAACTCTAAACGCCCAAAAGAAGATACCATAGTTACAACCCAACAGAATACTGAGGTTTCCATTGTACCACTTAAGGATGAACATTCTACAATAAAAACAAGACAAGAAGATATTTATAGCTCCCAATGGGCGTTGACCAGAGATGAAATGGAGATTTTCCAAAAGCCCACTTTAGGTTTCAAAAGCAAAATAAAGCCTATCCAATTTATTACTCTTTGGGACTTACCCAAAGAAGCTAGAATTGGTCAGATAAGAAGATGCTTAAACAGATATGGATGTACTAGCATTATCGAATAGCAAAAAAATAAAAATATAAAAGCAGCATACATTAAACTGGAATACAGAAGCGAAAAAGAAAAAGCAACTTTAGAAAATTGTTGGTCAATTCACTACGATGCTGGTAGATTATGTAGAATAACTCTAGGGCTCTTTAATAAAGAAATGCTAATTGAAAGAAATAGATTCAAAGCTAAAATTACAAACATTCCAAATCATATACCAGAAACAGTGCTCTTTCGTCAACTAAAAACACATAAAGTAAAAACACTTCATATTCCCTTAAATAGTAACAACAATCAAAGTAGTGTAGCCTGGTTATACTTTAGCTCCCAAGCAGACTTAGAAAATAGTATTAATTCTATGTTATACTGCTATAACATGAAATTAGTATGGAGCAAAGCTGCGATCGCAATGGGCACAAGAAAGCACTATAATATACATGACAAAAAGGATACACTAAGAGGAAGCCTATCAGACAAAACCAATATCAGTTCAAGCACTCAATGGAAAACGAGAGTCGAAAAACAGGGCTTTTCCACTTCCACAGGAGGAAAAAAACCTCAGCCAGGCTCGCGATCTAGTTCTAAAGAATGTTCAAAACCCAGCAAGTCATTCAATTTTGGCTTCGAACCAAAGCATATAGATAAAGAAAATATTAGCCAAACTGATCTACTGCAAGAAATTTTGGCTAGATTAAACTGTTTAGAAATATCACAAAGTGAGGTGCCCTCACGCTTCTGATGGGCGCCCCAGTTGAATTAATGGACATGGATGAGACAAAGCTACCTCCAAGCAATCCTATGCAAAACACACTATATCATTATGGTATACAAAGCTGGAACACTAACACTAAAATAAGTAATATACAGAGCAAACACTCAATATACAATAATCATAATAATTTTAATAACATTTCTAGTTATCAAGACAGTAGTTTCAAAATAGCATATCACAATCTTAAAAGTCTAAAGCGAAACAACCAAAAACTTGGTACATTATTGGAATGGGCTGAAGAAGATAGAATTAATATATTAGGTCTGGCGGAAACTAATATCAGTAGCAAGAAGGGTCACTTTCTAACCCCGTGGGATGGGAATTTCATAAGTTTTTGGGCAAATGCAAATCAGGAAAAAAAGAAAGGCTCGGGAGTGGGTCTTCTTATCAATAAGCAATGGCAGAAGTATCTTAGTAAAATTGATCGATGGATTGAATATGTGATAGAAGCAAAATTCTACCTTAAAAATTGCGAACTTACTATTATTATGGTTTATATTCCACCTAATAATCAAGAAACAAATAAGCGCATTCAACAAAAAATTGTTGCGAAGTATATGAATAGATCTATAAATTCATACTTCATTATACTTGGTGACTTTAACTATATTCCAGATCTGGACTTAGACAAATCGTCACAATTAGAGCCTCAGTATGGCAAAAAATTTCCATTCCACAAATAGATGCAAAGGCAGGATTTCTTTGACTTTTACAGACTAGCTAACCCTAGTAAGAAAGAATTTACCTGGTCTAACAGAAGGTCAAGCTAAAGAATTGACCAGATTTGGTTCTTAGAGAACCTTTTAGATTTCTTCGAAGATGCACATATTTCATATATGGACATATGCACTGGAAGTGATCACAATCTAGCCGCAGCAAGCTTCAATGTGCATGGATTGATCTCAAGTAATCTACTAGCCTCAAGTTATAAAAAACAAGACAGACGAGTTTTTGAATATGAGAAAGCAAGTAAAAAGAACTGGAAACATTACCAGGAAGATCTTTACAGCTTTTTATCCAAAAGAAGCAGCATAAAAATGTTAGAGTCAGACTCAAGTGAAGCAAGTATCACAACTCAAATAGAAATAGATAAAGTATGGGAATCCTTCAAAGAAGGAATAATTTTTGCTGCAAAGAGAAACATCTCATACAGGATAATAAAGGGAACTCAACCTAAATATAAGTGTGGATATAAAAGCAAAAAGGATAAAAGAAGATTAATTTTATATATAAGTACAATACAAATAAGCAAATTACATAGAAAACTAGTGAAGATGCTTAAAACAAGCAAATTAATTAATAGCAGAACTTTAAGGGAATCTAACCAAATTATTTTGGAAGTTAATACCAAACTGGATACTCGGATTCAAGCTCTTTCAGGTACCTTGGACAAGGAATGGTTAGATGATCTTAAAGGATGTTGGCGTGTGCTTTTTAGATGCTGTTTTCTAGAAATGGAAAAAAAGAAGCTGAATGATATCTAAATGTATACTAACCTCAGATGCAAAATGATACAAAATGATCAAGGAAGAATGCTTAGAAATCTCCTTGACAAACCCTTTAGAAGTATTAAATTAGACTGTATTCTAGAAAGTGAAAATGGTCAGTTAGTTTTGATATCAGATCTGGTAGAAGTTATATGCAAAGCTCAACAACATTTTCAAGCACAGTACCAAAATAGAAACACTTCTGATGAGAAAGTTTTCAAGAAATGTGAGCAAATCTATGCACCCAAAGAAGAAATTAAAGATGAATGGTATGAGACTCTATTAATGGCCATAACAATGGAGGAATAGTTCGCAATGCTATCAAATCTCAAGAACAAAACTGCATCAGAGATATCGGGCATTGGCTATCTCTTAATTAAAAATGCAAAAAAAAAACACATGAATGGTTTATAAGCTTTGCAAGTATCTGTCTTGGCTCAGGTCTTATACCTACAAAGTGGAAGCTTGCCCAAATATTTCTAATTCCCAAAGAAGATGTATGGGACTTATTTCTAAACAGTATTCGTCCGATAGTATTGCTAGAGACTTTTCATAAGTGTGTCACTAGAATTATGGCACAAAGACTAGCAACCATTTTCAGAAACAAAAACATACTCTCAGGACCCAATTTTGCTGGTCTCCCAGGTGATTCGATAGTGAAACCTATTAGTATACTAAACTCGATAATAGAAGATGCTAAAGAAAACAGAAAAGTGCTTTGGTTAGTCTTTCAAGACATGAGAAAAGCCTTTGATTCAGTTCCACTTCCAATGCTCAAGCTCGCAATGCAAAGGCTTAAAGTTCCAAAAATGGTGATATCATTCATCCTAAACTTGTTTGATCAAAGAAGAGCAAAGCTTATTACACACTATAGCACATCTAGTGAAATTATTGCCTCAGTGGGTATAGAACAATTAGAGGTGATCTCACTACTTCTTTGGCAAGTCTTTTATGATCCACTGCTCTTTAGAACACAAAATGACCAGGCCCTAAGTTATTCCCTCCATTTGTCAGTTCCTACAGATCTCTGCTCAGGCAACATAGTCAATTTATTCACAAGACAAGCAGCAATTGCCTACGCAGATGATACTACCTGGATAGTAAGTAGCAAGGAGCAGATACATGAAATCATCAGAATAGCAGAGGATTTTTATGTTATGAACTACATTATGATTAATGGAAAGAAAACCAAACTACTAGTTTTTAATTCAAAGTGTAAATCCTAGCAGCAAACGGTAGTAATTGCAAAGAAGCTAATTAAAGCAGAATATAAAGAGCAAATCATAAGATTTCTTGGATTCTGGATAAACACAAAATTTAATGAAAAACTAATTAAAAACAAAGCCAAGTCAATAGTTATACAAGCAACCAAGGCTCTCGTGGGAAAGAAGTTAACAGTAGCACAGCTTGCGTATCTGAATAACATATATATTATTCCAAAACTAAGTTACTTACTTCAGTCCTCACATCTTTCTAACCAAGAACTTTACCATATTCACAAGCCCTTTGTAATGCTCTTTAAGAACAAGATGGAAATCCCAATAACTGCTGAAAATTATATCATCGAGCACACAAAGTTAGGAAACTGTAAATCATTAATACATGAGATTACCTCCAAACAAATCTCGGATTTGCATAACAGGTTAAATAGCAACAGCCCTGATGGGGACTTTGCCTTGTTGAGACTAAAACAAGGAATAATCCTAGCAAGCATTGACCAAAAATTTTGGCAAAACAAGGACTGGGATAGTCTAAAGAAAATTTGGAAATTCAGTTTGACGGGTTTGACCTTTCTAAAAGCAAAAAAAACTTGGTCTAACATTCCAGTCACTTCAGGACCTTGGATACTACATGGTATAGGAGAAACATTTAGAAGCATGCTAGGTGTTAAGAATTTTGCGAAAACATGCCAAGCCCTTAAAAAGTCTAATCTGTTTTTCGTTAATCAGCTGATCTCTAGAGATGGTCAAAGAATGATAACCTGGAGACAACTTAAACTCCTCAAAGGTAGCTTAGGCAAGGGCCGTAAGGCAAATTGGTTTGTTAGCCTAGAGAAGAAGCTCCTCAAGAATGATGTTAATAGGTAGCTCAAAAATGAATACATTATAAATTGCCCGAATCAGATAGCTTTGATTATGCCTAAACGACTGATCTCAGATGACAATAGGAAAAAGGACTAGTTTCTTACTAGTACTATAGAAAATAGCTCTAAAGAAATCTATAGAGTATCCAAGAAAAGTAAAGTAAGACTAGTAGCAGAGCATTGGCAAATTGAAGATCAAGATAACTATGTAGAACATCTAAAGCTGCAACCCTGCAAATTGTACTCTCTCAACAAATACGGATGCCAATTCCTGCTATAGACATTTTAATAAAAAGGAATCCTTGGTATTAATTCCAAAAATTGTAAACAAAGAGAATACCAAATTCCTACCACCTAGTTTAGAGCAGTATCAGCATAGTAGACAAAAAAATAGAAATTTCTCTTTAGAATCTAAATAGAAAGAGTACTTATTTTGAACCAACTAGAGTCTGATTTCTTACATAATTATAGATTAGATAGTAATTTAGAAGAGAGATTAAATTCTCATATTTTGTATAATATTAGAAATAACTTATCTAGTTTAGTTTTTTATACAGATGGTTCCTTGGTGACGGATAATGTAGGTACAAAGATGGGTGCTAGTTGGGTTCAAGTAGATGATAGCAGGGAAAAATTAATTGCAGAAGAATACGTTAGAGTAGAAAATTGGGCCTCATCAACCAAGGCAGAACTTGTCGCAATTTGGTTAGCTCTCATTACAGCTCCTAACAATTCAATAGTAACAATCATTTCAGACAGTGTAGCTGCGTTAGCAAGTATCAACAAAAGAGAAATATCCAATACACCAAGTAAATGGCTTAAAGAGAATAATTACCTAATTACATCAGAAATTATAGATGTAATCCATTTCAAGAAGATCAAGCTAATGCTTGAAAAGATCAAGGGCCATAGTGGTAATACCTGGAATGACAAGACAGATGCACTAGCTAAGCTTGCTCTACATCTTCCTTCCTCAACAAATATTCTAAGAAACTACAATTCGAGGGTACAGGTCCCTCTCTTGTGGCAAGGTTGTCTTGTAGAAAAGCCTATACGCTCATTTATTAAAACATTACTAACATGGCAAACGGCCGCCAGATGGAGAATTTCCAGTGCGATTATGGCTATTGAGCCAGATCTTAATCAAACAAACTATGCCTGGTAAAGTTTTTGGGATTTAAAGAAAAAACAAAATGGCATTCACTGTACATTACTTTTCCAAAGTAAACGGCTTGCCACCCAAATCAAGTGCCTTGCTAACAAATTGCCAGACCTGGATGAATTAAAGAAACGCAGACCATTGTTATATACAAGCAATGAGTGCATATGCTGTAAAGTAAAGGCGACAGAAACGCAAGACAATCTGGCAGACTGTACTTATTATGAATAGAGTTGGATAAACATCACTAAAGTAGCAGCTAGGGAGGACCCTGGGCATCTATGATATATGTCATATTTTTTTTAGCAAATTGCAGAAAATTTGGTCTGAGGTCCAAATTTAAGTTTTAGCAAATTGAGGTTAATTTTAAAAAAGGTTATATAAAGCATTTTGGCAAATTACAGCAATTTTATACATGTAATATTTTATTTTTAGCAAATTACCTGCATTTTGCAAGCATCATACCCAAAATAAAGCTATCTCTTTTTTGTACTACTATGATTTTTAAAAATTTAAGAAGATGCCTAATTTTGAATTTTTTTGATCAAAAAATCCAAAATTAAGTATTTTCTCTTAAATTTTCAAGAAATATAAAAGTAAATATGCTAGAATAATATATTTTTATGTGCTGAACAAGTTTTCTTAGAGCACAATGTTAGAATCAATTAGTAAAATTTGGAGAATCATAGAGTTTTTTAGTAGTTTTATTAATAAAATTATATAAAATATTATAATTCTCCAAATTTTACTAATTGATTCTAACATTGTGCCCTAAGAAAACTTGTTTAGCACATAATAATACATTATTCTGGCATATTTATTTTTATATTTCTTGAAAATTTAAGAGAAGGTGCTTAATTTTGGATTTTTTGATCAAAAAATCCAAAATTAAGCATCTTCTCTTAAATTTTCAAGAAATATAAAAGTGAATATGCTGGAATAATGTATTTTTATGTGCTGGACAAGTTTTCTTATGGCACAATGTTAGAATCAATTAGTAAAATTTGGAGTATTATAATATTTTATATAATTTTATTAATAAAAATACCAAAAAATTATTGATTCTAATATTGTGCCCTAAAAAAACTTGTTCAGTACATAAAAATATATTATTCCGGCATATTTAATTTTATATTTCTTTAAAATTTAAGAGAAAATGCTTAATTTTGGATTTTTTGATCAAAAATCCAAAATTAAGTATCTTCTCTTAAATTTTCAAGAAATATAAAATTAAATATGCCGTAATAATGTATTTTTTTGTACTGAACAAGTTTTCTTAGGGCACAATGTTAGAATCAATTAATAAAATTTGGAGAGTCATATAATTTTTTGGTATTTTTATTAATAAAATTATATAAAATATTATAATTCTCCAAATTTTACTAATTGATTCTAACATTGTGCCATACCATAAGAAAACTTGTTCAGCACATAAAAATACAATATTTAATTTTATATTTCTTGAAAATTTAAGATAAGATGCTTAATTTTGGATTTTTTGATCAAAAAATCCAAATTAAGCATCTTATCTTAAATTTTCAAGAAATATAAAATTAAATATGCCAGAATAATGTATTTTATGTGCTGAACAAGTTTTCTTATGGCACAATGTTAGAATCAATTAGTAAAATTTGGAGAATTATAATATTTTATATAATTTTATTAATAAAAATACCAAAAAATTCTATGATTCTCCAAATTTTACTAATTGATTCTAATATTGTGCTATAAGAAAACTTGTTCAGCACATAAAAATACATTATTATGGTATATTTACTTTTATATTTCTTGAAAATTCAAGAGATGCTTAATTTTGGATTTTTTGATCTAAAATCCAAAATTAAGCATCTTCTCTTAAATTTTTAAAAAAATATAAAATTAAATATGCCAGAATAATGTATTTTTATGTGCTGAACAAGTTTTCTTAGGGTACAATATTAGAATCAATTAGTAAAATTTGGAGAATCATATAATTTTATATAATTTTATTAATAAAAATACTAAAAAATTCTATGATTCTCTAAATTTTACTAATTGATTCTAACTTTATGCTCTAAGAAAATTTGTTCAGCACTCAAAAATATATATATTATTTTGATTTATAAAAATAGATATGATAATTTAGTTTTTAGCAAATTACTAAAAATTTATATGTAATAATTGAATTTTCAGCAAATTTACTTGATTTTAGGGGTAGCAAAAACCTCCAAATTTATGCAGATCATTTATGACCTTTATTAGAGATGTCCGGAGTCCTAGCTAGGGTTACATGGTCCAATTTGAGTAGCACAGACCAGTTTTTGCTTCCACTAGTAAGTTACTACCAACTGGTGGTAGTGTTCGCATATGCAAGAAATCATAGAACTACGTCGAAGTTATATGAGAGGTCTAGTACCTAACAAGCTTTTGGAACACCTTACATTTCGGCTTACCTCAGCAAACATAGCCAAGACACTCATGCAGAATTTCGTCTCAATAGTATGGAATGGTTTTTATGAATCTATATGGAAAGAACGGTATTGGCTTATTGGGCTTTGGGAAAAGGAAGAAGGCATCACTATTAAGAAGAAAAGAAGAAAGGCCAAGAAGAAATACACATCTATAGGAAAAGTTAAAAGTGCTGGAAAAGGAAAGACAAGTGTCAACAATACCAATGCAAGGTCAAGCGAAGTGTGTTTAGAAAAGAGTACATTGGTACTCAATGATAGTAAAAAGGGTATTGAAGAAAAGAACCATACTGCTGACAGTTTGTGGCAAGTAGTGGTTAAAAGTTATATCCAAAGTAGTGAAATTCCATTTTGGACTGGGTCTTAGACAGATTTGACAAGACTCTCCGATTTATCCGTAAATTGGTACGACAACTCGCAATTAGGTGCTACAAGGCAACCGGTTGATATCAGGCGTAATTTTCTACTTTTGTAGCTTTTGTATATAGAAATAGTTTACTTTTTCTGTACAAATAATATATTATCAGGCTCTGGCGAGATTTGTCTAAGAATAAAAAAAAAAATAATAATTAATAAATATTATTTTTTTAATTTTTTAAGAAAATGTCAAAAAAAGGAAAAGGAAAAGGAAAAGAAATCTTGCCTACACCTCAGGAAATATTAGATAGATATTCTGTACCTGAAGGAGGTGAAACTGATAAAGAAAAATGAAAGCAAAAAGGCAGAATAAGAGCTGCAAAGTAAATTTTTTGCAAAGCAAAGAGCTTCTAAATCTTCTGAAACAGGACCTGCTTCAAGAACAAGATCTCAATCTAAAGCAAATTTGCCTGTAGCATCAAGAACAAGATCTCAATCTAAAGCAAATTTGCCTGTAGCATCAAGAACAAGAACAAGAACAAAATCAAAAGAACCTACTAGATTGAGACAGTAAAAGTCTAGAGCATTTATGACTGATAAGAAGAAAGAAGAAGTCAACCAAAAAAATAGGGATAGGCATAGAGAAAAATATAAAGAAAAAAAAGAACAATATAAACAATTTCATAAAATAGGACATTGTAGCTTAGATGAGTATGATGAAGGGATAGAAAAAAAAAGGTGGTAGAAGAGAAGAAGGAAGTAGAAGAAGAAAAGGAGGTAGAAGAGGAGATGGAGGAAGTAGAAGAAATAGAGGAAGAAATAGAGAAAATGGAAGATATTGAAAAAGAATAAAGAAGAGAAGAGGAGGAGAAGAGGAGAGGAAAGAAGAGATAGAAGAGGAGAATGTAATAGAGGGAAGGCATATGTTGGAAGGAATGGTCATTATTTGTAAACATTGTGGAGCTTTAAAATAGAGTCAAGAAAAACCAGGACTATGCTGCATGAATGGACAAGTTATGCTAGCACCACTTCCACCACCACCAACAGCAATTAAAAAATTGCTTACTGAAAAAGATTCTGAATCTAATGTCCATTTGTTACACAAATAAGAGCATATAATCAATTATTTGCTTTTACATCAATTGGTACCAATCTAGATAAGAATCTTGCAAATGCCAAAGAAAGGGTTTATACTTATAGAATTCAAGGAACATTATACCATAAAATTAGTTCTTTTATGCCAAATGAAGGAGAACAACTAAAATTCTCTCAAATTTATTTTTATAATTCTGATAATCTAGAAAATCAACTCAACAAAAGACATAAAATAATGAAAAAACAATTAAATTTTAATCTGTTGAAAGAAATTCAAAAGGAATTGTATTCTTTAAATCCTTTTATAGAATTTTATAAAAATGCAAAGAATCATGAAATAGAAAATGAAAATAAGCAAGTATTGCATATAGCAATACATAATATTCATGGCAGAGATATGAGACTATATAATGCACCAGTAGCTTCAGAAGTAGCTACAATGTATTGTGATAATGAACCAACAATACAACCTAGAGATATTCTCGTTAAAAGACTTGATAACACATTTACAAAAATATCTGAATTACATGGTGCATATCTGATATGATCCTTTACAATATCCTTTGCTATTCCCTAATGGAAAATATGGTTGGCATAGAGGAATATTAAAAAAAGATGTTGTAGCTAAAGAAATTGTTGGACTAGAACAAATCATTAATGAAGAAGAAGAAGAATATGATAATGATTTTAATAATAATAACGATGATGATGATGAAAATTATTATGAACAAATTGCTGATCAAGTTGTTGATCAAGTTATTGCAGAATTGGCAAGTTTGGCAAGTAGTGAAACATCAAGTGCACCATTTCAAGAATTTTGGCAAAAAAACTTGATAGTTTTATAAAACAAACCAAACAAAATATTCAACAAGAAGGGCAACAAGAAGTTCAGCAAGAAGTTCAAAAAGAAGTCCAACAACAAACAGAAATACAACAAGATGAAACAATGATACTTGAAGATAAAGAATATGAACCCAAGCAGGACAATCTATTTCTATTGACTATGGAACTTTATCACAAGCAAGTTCTAAAAGTTATACAGGCTTATCTCAAACATTTGAAGGTTCAACTCTTAGATCTGCTACAAGTTTCATGAGTATTGATGAAACAAGTGAAAAAGGTAATGAAGAATCTAAAAGAAAAAGAAAAGTTGATATAGGAAAAGAAAAACAATAGAAGTTAAAGAAGTTGAACCTGAAAACATTTCTGATAAAGATGATGATAATAATGAACCTCAAAAGATAAAAAGAAAGGTTGATAAAGAAAAAAGCAAAGAAGTTATTGAAGTTATTGAACCTGATAATTATAATAATAAAGATAATAATAATGGTGATGATAATAATAAAACATCATCAAAGGTTCAACAAAAAAAGAAAAAGAGATTAACAATATCTCTTAGGAGTTTGCAGTTTATAGATTCATGATTAAAAACTCAAATAAAGAAAATAGTATTATACATCTTTTAAGCAGATTATTTTAACAGTATATAGTAGATCAGTTTGTAAAATGAGAGACAAATAATATAAGTTGGCAAAAAAAGCATCAAGAAGATTTAAGATTAGAAATCTATGCAGGATTAAAAGATATGATTTCTAATGAAGATGCTGAAGAAGTCAATGCAGAAAATGTTGGCAAAAAAAGTAATTTTGTTATCAAGTTTTACAGGATCTACAAGATATTATCAACAATTGTATCAAGATTCAATGGCAATTGTTAGACAATTTGGAAAACCTGATCTGTTTATAACAGTAACATGTAATCCAAAATAGCTAAAATTGAAAATGAACTTTTAGAAAATCAAACTGCTGCTGATAGGCCAGATTTGATAGCAAGAGTTTTTAGATTGAAATTAGATGCAATAATTAAAGATTTAACTGTAAAATCTGTTTTAGGAAAAGTATTGCATATTGTTATGTAATTGAATTTCAAAAAAGAGGGTGCCACATTCTCATATATTACTTATATTGGCACCTGAAGATAAACCACAAACTCCTGAAGATTTTGATCAAATTATATCTGCTGAAATTCCTGATCAAAAATATCAACCAAAACTATATGAAATAGTTAGCAGAAACATGATTCATGGACCCTGTGGAAAAGATATTAATCCATCATCTCCATGTATGATTGATGGAAAATACAGTAAATATTATCCAAGAGAATTTACTGCTAAAATTTCTACAAATAATTCTGGATACCCTATCTATAGAAGAAAACAAAATTCAAGAATTATTAAAAAGCATGGAGCATCAATTGATATTAATAATAGATGGATTGTTTCTTATAATCCATATTTAAGTCAAAAATATAACTGTCACCTTAATGTAGAGATATGTTCAAGCATTAAATCTATAAAATATCTTTACAAATATGTATATAAGGGAAGGATAGAGTTTTAATATCTTTAAGAATCCAAATGATGAAATTGAAAAATTTATAAATGCAAGATATGTTTCTGCATCTGAAGGAATATAGAGGTTATTTGATTTTGGTTTACAAGAACGATCTCATACTGTTGTTAGACTTCCAATACATTTGGAAGATCAACAAAAAGTTCTTTATAAATCAAAAACATTATCATCAAAAGATCTTGATAAGGAAAAACATACAAAGTTAACAAGATTTTTTGAACTTTGTAAAGATAATCCTGACAATGAATTTATTCAATCTTTGAGATATATGCAAATTCCAAAGCACTTTACTTGGAATAAAAAACTAAAAACTGGCAAAAAAGAAAACAAGGTGGTAATAAAGTAATTTCTTGAATGTATTTTATTAATCCAAAAGATACAGAGAGATTTTATTTAAAAGTTTTATTAAATGTAGTAAGTGGTGTTAAATCATTTAATGATTTAAAAATATTAAATGGTGTAAAATATGATTTATATAAAGATGTAGCATTTCAACTTGGTTTGGTTGATGATGATAATGAATGTGATACTTGCCTTGCAGAAGCTGCCACATACAATATGCCTTCCCAACTAAGACATTTTTTGTTTTTCTATTAGTTTACTGTCAACCAGCAAATATAAAAGATCTTTGGAAAAAAATTTCTTGATCATCTGATTGAAGATTTTATTCATCAAAAAGATGAAAAAGATTTAGCTATTACAAAAGCAATGGTGCTTATTGAAAAATATTTGATTCAAAATGGAATAGCTCTTTCAGATTTTCCAGGTCTTCTAATTATAAATTATGATTTATTAGAAGAAGATCATCAACACAATACATTAATTGCTGAAGAACAAAATTTTGATTAAAATGAAATTGAAAAAACTTTATTAAATAAAAAACATTTAAATGAAGATCAAAAAAAAATTTATGAAGAAATTATAAAAGCAATTAATGGTGAACTTAAACAAACTTTATTTTTTGTTGATGGCCCTGGAGGAACTGGAAAACATTTTTGTATAAATTGATCTTGGCTTATATAAGATCAAAAAAAACATTTAAATGGAATTGCAATTGCTGTAGCATCATCAGGAATTGCTGCCTTATTAATGAGGGTGGAAAAACCGCTCATTCAAGATTCAAAATTCTATTAAAAGTAGATCATAATTCTACTTTAAATATTGAAAAACAAGCTGAATTAGCCAAATTAATTCAAACTGCTAAAGCCATTTTGTAGAATGAAGCACCAATGATGAATAGGTTTGCTTTTGAAGCTATTGACAGAACTTTTAGAGATTTAACAGACACTGATTTACCTTTTAGAGAGAAGATTATGGTTCCTGGTAGGGATTTTAGACAAATATTACCTGTAGCAGTTCGAGGTACATGTCCACAAATAGTTGATGCATGCTTAAAGTCTTCATATCTTTGGAAACTGTTAAAACTATGCAATTAACTATTAATATGAGAGTTCAACAACAAGATGATGTTGAACAAAAAAACTTTGTTGACTTTTTATTAGATATAGGTGAAGGAAAAGTAACAACATATTTTGACATTGGTGAAGATTTTATAAGATTGCCTGATAATATAGTTTTGGATAGTGAAAATATTGATGATTTAATATTAGAGACCTTTACTGATATTACTACAAATTATCAAAATCTGACTATATTAGAGATAGAGCAATTCTTACAACAAAAAATGTAGATATTGAGGCCATTAATCAACAAATACTTAAAAAAATTCCTGATACTGAAGAATTTGAATACTTTTCTGCTGACTCAGTTGAAGATAAAGATCAAGTTGATCAAAGTCTTTATCCCACTGAATTTTTAAATACTTTAACACCAAGTGGAATGCCACCATATCATTTAGTACTAAAAAAAGATGTACCTGTTATTCTTTTACGTAAACTTGATCCATCTGAAGGATAATGTAATGGTACAAGATTAATGATCAAAAATTGTTATAAATTTGTTTTAGATGCTGAAATTATAACAGGAGTCAACAAAGGGAAAAGAGTTTTTATACCTCGACAAAGATTAACATCAGCAGATTCTAATCTTCCTTTCCAATTTGTAAGAAGACAATTCCCAATTAGATTATCTTTTGCAATGTCAATTAACAAGGCTCAAGGCCAAACAATTCCAATTATGAGATTATATTTGCCCAAACCTGTCTTTTTACATGGGCAATTATATGTAGCTTTGTCAAGAGTTCAGTCAAAAGATAATATTAAAGTCTTGGTTAAAGATTGGCATATAGAGGGAAAAGAGGGTGTAAATATTGTATATAGAGAAGTTTTTGATGAATAATTTTGTACTGTATATATTTTATAGATTATAGATTTGTATATATTTTGCATAATTTTTGTATAATTTTTGTATATATTTTCAAATTTTGTATACTTATATTTTGTATATAGTTTAAAAGTATTTTATTTAATTAATCTAATTTGTATATAATTTAAAAGTATTATTATTTATTTAATTTGTATATAGTTTTAAAGTATTATATTATTAATTTAATTTGTATATAATTTCTAAAAGTATTAATATTATTTATTTAATTTGTATATAGTTTTAAAAATATTATTATTTAAATTTTAATTAATTTGTAAATAGTTGTAAATAGTTTTAAAAGTATTATTATTTAATTTAATTTATATTTATAATTAATAAATATAATTTATATATCTTTAATCTAATAATCATGAGGCCTAAAATAATTATAAGGCCTATAGGTTCAGTTTCATTATATTGAGCTTTGGGAGGGAGTATTGATATATATAACTTTAAACTAACAATCAAGAGGCCTAATAATAATCTTGAAACCTAATGGTTAGGGTTAGGGTTAGTTTTCATGTTGAGCTTTGGGATGGGGTTTTTATATATATAACTTTAATCTAACAATTATAAGGTCTAAAAATTATCTTAAGACCTAACATTTATTTTTTTTATTTTTTTTTATTAAAGTACCTGTTTTGAGACTTAGGAATTTTATTCAAGATATTAGGGCCGTCGGTATCCTCTAGGGGAAATACTGGCATTTATTATATAGACAAGGATACATCTAGCCACACATACACTTTTGGTGTCTAATTTACGTGGTCTGCCCAAGGGTTCTACACTAGCTGCCATACCTGCAACCCAACTATGGGAATTGCCTATTTAAACCCTCTTATCCACTAGACGAGGATGCATCTAGCCACATGTACACTTTTGGTATCTAATTTAAGTGGTCCACCCAAGAGTTCTACACTAGCTGCCATACCTGCAACCCAACTACGGGAATTGCCTATCTAAACCCTCTGATTCATGTTCTGCCTGCCAACCCATCTTGTATTACCAGAACATGCCCATTACATTAGTCAGTCAGCAAGTTCTGGATACTTATCTGTTGTCTTAGGTATTCCTAGTCCTGTTAACCTCGATAGGAAACTTGGTAGAGCAGTACCTGTCCCATATCAGGTATCCACCTACACTTCGGTACTTATCGCTATGACCGAGGCCAACACTTGTGAGACAGAGTTACCCCTGTCTCTTACTAATACCTACTTCTGCCCTTGTAAGGTTTGCTCCAACCCCGGTACCCACTATCACTTTCCTACCGGTCCTTCACTGATTTTCTCAAACTTCCAATCCAGTTGGCCTAGAAGGGTTGATCTACCTGGTATCAACCTAGATTTCTACCTCTTTAGAGAAATGCTAGAGACAGAGCGACTAATGCAAGGAGACACTTTATGTATTTACACTAATTACTGTGGTATGCAAGAGCGGAAGGGATACTGTTATTTGGGCAGTATTTTGTAAAGAGACTTGGGGGATTTGCAATCATAAAAGAGGCTACAATTAATAGTATATGAGGATACTAAGAATTGTGCAATTGTATTTCAGTGAAGACACACTACTTCACTTATTCTTTATTAAATAAACCAGAGATTCTTCACTCTGCTTTTTAGCAAAGGAAAAACTTTGAGTATTTATACATATTTGTCCAATATAAATAAATACAATAAGAAATAAAGAAATCTATATAATCGATAGATTTGATATATGCTAATGCTAAATATAATAGTTATAATGAATATAATAAAGATAATAAATATAACACATATACTGTATCCTAAATATCAGCTATATTAAATATGTTAATTATATCTGTCAAAACTGTTATGTCCAAAATGTCTAATATGTCTAAAATGTCAGACATATCTGTGATTAACTGAAATATCTAGGATTACTCGAAATGTCTGATATTTCAGTGTCACAGGTGGCTCAGTATTGATCGACCAATAAGATTTGGGTGCAGCAGGACGTTTTGTAAAGACCAATCATTCAGTTTTGACTAGGTTGAGCTAGAACGGTCCAATCGTGATGTTTATAGTACCATTTGAAAGCTCTCATCGAGATGGTCACGATGGTAGTAGTTTCATTAAAATTGGATTGCAGGGTCAAGAGTTATCATCATTATACGTTTCATACGTTTTTACAGTTCTAACACCGGCATTAGATGCCATCATGGTTTTTCTCCCCCTGGTCCCCAATTCCTCAACATGGTTCTTTTCCTTCGGTGCGACTCCAGTAGCCAGGTTAGTAGACCTTGTCCCCAAGGACAACGTCTTGTACTTCGGCACTGGTCCAATATTCTGGTTTTGGTAGCACCGTTAAAGATCTTTGCTACCTCCTTACTTGGGTCTTGCCAAATGGGTTTCTGTTTCCCTGGTTCCTTGGATTTGTCTGTGTCATGAGGCACAACTTCACCCGAAAGCTCCCATTCGAGATCGTAACCAAGGACTACAGGTAATGTACTCAACCGATCGACAGAAAATAGTTATCGGAACACAGGTTTATTTTTTCAAAGCGTCGTCAGTAGGATTTGAACCCTAGACCTGCCACTTGTGAGGTGACAACTTACCAACTTCTCTAAGTTGCCACACTCTTAAGACCTAACATTTATTTACAGTTAGAAACATTTTTTATTATTTTATATATATATATTTTTAATCTAATAATTAAAATTTAAAATAAAATTAATACTAAAATAAAGAACAATTAAAAACCTCAACCCGGAGCAATGCCTGGGTTCTAGCACTAGTCTATCCCTTCTAAAGCACAGTTCTCCGTCACTATTTAAGGGCGCTTCAGTTGGGTTTAATATTAAGGACCCTTGAATTTTTAAAGGTCCTATTCTTATTACCCCAAAATATTACCCAATTAATTCACATGAAAATATATAAAAAATTCTTATCCACAACCTCCCCACCCACCCACCCTTAAAAAAAATCTTTAAAATTCTTTCCTCTACTTCTCCCACCTACCTGCCCCTTGAAAAAATTCTTACCCGGGTCATTGACCCTTGAATTTTTTCAAACTCTAACCAAAAATAAAGGTCAGCTTTTGTGTTCCTATGAAAATGGGTAGGTTACACAAAAATTCAAACTCTGCTGGACCAGGTTCGGATCGGGTACATTGAACCAAAAACGGGTTCAAATGACCCAAACTCAGGTTCGTAACTAGCATCGGGTTCATTTGAACCAAAATCAGGTTCAAATAAACCGAGATCAGGTTCAAATGAACCAAAATTGGGTTAATGACCTAAGATCGGGTTCACATGAACCATAACTGGGTTCAAATAAACCAAGAACGGGTTCAAGAACCAAGATCGGGTTCAAGTGAACCAAGATCGGGTTCAAATGAACAAAGATCGGTTTATTTAAACCAAGATCAGGTCATTTAAACCAATATCAGCTTCTATTGAACCAAGTTCGGGTTTATTTGAACCAAAATCAGGTTCATTTGAACCAAAATTGGGTTTATTTTGAACCCAGATAAAAAACATTAATACCACTAGCCTGCGGCAATGCCCGGGCACCTAACACTAGTCTATTTAAATCTAGAGCATTAGTTTATAGCAATCCATCACCATTAGTGACCCCATGATCGGCTATTCAAACTTGATCACATAGTTTGCTTTTTTTTTTATAGAGGTTGGAACTAGGTTTATTTTTATATATTAAAACCAATTAAAGCTGGTTTTAACATACTCAGCTCAGATCTGATCCTATGGAGCCCAAAGTAATAATTATATAATTTTTTCGATATGTATATAATATTTTATTAATTTAATTTATTAAACGCAGTCAATTATTACAATATTATGGTATCAAAATTCTATATACCCAATACCAATTTCATGCTTAGCGAAAAAAAAAATAAAATAAAAAAATTAAAAATTTTTATATATATAAAGAAAAGAACTAAAGGCTCAAAGAACAAAGATAATAAAAGCAATGAGAACTATAACAATAATGACACTAATGCAGAGAAAAAAAGAATGACCCAAACCAAAAAAGAAATGAAAGCTTCAAAATAATGACATCGAAAACAACAAAATCACTTCAAAACAAATTAAATTTACAAAAGAAAAGAAGATTAGTTCAAGCTAAAAAAAAAAAACTACTAGAAGAGAAAATACAAGACTTACTGTTGAAGAGCCTAAAATTACTAATGAAATGGAAAAGCCTGAAATAATGAAGTAAAACCTAAAATGATAGTGCCAAAGTAAAGATTAGTTTGAAAAAAAGAAAAAATACACTATATCCTATTTCTGACAAAGTGAAATCACAAACAAAACTTACCAAGAAGAACAACGAAAACCAAAATTTCTATGAACGATATCTTCAAAATATCAAAAGCCTAAAACTATGAAGCCTATAATCAAGTCGAGAAAAAAAATAAAAAAAATAAAAAACAATAAAAAAACTATTTCAATAAACCTAAAGTAATGAAAAAACTTACTAAGAAGAAAGTTTAAGAGCCTACAAAATACCAAAATTTCTATGAATGACATCACCAAAACACAAGAGCCTGAAATTACAATGAAGCCTAAATAAAGCCTAGAATTTTATATTCTATAAATGTCGAACTGAAATGACAAAGTCTGAAATTTATCACAAACAATGATGCCAAAACAACAAAAGCCAAAATTTTCATCTCTAGGAATAACAACACCTACTATAGCAAATCTACAAAATCCAAGAAAGAAAGTATTAGAAGAAAAAAAAAAGCAAATAACAAAAAATAACCATATAGCTCAGGATCCTGGATCTAGTTTCTACTACTAGGTATTTCAGAAAGCAAACCTATGTAGAGCTTGGTCTGGATATTTGGATACCCATTTTACTGTAACCATTTATAAAAAGCTACATCCGGATAACCATCAGTTTTTAGCTACAGATATTTAGATAAACCCTGCGGATAACCAGATAACTTTTGGATATTCAAATAATCATACAGATATCTGGATAATCCAGATAATTTAGGGTTAAAAAGTTACTACTATAGTTGGTATAGTTGCTACCCAAATCCCAACTATTATAGTTTGGGTTTGTCTGTGCCCAAATCCCAAACTCTGGTCAAACTAATTTCTCAAAAACTTTGTCAATAATTCTTATTTAAACAATTAATATATATACTTATAACTATATATAATATATTTGCAAAATATTAAGATTATTTGTTTGATTTAATTTTTTGTAAATAACAATTGTTTTTTTTGAGTTTTGAGTTTGTCCAGTTTGTCTAGCAAGTATAATAGTTGGTGGTATTAATTAATTTTACAAATTAATATGGTTACAGAATTGGCGTATTTTTTGCGGTAATTGTTGTGAGCTGTAAAGCTATTGTAAAGTTTTAATGTTGTAATTCTATAATGCTGTAATGCATAATGCCGTAATGCAAAAATACTATCTGCTATAATACTGTTGTTAAAATGCTATACTGCATTATAGTTTTCTTTAAAAAAAAATACTATTAAAATTTTTCGAATTTGATTCTTTCAACTTCATTGATTTGTATATGTGATGACTATGAAAAAAGGGTTTGTAGATCTAGGTTCTATTTTAATTTAAATGTTGTAATTTATTTTTTTGGCCAATTAGACCAGTTTATAAAACATTGTTTGAGAACATCTTTATCAAGCTAATTAATCAGAAATAATATCATTGTTAACAGCATTTATAGCTTATATAGGATGTTACATACCTATATACATACTTATGTGTTTTAAAATTTATTATAATATAACCATTCATCTATGTTAAAAGAAATATTTACTGTGAGCACAGGGAGCATAACAAAAAACTGAACAGTCTAAGTGTAGTTGCATACAATTGTGATATATGAAATTTGGTGTTGCTTTACAAGTGCAAAATAGAAAGAAGCACAATCACCTAAACAAACTTTATCTTTCATTGGGAAGAAATGAATACTTCCTGAATCTTGATGCCATATCAATTCAATATAATAGTTTGAATTAGCTTTATTAACTTTTGGTCACATTTCAAAAAGTATATCTAAAATTTGATATTGTTTTAAATAGCGAGCTGAAGAGTCACTATATAATACTTCCAACATGATGATTCCAATGAATATATGTTGAATGCTGTAGTATACGGTTTCTTTCTAAAACTTTAGATGCAACAAAAGGTAAAGCACTATAGACTTCATCATCTTGTTTCAAATATTGAATGGAGATACCCAATTGGCGATATATGTACTAATGTAAGTTATCTAGTAATATATTACCCTTGTGCAAATCCTAATGCATAATTTTTTGTGAATGAATCTTATGAACTACAAGTATTAAGAAGAAGAATGATACGTATTAAAGAAAAAAAATTCCTAGATTAAATCTACATCACAAATATTTAAATATCCAAAACAATCACAATACTGTAATAATACATCATTTGTACACAATTTTACGTGCTTAAACTCAGAGAAAATTTATTATAACTATTGTATTCTGCAGAATACACTTTAAATAACTTTTATACTTATGATTAATTAATATAAATGAATATATAGCAAATAATAATATATTCATCATTTTGGTTTGAAGTGACTGTTACTTAATATAATATTATACCATTATTGTGCTACAGTATTACAGCATATAATTTTTANCAATCACAATACTGTAATAATACATCATTTGTACACAATTTTACGTGCTTAAACTCAGAGAAAATTTATTATAACTATTGTATTCTGCAGAATACATTTTGGTTTGAAGTGACTGTTACTTAATATAATATTATACCATTATTGTGCTACAGTATTACAGCATATAATTTTTATGGCATTAGATGCTAGACCTACCACTGGTAAAGTACTATAATTGCTGTAATTCAGTAATTCTACCATCAACTATACTACTACTTACAGATACCTGTAGAAAGGGTGGTGGGCACGAAAAAATTTTAAGGCATGGCTTAGACTTGGGGCATGCACCCCTATGCCTGGGCATGCCCTCAATAAAAAAAAAAAAACAAAAAAACAAAAACGTTCACTAAAAAAAAAAAAAAAAAAGTTCAAAATCTCTTAAGCCCATTTTATTTGCCAATGATTATAAATATATAAACTACAAGTTGTGTGAAAAAACTTAAAAAAAACCTGTTTTGGTTAATTTTTATTTAATTTTAGCATTTTCTGATTTTTGCATTTTTTCAATTTTTGCATTTTTCCGATTTTCATTAGCACATTTCAAATATTTATTTGGGGTCCTTTTACCTTATTTTTGTTAACTTTCTTAGCTTTTTTTTATATAAAACATTGCTTCTCTTTAAAGTATAGTTGTCATTCAGCAGTAATAATGATAATACGAGCTTTTAGCAGATGAATACAAAATATACTAGTTAAATATGTGCTTTATATCTATAAAATTTATTACACAAGCCACTTACTAATTTTGCTTTCTATTTATAATAATCGTATATTCAAATATTGTGTCTAATAATATTTTATTTTTACATGCCGTAGAGCTAATATTGGTAATTAAAATTTGAGATAGCGTTAATAAAACATTAAATATAAAGTCTAAGAGAATCAAAAAAAACTTACTATTTATTTTGGATAAAAATGCTTATCGAAGTACCAGACATTTGTTTGTTTTGGTGATTTATTACTCAAAAGTATTTAAATAAGTACAATTCATAAATATATACGTTGCTAATTTCATTTACTCGCATTAATATTAGTAGATAAGTAATAGTATTAATTAGTTTAAATATTTAGCATAAGATATTCGAAATTTATGAATATTCACTATTGTATAATACTTACTATTTTATTTTATTTATTTGTTTAGCAGATAATAAAGAATACTATTAATGCTATTTTATTTAATAAATCAAAAAATATTTAAAGTAATCTATTTAAATCCATAGATACATTACTATGTATACCAACATACATTGCTTTTTTAAAAAGAAACTTTATAAAAATCAAAACTTACATGAGATCAAAAAGTAAGTATATACTATTTAATATTGTTAAAATAATACTTTCTATAGATATATTATTTATTTTAAATTCGAACTTTAAAAATAATATTAGATAAAAGCTTATTTATAGATCTTGATAAAGGATTTTATCAATAGACCATTCTTCTTCTACTGGGCTATTTGATCTTTAAACACAAGATAAATTATTATCAAGTACTTGATTATTTTCAAGCATTGTTAAGTTGAAGAATTCTTCCATAACAGATATTTCATCTTGAACTACTGTAACTTCTTCTAACTCCTTATTTAACTCTTTAATTAGTTCATTTTCTTTCTCCCCTTCTTCATCGTCTTCATCAAAAGAATTACTAGAATTATTATTATTATTATTTGGAGACTCAGAAACGGGTTTATCTTGTTTTTTAATTATAGCTTTTTTGAGCTCATGTTTAAGCTGTCCAAGTATAGAAAGGCTATCAGGAGTTAACTGATTTCTTTTTTTAGATTTGACAATTCCAAGTGAAGAAAAAAGTCATTCACAGGTAGCACTATGGGGAACAATAGAAAGAACTTTTATTGCAAAACGGCGTAAGAGAGGTGTACTTCCAGCAAAATCAGTTCAAAATTGGCGTAGAAGTTTTGAAATAGGTTTATCGAATGGAGTATTACCATTTTTATAACTAATTAACTCTTTACGTAGTAAAATCGCATATCTTTTTTTAAAATCCCAACCCTTGGCTAATTCAAGAGAAGCATAAATAATATTATCTTCATTCATCTTACCAGAAATAGCTAGTTGCTTATGTACTGGAGAAAGAAAAAATGCAACAAAATAAATATTGCTATTAAATTTTTTTACCTGTTTGTTAATTACAGTAAGTGCATTATTTTTAAAATCATTATTAGGAATATTAAGCCAATATATTTGTTGATAAATATAAATTAGCTCTTTAAATACATCAGCCAATGTAGAATCACTTGATTCAAGCCTTCCTATAGCATCGACAACTGGCTTAATTACTTTGGTTAGTATATCATTATCAGCAAAATGGTATCTATCTTGAATAAGACTTTTTATTGAAGTATTCTCAATTTCAGGATATCTAGAACGTTCAGTTTCACTCAAAAAAAGGCAATGTCGAAAGCCTTTTTCATAAGTTGATATACCCATACAAACTTTAGCAATCGAATACCATCTTGTTTCACAAAAAGTAGTTAAAAAATGTCTAATACCTTTTTTTTTGCCAGTTTTGTAACTCTCGATGCCAAATATGTGATGCATTAAAAAAGTTGACAAGTTTTTGATTTTTTCTACAAACCGAAACAACATCTGAAAAGCCAACAATATCTTTAACAATTAAATTAAAGACATGTAAACAGTAGCGAATAGAAAAGATATTAGAGCATTATTCATGAAGTAACTGTTTTATTCTATTCATATTTGAAGAATTATCTGTAATGCAAGCAATTGCGAATGATGTTTTAACACCATTTATAGATAAAATCTCTTTCACTATTTTTTAGGAAATCACCTCTATGACGATGTGCAGATAGGTCAAAAATATCCAATACAATTTCTTGAGATTCTTTAAGAACCATAAATACATATATAGAATTACCTGAATTATCTGTCCATCCGTCAAGAGAGATTGTAAAATTTGTAAAACTAGAAAGAGTAGTTAACTTATCTTGTATATGAATAGAAAACATCTGAGTCAAAAGACTTCCATTAACCATATCCCGTGAAGGAAGATGATAAGAAGAATTCAAATCATGAAGAAAGTCTTTTAAATATGGATTTTCAACTATATGAAAGTTAAGATTTCCATAAATAACTGCTTTCAAAAATTTTTGATTAAGGTTTTCAGATTGTGCACTAGATAAAGGTCGAGTGCACCAATTAAAAATTGTGCTTTGATGAGGAGTAAATCCAGACAACTGTTGCATGTTATTATTTACTTGTATCTCAGTTTGTTCAATAGATATATTTTTTTTATTGTCACAAGGATGTTTTCGAGATAAGACATTTTCATTATTAATTTTTTGAAGATAAGATGTTTTTTAGAGACAGGCCAATCACTGCACCGAAGAACATGCCGTTGAAGTCTATTAGGTTTACCACTTAGCTCAACTAAGCAGTATTTACATTTTGCTGTATATCTATTTTCTGCTCCTTTGGTTTCAGAACAATAAAAGCCACTCCAACGTTGACCTTGTGTTGGAAGTTATAATGCAAAACCATTAGGAATAGACATAATTACAGAATTTACAAATTTTATTTGCAACTTTAATAAAAGTTGATTTTCAGATAAGTAGGTTTAAAAAAAATATATAAGAGACAAGCAATTATTAATTCGAAGCTAAAATTTTTTTAAGGGCTTTAATAAGAAGCTATTAAGTTTTTAGCTTTATTGAAGACAAAACTCAAGGTCTTTTATACACTTTCGCTATACACTAGTTCTTGTCAACAAGTATCCCTTAAACCGTCTAGCAGGCAAATATGCCTGCTAGAATGAATTTTTTTCATATTTTTTACAATAACTTGAAATTTTATTAAGCATATGTCCCCCTATTTCTTAGCTAAAATAAAAGTTTAAGATATTTTTAATTATTATTAAATAAATTTTTAATTTAACTCTAATAGTATTAAAGATATTTAGCTTGAAATATTGCCAATTCTAAAATTTTATTATAAAATTTTCAAAATATTTTTTATAGAAAAAATATATATATCGCGCTATGCAACGCAATTATATATCGCACTCTATAAGGACAGGTATAACGTGAGATCAAACCAATAAAAAAAACAAACTACTTTACTTCATTTTAATTAGGGTTAGGGTTAGTGTAAGTTTGGTCTTGGGTTAGAATGATGCATAGTTTATATCAAAATTTTGCAAGGAATTTTTTTTGTTAGAACACGAAGAGCTGTTTCATATACAAAATTTTGATTTAAGTTTTTTGTATTTTTTATGTTAACACCTGATTCTAAAATTTGATTGGTTGGGCAATAAATAAGAGTATTGCGCTGTGTGATATATAGATAACTCCTTTTTTATAAATTTATAAATTTTTATATGTTCTCATCTATAAAAAAAATTTTTGCTATTATACAAAGTTAAAATTTTATTTATAAAATTATAAAAATTTTAATAATTAAAGTTATTTTTTAAACCAAATTCTACAATTTGAATCAAAATTATATGGGACTTATGCTTAGAATTTTAAAAAGTTTGTCAATAAATAAAGATAAAATTTTGTATTTTATAAAAAAAAATTGATTTTTAAAAGTTTTACTATATAGACAACTTATTTTTTTTCTTTTAATTTAAAAATAAATATTACTATTTTATAATCCTTATTTTTAAATATTAATATATAAACTTTTTTTAAAATATTTTAAATTTTGATGAAAATAGATCAGAAACAACTTTTTAACATTTTAGAGCTAAATATGCTGCTAACTGCTGACGGTTTAAGGGATAATGCACATGACATATTGGTGTATCTTCTTTTATTATAATGACACATTCTCTCTATCTTAATTATACTCTGAATCCTCTTTATTTTGATATCAAATATCATTTTCTAACTAACTATCTTTTCTAATCTAATGATTTATTTACTATGCATTTATTATTTATACTATGCATCTATCAAGCCACTTTTGCATTACCAACAATATGTTGAAACATGAAGCCTACATATCAACTAACAACTAGCAAACTTGTGGCTGCAGCTAATCTATATATGTGTATTAATTTGGAAGCAAGAAATATATTATGCATTAGAACTAATTGAAAAGTAAAACTTCTAAATTAAGTTTGTATAGTATACTTTTTTACTTTGTTTCAAAGTTAGTGCATATTCAAAAATTAGTTTGAAGCACAAATTCACTAGCAATCAGTTAATATTATTACATTTAATTAATATAAGAAACTGAGTTAAGTGCATTGGGTTAGTTAATTAGTGATTAATTATGCATCTATCAAGCTACTCTTGCATTATCAACAATATGTCGAAACATGAAGCCTATATATCAACTAATATTACTAGCGAACTTGTGGCTGCAGCTAATCTATGCATGTGCATTAATTTGGAAGCAAGAAATATATTATGCATTAGAACTAATTGAGAAGTAAAACTTCTAAATTAAGTCTGTATAGTATACTTTTTTACTTTGTTTCAAAGTTAGTGCACGTGCAAAAATTAGTTTGTAGCACAAATTCACTAGCAATCAGTTAATATTATTACCTTTAATTAATATAAGAAACTGAGTTAAGTGCATCGGGTTAGTTAATTAGTGATTAATTATGCATCTATCAAGCTACTCAACAATATGTCGAAATATGAAGCCTATATATCAACTGACTTTATTAGTGAACTTGTGGCTGCAGCTAATCTATGCATGTGCATTAATTTGGAAACAATAAATATATTATACATTAGAACTAATTGGGAAGTAAAACTTCTAAATTAAGTTTATATCAGATATAGTATTTTTTTTTTACTTTGCTTCAAAGTTAGTGCATGTGTAAAAATTAGTTTGCAGCAAAATTCACTAGCAATCAGTTAATATTATTACTAATATTACCTTTAATTAATATGAGAAACTGAGTTAAGTGCAATGGGTTAGTTGATTAGTAATTAATTTATTGACCCATAATTATCTTTTATTATTGTAAGAAACTAAATTAAGCATAACTGATTAGTTTATAGTCTCGATTATTTTTTTAGTATTTCCAAACCAGATTAACAAGAATTGCATTAATGAATCTGGTAAGGTGCCAATTTGTGGACAATTAATTATTCTAAAAATCCTAATAAATAATTTTATTATGCTTATAAATCAAACTTTTGAGAAAATATCATTAAATTTTTTTTACTGTCCAATAATTATACAAATATTGATACCTAAGATTTTGTTGTATTAATACAGTTTATGAATATTACAATACCTATTCATTTAAGTTTATTTATTCACGTTAGCACAGTGCATAAAGATCATTTAAGATAGACCATTAGCAGTGTGTATTAGATTTATTCAAGATAAATTATTCAAAGTTCATATTTTCATTTTGTCATTTAAGTATACAATATTGGGCAAAAATTGTAGAATAACGGTAATTTGGCAAATGATCACGTGCCGCTCTGTGGCGCGTGTAGCCAATCATTTGCCAAATTACTGTATTCGACAATTTGCCCAATATTGGTGTTATCCGGCAATTTATGATCATGATTGGTAGGGAGTTGCTCGCTGAGTTTTAATTTAAATAACCATGTTTACGTCATAACACATGAAAAAAATAACAGTAAGAAATTTTTTCATAATCATATGAGTTTGCCGGATAAGGTTATTTATTTACATTAAATTAATGGCGAGTATAAAATCATCTAAGCTTTTCAAATTGATGCTATATATTTAAGTTTATTTATTTGTATTAAATTAGCAAGTAAGAGTAGGGTTCCTCAAATTCAAATCAAATCAAATATTGGATCAATTTGAATTTGATCAAATCAAATTGACCCTAATTTGAATTTGATTTGATTCAAATATTCGAATTTGAATTTGATTTGAATTTGAATTTTTAATAGTAATTTTCAAATCAAATTTAATTTTTTTTTAATTCAAATCAAATTGGCCATATTTGAATTTATTCAAATATTCGAATTTGAATTTGATTTGAATTTGAATTTTTAATAGTAATTTTCAAATCAAATCAAATATTTGTCAAATCAAATCAAATTGGCCATATTTGAATTTGATCAAATCAAATATAGTCAAATTTGAATTTGAATTTGATCAAATATTTGATTCAAATATTTGAAGATCAAATAATATTGCAGAACCTTAAGTAAGAGTTATGATTACACAAATTTGATTTATTCTTAGAAACTATATCTAATCATGTGATATGGGCATGCCCAGGGGCATGCATAAGGAGGGCATGCCCATGAATCCCATGCCCTCCACCCTACACATAAGAGTTGTGACCAACCATATATACCTACAGTTACATCCTTATTTCCGTCTTCAAAGGTACAGGATATAGTTGTTTTTTTATTTTTTCTTTTCTTTTCTTTTCTTTTTTATCCGCCGATCAAGTATAACTTCCTTTACTTTTTTATATGTTTTTTTTATATGTGATAACGGACCTTCAAATTGAATTAAGTTATGATTAATAAATTATACTGTTATTACATAATTAATCAATTAAACATAAAATACTTAGCTTTACTGATCCACGTGTTTTATGCATGACACGATCGATTTTTGCATTGATCATAATTACCCCAACCGAACTTGTGTAAATAATGATCCATGACTTGATTCTTAATCAAACCCAGTTGATTGATAAACCGTGACCTGATCCACAGTACATGTGATTAGGCCCTGACTTTTTATTGTACTACCTATCCTAAAGGCCAAATCCTTTCAAAGAACCGATTCGACCGCAACATGTCTAGGCAAAAGATCTGAATAGAAATTAAATGTAATAGAAGAGACTACTTTGTTTAATGGTGTGTTAGTGTTGGCCTAGTTAATAATGCGTGCCAGGCTTTATGCTTGAGTTACTCAAAAGGGCCTTTATTTATAATTGTTGAATTCAACTATTTACATCACAAGAATTATCCCAATCATAAACTGGGTGTAATTCAGTCTGTCAATTAATAGAAATACTAAATTTAAATGAATATTCTAACTCTACTAGAGAATTATTTTTTGTAAAAAACTCTAACACAACCCAAATTATTCATTACATACAGAACACAAATTTTAACTTCATAAATATTATTAGCTATACAGTATTTATTTATATTTTATTGTAAAATTATCATTACGAGCGTACTTTGCATTTTATAAAATATATGTTTATATTCTGTATGTGCTAATAAGTTAAAAAATCTGGCTTGATATTCAGAAAATTGGCAAATTTTCCATAACATAGTAATTTGAGACCGTTCACACCCTTTGAAAATAGTTGTAACAAGTTTGTAACTTAATAATTTAACGTAATTTAAGAAAGTGTATATCATTTTTGCAGAATAAAATAATTTATATATATGCAATTAGTGTAGGTATAATGTAACCAAATTTTTTTAATTATGTTTATATATTTATTTTATTTTATAATTACTCTATCAGATATGTATCAAATTTCAAAATGCACCTATTTATTTTCTGGAATGTTTGCACAAATTATATTTGGATATATTTTAAGTTAAATAAATGATTTAAGTCCAAATTTGTCTAGTTTGTTTTTGGAACGTCCTGAATTTCTTAAAATAATCCAAAATTTCAATTTTCAAATATTAAGTATAAATATACAGCTTTATTAGTTAAATTTTATGTTATTTGAATAATGTTATTTTCAGGTATAAGTAATCATATTGATATTTTTTGGATTAGTATTTTTGCAATTTAAGATTTGGATCGATTTTATTATATTTTAAATTTGATTTTTGTGATATTTATAATTTTGTTGATTTAACTACATTGAAAATAGTATGCATATGACCCTGGGTTGGATAGTGCAGTGGTAAGCACTCCGGAGTCATATTCGCAAGGTCACCGGTTCGAGTCTAGTAGATAACAAAAACCGTGTTAGGATCACGAATAGCAAGGATCTATGAAGAGGCGATGAACATCTCTTCTGTTATGAACATGGTACTATAACAATAATGAGTTACGTGACATAGCCATAGAGATCATGCGGCATCCATAAAATAGAAATAATCTGACAAGAAACGTCATAAACATAAGTACCATCCACTATAAAATAGGAATAAGATAAACGTGAAACAAGACAAGTGTATCAATAAATTAGGAAGTAGGAAACCAGGAAACTTATGCTACACCAACAAAAATGGAAGTGGCTCCCAGCAGACAAACGGCTGACCTATATAGCGTACTAGCAGAATATGTAGTTTCTAAACAGTAGCCTAAGACCAAAAGATACAGGGCACTGGACGTGATTGACTTGCTAGAGTCAGCTAGGAAATACAGACGATTGAGGGTGGTATAGCTTAGTTAGGAAAACCTTCTTTATATGTAAAGACCATTAAAAATGAGTTAATAAAAAGAGCGCCAACAGCGCCCTTGGGTATACTACCAAGGTTTAAAAAAAAAAATAGTATGCATAAAAATAATATAAAATATTTTTTGTCCACATGAATAAAATTAATTTATAGAAACTAGAAATCAACAACAATGCATTCATACAGTACTAATATAACATATATTTCCATTTCATTTCTAATATTATCATCTAAAAACAAATATTCCAATAAATCTACGTATTTCAATTTACATTTTATATACAAAATTTCATTATTACTTCAGTAATTTTTTTGTCAAACTCATAAATTAATAATGATTTTAAGGGTGCATTGCAATTATTGAGAAAAATATTCATATGCGGTTTTAGCCAAGTCCCCCTTAACTCAAGATATTGCAACATTTAATGGCAATATTTCTGCAAACTGCCTAATTAGCATTTTAAATTCTTCTTTTGCTAGTGAGTGAGAGTTACATTCTAATGTGAGAAATTGAAGGTTTTGTAAATTATTAATAAGCTCTAGGAGTTGTGTGGATGACACAATAAAAGAAATAGTAAGATATATAATGTTTGGGCAGAAAAACTTTAGTGTTTCTAGTAATAAAGATTATTCCGAAATAGAATCAGAACTAAATTTTAGTTGTGGTAGTAATAAACCAGAATTTTCTAAAATTTGAATTATATATGATGCATCAATATGGACAACAACAATTTCTAAAGTGTTAATTTTACAATTTAATATGTTCAACAGTTCTGATTGCTGTAATACCTCATACAAAGAATTTCTAAATTTTTACTATTTTTTAGTACCTCAAACTCTGTACTACAATCACAATATTCTAATATAACTTCTTGTAACGAGTTTTTTTGACTCTCTAAAGCTGAAGAATTCTGCAGAATAATGCTTACCAACTATGCTAAATTGTCCAAGTTGTCCTTGTGATTTAATAATATGTATAAGGGGTTGAAATAACTGTGGCTTATATAAAGAATGAAATTTATCAAGTTTCAAAGAACTAATTTTTGTAGCATTTTTTCCAAGATTCTTAATAAATTAGTGGCATTTTCAGTGCCGAATATCATTAAGCTCAAGATTAAATCTTGGAGTTGTGAAAAAAATTGCTTATGTTGTCCTAATGAAAAAGGTCCCTCCAAATTAATTTCATAATCAAGAATATATAAATAATGTAAATCTAATTTGTATAAAATGGCACCAGACTCAATAAATAATTTAATTAATAAAATTATTATATGATATAATGATAGTGTATAATAATATTTTGGAACAACTTGCTATAAATCAATCCATTTTTCAACATTACATTTTAAATGTGATAGATCAAGAACCTTTAGAAATCTTGCATAATCAAAAAGTGTTTCAGAAAATTTAGTATTTATTCCAAATCCTTTTAAAATGGATTTTTCGTTTTTACCAAGTGACAAAAAATATTTAGAAATGAATAAAGGCTTTCTTTGTTCGAATAAAAATAGATCTTGCAAAAGAATAGGAATTGACATTTTGCACCAATGACAGCTCACAAGTATGCATGAGTATAATGAATAAATTTCTTTATTTAAATTTTTAAAAATATTTTCCATCAATTCGGGCATATTATCCATAAACATTTTTGATACCATTTAAAGTGAAAAAAGAATTAAAGTAGGTTCATTATGATTTTGGTATTGCTACAGCACACTTTTGTATGTACTAAATTTACGTAAGTACGTATTTTTACATTTCTGGTAGGGATGCATCTGGTCCGGTCCCTGTCCTGAACTAGTTAAAGGCAAACCACGTCTTGTTAAAAACCGATATCACAAAACAATAAATTACTTACAAATTACAGCTAAACAGTAGTTGCTGGTGCTTTCACATGATAGTAATGCATGCTTGAAAATAATTGTACCTGACATCAACAACTCCTGAACCTAATTGACAACTATGTGACATTATTTACTGCTTAATTTAGAAATTATGATTCCAAATTATTAAATCACCAAAAGAACAGTCACAAGAATAGGAGTTACGCCTGTGTCTTGAAAAACAATCAAGATTCGTCATTTGTTGTAAATTCAAGTTCTTTAGAATTCCATCCGGCCTGCTTTATGCAGGTGGAAAACCATCGGCTGAAATTATAAAATTCCTTTTAATAGTTCTTATTATCAGGAAAATTGGGTTTTAAGAAAAATTCCTATAACATTGTCAATGCGGTTGTTTTGCCAAATTTTTCAGGCTACAAAACGACCAATACTATAGTTATAGTGTTTATAAATTCAGATTTTAATGACATTTTATTGATCTTTTGTTGTTTTGTCTGTGAGGGAGAGAGAGAGTCTGTGGCAAGTGTATTTATGTGATTTCTCGTTAATGCTTAGTGTAATATCATGTGATCGACCGATGTGTCAGCATGAAATTAGTTGTTAGTCTGAGTTTAATTTGGGGGCTTCTGTGTCACCTCATCTAATCAGCTAGTGCTTTGAGCTCTGTGTGACCCGCCTAATCAGCTAGTATGTTAGTATTGGCCTGGTTTATAATGCGTGCCTGGTCTTATGCTTGAGTTACTCAAAAGGGCCTTTATTTATAATTATTGAATTCAACTATTTACATCGCAAGAATTATCCCAATCATAAACTGTGCGTAATTCAGTCTGTCAATCAATAGAAATACTAAAATTTAAATGAATATTCTGACTCTACTAGTGAATTATTTTTTGTGAAAAACTCCGACACAACTCAAATTATTTATTACATACAGAACACAAATTTTAACTTCATAACTATTATTAGCTATATAGTATTTATTTATATTTTTATTGTAAAATTATCATTACGAGCATACTTTGCAATTTATAAAATGTATATTTATATTCTGTATGTTCTAATAAGTTAAAAAACCATCTTGACATTCAGAAAATTGGCAAATTTCCTATAACATGGTAATTTGAGAATGTTCACGCCCTTTGAAAATAGTTGTAACAAGTCTGTAATTTAATAATTTAACATAATTTAAGAATATGTATCTCATTTTTGCCGAATAAAATAATTTATATATATGCAATTAGAGTAGGTATAATGTAACCAATTTTTTTTTAATTATGTTTATAAATTTATTTTATTTTATAAATACTCTATCAGTTGTGTATCAAATTTTAAGATGCACCTATTTATTTTCCAGATGTTTGCATAAAACTGCATTTGGTTAATGTTTCTAATTATTGATATATTTTAAGTTAAATGAATGATTTAGGTCCAAATTTGTCTAGTTGGTTTTTGGGCCATCCTAAATTTTTTAAAATAATCCAAAATTTCAATTTTCAAATATTAAGTATAAACTTAAAGCTTTATTGGTTAAATTTTATGTTATTTGAATAATGTTATTTCGGGTATAAGTAATCATAACGATATTTTTTGGATTAGTATTTTTGCAATTTAAGATTTGGATCGATTTTATTATATTTTAAATTTGATTATTGTGACATTTATAATTTTGTTGACTTAACTACATTGAAATTAGTACGCAAATGACCCTGGTTCAGATAGTGCAGTAGTTAGCACTTTGGGGTCATCTTCAGAAGCTCGCCGATTTGAGTCTAGTAAATGACAAAAACTGTGTTGGGATCACGAATAGCAAGGGTCTATAAAGAGGCATCAAACATCTCTCCAGTTACGGACATGGTACTACAACAATAACAAGTTGCGTGATATAGCCACAGAGGTCATGCGGCATCCAGAAAAGAAAAAAATCTGACAAGAAATGTCGTAAATATAAGGACCATCCACTATAAAATAGGAATTAGACAAACATGAAACAAAACAAGGATACTGACTAAACTAGGAAGTATGAAACCAGGAAACTAACGCTACACCAATGAAAATGGAAGTGGCTCCTAGCAGACGAAAAACGGCTGACCAATATAGTGTACTGGCAGAATATGTAGTTCCTAAACAGCAGCTTAAGATCCAATAGGTACAGGGCACCGGACATGGTTGACTTGCTAGAGTTAGCGAGAAAAACAGACAATTGAGGGTGGTATAGCTTAGTTAGGAAAACCTTCTTTATATGTAAAGACCATTAAAAATGAATTAATAAAAAGAGCGCCAATAGCGCCATTGGGTATACTACCAAGTTTAAAAAAATAATAGTATGCATAAAAATAATATAAAATATTTTTTATCCACATGGATAAAATTAATTTATAGAAACTAGAAATTAACAACAATGCTTACATAAGGTACTAATGTAATATATGTTTCCATTTCATTTCTAATATTATTATCTAAAAACAAATATTCCAATAAACCTACATATTTCAAGATTTCATTTCGTATGCAGAATTTCATTATTACTTCAGTAATTTTTTTGTCAAGCTCATAAATTAATAATGTTTTTAAGGGTGCATTGCAATTATTGAGAAAAATATTCATATGCGGTTTTAGACAAGTCCCCCTTAACTCAAGATATTGCACTTTTAATGGCGATATTTTACAAAATGCCTAACTGGCATTTTAAATTCTTCTTTTGCTAGTGAGAGTTACATCCTAACGTAAGGAATTGAAGGTTTTGTAAATTATCAATAAGCTCTAAAAGTTGTGTGGATAACTCAATAAAAGAAATGCTAAGATATTTAATGTTTGGGCAGAAAAACTTTAGCATTTCTAGTAATAAAGATTATTCAGAAATAGAATCAGAACTAAATTTTAGTCGTTGTAATAATAAACCAGAATTTTCTAAAATTTGAATTAAATATGATGCATCCATATGGACACTAACGATTTCTAAAGTGTTAATTTTACAATTTAATATGTTCAACAGTTCTGGATTGTCATAATACATCATACGAAGAATTTCTAAATTTTACTACTTTTTAGTACCTCAAAATCTGTACTACAATCACAATATTCTAATATAACTTCTTGTAACGAGTTTTTTTGACTCTCTAAAGCTAAAACTATTTCGTTGAATTCTGCTGGATAATGTTTACCAACTATGCTAAATTGTTCAAGTTGTTCTTGTAATTTAATAATACATATAAGGGGTTTAAATAACTGTGGCTTATATGCAGAATGAAATTTATCAAGTTTCAAAGCACTAATTTTCATAGCATTTTTTTCAAGATTCTTAATAAATTAGTAGCATTTTTTGTACCAAATATCATTAAGCTCAAGGTTAAATCTTGGAGTCATGAAAAAAATTGCTTATGTTGTCCTAATAAAAAAGATCTCTTCAAATTAATTTCATAATCAAGAATATATAAATAATGTAAATCTAATTTGTACAGAATGGCACCAGACTCAATAAATAATTTAATTAATAAATTCATTATACGATATAATGATAGTATATAATAAGATTTTGGAACAACTTGCTATAAATCAATCCATTTTTTAATATTACTTTTTAAATGTGATAGATCAAGAACTTTTAGAAATCTTGCATAATCAAAAAGTGTTTCAGAAAATTCTGTATTTATTCCAAATCTTTTTAAAATAGATTTTTCGTCTTTACAAGTGACGAAAAATATTTGAAATGAATAAAGGCTTTCTTTGTTCGAATGAAAATGGATCTTGCAAAGAATAGAAATTGACATTTTGCACCAATGTTAGCTCACAGTATGCATGAGTTTAAGAATATTTTCCATTAATTTAGGTATATAGCTCATAAACATTTTTGATGCCATTTAAAGTGAAGAAAGAATTAAAGTAGGTTTGTTATAATTTTGTTATTGTTACAGCACACTTATGTATGTACTAAATTTACGTAAGTACGCATTTTTATATTTCTGGCAGGGATGCATCTGGTTCGGACCCTGTTCTGAACTAGTTAAAGGTGAACCATCTCTTGTTAAAAACCGGTATTACAAAACAATAAATTACTTACTAATTACAGCTAAATAGTTGTATGCTGGTACTTTCACATGATAGTAATACATGCTTGAAAATGATTGTACCTGATATCAACAACTCCTGAACCTGATTGACAACTATGCTGACATTATTTACTGCTTAATTTAGAAATTATGATGCCAAATTATTAAATCACCAAAAGAACAGTCACAGCAATAGGACTTATGCCTGGTCTTGAGAAACAATCAAAATTCACATCTAATCCTCTCTTCTCAGATTCGTCATTTGTTGTAAATTCAAGTTTTTTAGAATTTCATCCAGCCTGCTTTTATTAGGTGAAAACTATCAGCTGATATTAGAAAATTCCTTTCAATAGTTCTTATTATCAGGAATATTGGGTTTTAAAAAAAATCCCTATGACATTGTCAATTGATTGTTTTGCCAAATTTTTCAGGCTGCAAAACGACCAATACTATGGTTTTATTGTTTATGAATTCGGATTTTAAGAACATTTTATTGATCCTTTGTTGTTTTGCCTATAAGGAAGAAAGAGAGAGTCTGTGGCAAGTGTATTTATGTGATTTCTCATCAATGCTTAGTGTAATGCCACGTGATCAACTGATTTGTAGCATGAAATTAGTCGGTAGTCTGAGTTTAATTCAGGGGCTCCTGTATCACCTCATCTAATCAGCTAGTGCCTTGAGCTCTGTGTGACCCGCCTGATCAGCTAGTGTGTTAGTGTTGGCCTGGTTTATAATGCGTGCCCGGCTTTATGCTTGAGTTACTCAAACGGGCCTTTATTTATAATTATTGAATTCAACTATTTACATCGCAAGAATTATAAATCATAAACTGGGTGTAATTCAGTGTGTCAATCAATAGAAATACTAAAATTTAAATGAATATTCTGACTCTACTAGTGAATTATTTTTTGTGAAAAACTTCGACACAACCCAAATTATTCATTACATACAGAACACAAATTTTAACTTTATAACTTTTATTAGCTATACAGTATTTATTTATATTTTTATTGTAAAATTATTATTACGAGCATACTTTGCATTTTATAAAATGTATGTTCATATTCAGTATGTGCTGATAAGTTAAAAAATCCGTTTTACATTCAGAAAATTAGTGAATTTCCCATAACATGGTAATTTGAGACCATTCACATCCTTTGAAAATAGTTGTAACAAGTTTGTAATTTAATAATTTAACGTAATTTAAGAATGTGTATCTCATTTTTGCAGAATAAAATAATTTATACATATGCAATTAGAGTAGGTATAATGTAACCAAATTTTTTTTAACTATGTTTATAAATTTATTTTATTTTGTAATTACTCTATCAGGTGTGTATCAAATTTCAAGATGCACCTATTTATTTCCCGGATTGTTTCATAAAATTACATTTGGTTAATGTTTCTAATTATTGATATATTTTAAGTTAAATAAATGATTTAGGTCCAAATTTGTCTAGTTGGTTTTTGGATTGTTCTGAATTTTTTAAAATAATCTAAAATTTCAATTTTCAAATATTAATTATAAACATACAGCTTTATTGGTTAAATTTTATGTTATTTAAAAATGTTATTTTTGGGTATAAGTAATCATATCGATATTTTTTGGATTAGTATTTTTGCAATTTAAGATTTGGATTGATTTTATTATATTTTAGATTTGATTTTTGTAATATTTATAATTTGTAGACTTTACTACATTGAAAATAGTACGCATATGATCCTGGGTCAGATTGTGCAGTAGTTAGCACTCCGGGGTCATATTTGCAAGGTCGCCAGTTTGAATCTAGTAGATGACAAAAACCATTTTGGAATCACGAATAGCAAGGATCTATAAAGAGGCGTCGAACATCTCTTACGTTATGAACATAGTACTATAACAATAACGAGTTGTGTGATATAGTCACAGAGGCATGTGGCATCCAGAAAAGGAAAAAATCTGACAAGAAATGTCATAAACATAAGGACCATTTACTATAAAATAGGAATAAGACAAACGTGAAACAAGACAAGAGTACTGACTAAACTAGGAAGTAGGAAACTAGAAAACTAACGCTATACTGACAAAAATGAAAGTGGCTTCTAGCAGACGAAAAACGGCTGACCTATATAGCATACCAGCAGAATATTTAGTTCCTAAACAGCAGCCTAAGATCCAATAGGTACGGGGCACCGGACATGTTTGACTTGCTAGAGTCAGCCAGGAGAAACGGATGATTGGAGAGAGGTATAGCTTAGTTAGGAAACCTTCTGTATATATAAAGACCGTTAAAAATGAGTTATTAAAAAGAGCACCAACAGCGCCCTTGGGTATACTACCAAGGTTTAAAAAAAAATAGTATGCATAAAAATAATATAAAATATTTTTTTGTCCACATGAATAAAATTAATTTATTGAAACTAGAAATTAACAACTATGCTTTCATATGGTACTAATGTAATATATGTTTCCATTTTATTTCTAAAATTATTATCTAAAAACAAATATTCCAATAAACCTACATATTTCAATATTCTGTTTCATATGCAAAATTTCATTATTACATTAGTAATTTTTTTTATGCTTATAAATTAATAATGTTTTTAAGGGTGCATAGCAATTATTGAGAAAAATATTTATATGCGGTTTTAGCCAAGTCCCCCTTAACTCAAGATATTGCAACGTTTAATTTCAATATTTCTGCAAACTGCCTAACTAGCATTTTAAATTTTTCTTTTGCTAGTGAGTGAGAGTTATATCCTAACTTGAGGAATAGTGTTCCAAATCAAAAATCGATTAATTGGATTAATTAATTGATCAATGATTAATCAATTGGCTTTTCAAATATGCGATTAATCGATTAATCTGATTAATTGATTAATGGATCAATCGATTAATCGATTAACCCAATTAATTGATTAATTGATCAATCGATTAATCGATTAACCCAATTAATCGAATAATCGATCAATCGATTATGGCAGTTTGCAAAAAGTGTGGCCTATGGTAATGACATTATGATCTGCATGGGTCACACCTTTCCGCTATAATCGATTATTCTGATTAATCGATTAATTGATCAATCAAAATATATGATAAACTTTTTAATCAAATCGATTTAATCGATTAATCGATTGCATTTTTAGATCCGATTTGGATACTAGTGAGGAATTGAAGGTTTTGTAAATTATCAATAAGCTTTAGTAGTTGTGTGAACAACTCAATAAAAGAAATATTAGGATATGTAATGTTTGGGCAGAAAAACTTTAGCATTTCTAGTAATAAAGGTTCTTCTGAAATAGAATCAGAACTAAATTTTAGTCGTTGTAGTAATAAACCAGAATTTTTTAACATCTAAATTATATATGATGCATCAATATGGACACCAACGATTTCTAAAGTGTTAATTTTATGATTTAATATGTTCAACAGTTCTGGATTGCCATAATACCTTGTACAAAGAATTTCTAAATTTTTAATATTTTTTAGTATCTCAAACTCTGCACTACAATGACAATATTTTAATATAACTTCTTGTAACAAGTTTTTTGACTCTTTAAAGCTGAAACAATGCCGTAGAATTCTGCAAAATAATGTTTGCCAACTATGCTAAATTGCCCAAGTTTTTCTTATGATTTAATAATACGTATAAGGGGTTGAAATAACTGTAGCTTATATGCAGAATGAAATTTATCAAGCTTCAAAGCACTAATTTTTGTAGCATTTTTTTCTAAGATTCTTAATAAATTAGTAGCATTTTCAGTGCCGAATATCATTAAGCTTAAGGTTAAATCTTGGAGTTGTGAAAAAAATTGCTTATGTTGTTCTAATGAAAACGGTCTCTCCAAATTAATTTCATAATCAAGAATATATAAATAATGTAAATCTAATTTGTACAAAATGGCACCAGACTCAATAAATAATTTAATTAATAAATTTATTATATGATATAATGATAGTGTATAATAAGATTTTGGAACAACTTGCTGTAAATCAATCCATTTTTCATTATTACTTTTTAAATGTGATAGATCAAGAACCTTTAGAAATCTTGTATAATCAAAAAGTGTTTCAAAAAATTCTGTATTTATTCCAAATCCTTTTAAAATGGATTTTTTGTCTTTACCAAGTAACGAAAAATATTTAGAAATGAATAGAGGCTTTCTTTGTTCGAATGAAAATGGATCTTGCCAAAGAATAGGAATTGATATTTTGCACCAATGTTGGCTCACAAGTATGCATTAGTATAATGAATAAATTTCTTTATTTAAATTTTTAAGAAAATTTTCCATTAATTCAAGCATATCGCCTATAAAATTTTTGATGCCATTTAAGTGAAGAAAAAATTAAAGTAGGTTCGTTATGATTTCATTATTTTTAAAGCACACTTATGTATGTACTGAATTTACGTAAGTACGTATTTTTATATTTCTGGCAGTGATGTATCTGGTCCAGTCCATGTTCTGAACTAGCTAAAGGTGAACCACCTCTTGTTAAAAACTGGTATTACAAAACAATAAATTACTTACTAATTATAGCTAAATAGTAGTATGCTAGCGCTTTCACATAATAGTAACACACGCTTGAAAATGATTGTACCTGACATCAACAACTCCTGAACCTGATTGACAACTATGCTGACATTATTTACTGCTTAATTTAGAAATTATGATGCCAAATTATTAAATCACCAAAAGAACAGTTACAGGAATGAGAGTTATGCCTGCGTCTTGAGTAACAATCAAGATTCGCATCTAATTCTCTCTTCTCAGAATTGTCATTTGTTGTAAATTCAAGTTCTTTAGAATTATGCCCAGCCTGCTTTATGAGGTGGAAAACCATTGGCTGATATTAGAAAATTCCTTTCAATAAGTTCTTATTATCTGGAAAATTGGGTTTTAAGAAAAATTCCTATAACATTGTCAATGCGATTGTTTTGCCAAATTTTTCAGGCTGCAAAACGACCAATACTATGCTCTTAGTGTTTATGAATTATGATTTTAATGACATTTTATTGATCTTTTGTTTTTTTGCCTGTGAGAAAGAAAGAGAGAGTCTGTGGCAAGTGTATTTATGTGATTTCTCGGCAATGCTTAGTGTAATGCCACGTAATCGACTGATATGTTAGCATGAAATTAGCTGGTAGTTTGAGTTAATTCGGTGGCTTCTGTGTCATCTCATCTAATTGGCTAGTGCCTTGAGCCCTGTGTGACCTAACTGATCAGCTAGTGTGTTAGTATTGGTCTGGTTTATAATGCATGCTCAGCTTTATGCTTGAGTTACTCAAAAGGCCTTTATTTATAAATATTAAAATTTAAATGAATATTCTGACTCTACTAGTGAATTATTTTTTGTGAATAAGATAGCTGCGCAGCATGCGATGCCGTGCAGGACCAGTATGATCAGCATCTGTTAATATCTATAATTTGATCAAAAACTACGTATGTTATGAGGGGCGAAAACGAACCTTATGTCCAAAAGTCACCACTATGCGCTATAAAACCCAATTAAAATCAACTCTATCCAACTCTAATAACAGTAAAGCTTCGATTGAGGCGTCGATAAATTTGGTCTGAGTAACTAGGGTTGGAATAGAGCTCTAAATTATGTCACGAGACTCTAATGTGAGATCACGGGATTCGGACTTTATTACGAATTTCATGTATCGAAAGGCGTTATTATTAATTCAAGAATCTTTTGGGATAATTACTAGAGCTAACACTTGCTAGCGGGGAGAAAGTATACAAGACCCCTTTTCGCTTCAATAAAGCATAATTCTCAGGTTGAATTCTAACTTTCGAAAAAGTGTAGATGTGTTAGCTCTAAGAATGTTTCCTTTTAACCCAAAACCGTTGAATAAATTACTTATTGAATTTACTTTACTCTTAAAATATTCATTATTCTAAGTAAATTTGTGTCGTTAGTTGTGACTTTGTAACCAGAATTTTGAACTCCATTTAGTCTGGCCCAGTTAAAGAAAGAAAGATCGAATTAATAACCTTTTATATAAAAACATAAATCGATTAAACCTTTGATTACCTGATTTATCGAACAATCAATCCATTCCATTGTTAGATTAATCATCTGCAAAGTCCTTGATTACGTGATGATCATTAATAATATAACGATTGCGTTAGAGCCTTACAACTAGAATAAAGAGAAGAATTATATAAATAGTGAGATTTGAACAAACCGAAGAACTATCCACAAGAAATTCCAAAGATACTTATCTTCAGGGATAGCATGTCATTATGTCCAATTGGTTTCAATTTTTTTTGAACATAAGTCCATTTTCAATTGGACATAGTCAAAAAAAAAATTGAAGCCAATTGGACAAGCCAACTTACTTATCTTTAATTGATCACGCCATAGCAAGACCCTAAAAGAACTTCAAGACCCGGACCAAATCAACCACGCTCCTTTTTGCAGACCAATTCAAGTTTCAAGAGTCTTGCACGATTAAAGGGCATTGGTTTGATTAGATAGTGGTGTTGTTGGTAGTTTTTAGCTGTATACCCAATACTCACCACTCTTACAATGTGCAAACATGTAATTATGGATAAGCCATTGTGGTTTATATCGGTAATGATGAAAAGGTGAATTAGTATGTATTAGAATTATCACAATTTCTATTGTGGATTACAAAGTTACTCGGTATATAATACGTTTTAAGATCGAAATTATTGTGCTTCTAACAAGAATTACTGTAAAAAATTCTCATACAAATCTTCTCTTTATTCTAATAATCACAAAATGTGGTTAGGGTTGACGTTGAAGTTATTATATCTTATATCATGATTTCTGTTATAAACCTTACCTTTGGCAATACATAGTCTGCATACTATTAATGTTTCAAAAATACAAATTGCATATGACAAATGGAAGTCGATTATTTACATCTCGAAAATGCAAAGTGCGAATAACAAACGAAAGTTGATTTTTTAAATAAAAATATTAATTCATAGTGATAGATCAATTACGAATTATGTCTAATCTTTTACGACATTAATACTCAAATGATCATATGTCTCAATAATTACAGATTTAAATAGATCGTCATAAATGGTCATATTTTAAATTTTCTCATGGTCTGATTACAAAAGGCAAAGTGCCAAAAATATTTTATCGATTATGTAACTCCCTTATTAGGACTACAAGGGCTTAAAAGTTTCATGTATCGTAATAAAAGTATTTTATTATTATTTATTACAGAACTCGATATAAGATTACATTTCAAATCAGATCGCATATGCATTAATTAACAACACTAAACAGGCATAATTTCAAAAAAAATATCCCACACTATTAGTCAATTACAACATATAAATGTTATTTTTGACAAGTACGCAGTATCCACCAATCTACAATGTATTTACACACAATTACGAAATTTTTTTTTCTCACACATGCACGTGTTGTCATCCTGTGCCGTCAAAATCACCCAATTGGAAAAATGAAAACCATTACCCATACAAAAATGGATTCTTCAAAAATCAGCCCTTCTCACATTTCATGTTACACATTCAACGTGATCGTACTGGTAAAAATCAAAATTGTAAGAAAATCGTAATCCAATAACCATTTTCAATGACACACTTTTTACGTCAATCATTACAGATGTATATAATATGTTCGCACGCACTCACGTGCACACATACGCATACACTGCGCATACATTCATAAATGCCAAAATGTTAACATTCTTCCAAAAATAACTAAATGAAAACCATTACCCTTACCAAAAAAAGATTTTGCAAAAATCAGCATAGTGGACATCAACTTTGACGAGCATAAACCATGCCTCTCACATTTCATGTTACACATTCATGTGATCGTACTAGTAAAACTCTAACACAACCCAAATTATTTATTATATACAAAATACAAATATTAACTTCATAACTATTATTAGCTATACAGTATTTATTTATATTTTATTGTAAAATTATCATTACTAGCATACTTTGCATTTTATAAAATGTATGTTCATATTATGTACGTGCTTATAAGTTTAAAAATCTGGTTTGATATTCAGAAAATTGACGAATTTCTCATAACATGGAAATTTGAAACAATTCACATCCTTTGAAAATAGTTGTAACAAGTTTATTTAAAAATTTAACTTAATTTATGAATATGTATCACATTTTTGCAGAATAAAATAATTTATACATATGCAATTAGAGTATTGTCCTGACTATAATCAGCACGAATGCATTTTTTGGTTCTTGTGTGACCCTTCCTCGCATAAAAGAGTTGTGACCAACCCATATTTACTTATAGTCACGTCCTTATTTCCGTCTTTGAAGGCATAAACTATAGTTGTTTTTTTGTTTCTTTTCTTCTTTATCTGCCAGTCAAGTCTAAATTCCTTTTCTTTTTTATATGTTCTTTTTATATGTGATAATGGACCTCCAAATTGAATTAAGTTATGATTAATAAATTATACCATTATTATATCATCAATCAATTAAATATAAAGTACTTAGCTTAACTGATCCACGTGTTTCATGAGTGATACAATCGATTTTTCCATTGATCAAAATTACCCTGACCGAACTTGTGTAAGTAATGATCCGTGACTTGATTCTTAATCAAACCCAGTTGATTGATAAACCTGACTTGATCCACAGTACACGTGAACAGACCCTAACTTTTTATCGTACTATCCATCCCAAAGGCCAAATTCTTTCGAAGAACTGATTCAACCGTGACCGGAGCTAGACCTTTCTTGACTCTCAACCCGAAGTGAAAATCTCCACCAATCAGTTTTTAGATTCATGTTCACAAATGGCTTCCCGTTCTCCAACTATTTTCAGTTCTCCAACTGAGCCAGATCCCCAATCATATCATTCATTATCTAACCAGTTCATTAAAGGTCTATTACCGATCTCTTGAATATATTTCAGTCCTAATGCTGTTTTCTGAGGAACATACTGGTATCCAGCTAGAGAAGTGTTATAGCATGTAATCGGCACATTTTCCATTCTGATCATATCTCTTGAGCCAAATTCGTTAAATACTAGCATATATTCGTTGGTTGTAGCGTTTCTAAGCCAATCACAAGACACTTCACATTGTGGTTGTCTGTATTCAATTTTTTTTTTTTTGTCCATCTCCATCTCTATCCATATAGTGCTTCTCATTCAACCATGTTGCTAAAACTCAGCACCAATATTTTAACATTATCTGGTCTACTCAAAGAAATTCACTCAATCACACTTGTATATGATGCAGCTCTAAGTTGAAATTCTTTAATACATTCATCAGCATTCTTATTTCCACTCGTCCATCCTTGCATAGTTTTCTGATAATCATATGTTTGTACCAAGCTTTTGTGGTATGTTGAGCTGGTCCATAGACTTTAAGTTTTACCACTCACAAATCGTATAGAATCTTTAGATTCTTTTCCAGCCAATTTCATATCCGCAACGAATAGCAGCCTTCCAAATTTCCATGGAGTTACCTTCCTTAGCAGACTTGAGACAATATCTGAATGCTCTGTGCTTAACGATTTCGATCGCAACTGCTATGTAATAACAATAACAAACTTGATACTTTCATTAGACTCATTCATGCCTGTTGATTTTTTTTTTTTTTGCAACAGAACCCAACTTCCGAGTCCTGTTCAATATCAACATCATTATTATTCCCTGCCCAGTTCCTATTTATGTCCCAGGACTAGGATATTTTCACTACTTATAGTTATCAACGTTCCCTTTTTTCTTTTCTGCACAGTACCTATTTACGCCCAGTACTAGGGATTTGTGACTTACAACTTTTTTTTCCTCCCTGCGCAGTACTTATTTACGTCCTAGTACTAGGATATTACGCAACTTAAGGGTTAACTAAAGAACTTTCATTGAGTAATCTGATACAGTGACAACACTTATTGACTCACATTCCTTTTGTCGCTTTTATTCCTTACTGTTTATCAAATCTCAAATCTTCTCATATTGTTTTACAACCAGCGTCAAAAACTCCTACAATCGTTGGTTCCTTAATCTATACACAGTGCAATGACCAACCACGAACAGAGAAACCTTATGTCATCAACTTTATCATTCAGGTTCGTCTTTCATCTTTCATTTCCTTTTCACGTTGTGATCACTTTTCCAACTTACTTTACGATTTTCTCTAGATTCCTTATCGATAATTCTAATACACGACCACAATCAAAGAGAATTCCATTAAAGGCTTTTCTTCCAGTTGATATTTCTGTCATGATGATGCCAAGACTGTAAATATCTGATAATTTCGTATATGATTGACCTATCAGAACTTCAGGTGCTAAATAAGGCATAATTGCATAAATTTTTCCGTTTTTATTTCTTTCTGAAAGTCCAAGATCTTTGACATAAGCACTATCTAGTTCTATTTGCAAAATATGTTCAGTGTGTAGATCTCCATGAATTAATTCCTGAAAATGAATCGATTCGAGATCCGATGCTATGCAATACAAAATGTTTAATTTATACTTCTAATTCATCTTTTATACTTGCTCAAGATTCTGACATAATGATTCTCTGTTTGCATATTTTCTTACGATTATATAATCAATATATTTTATATACTAAAACATCGTAAAAGAAAGAATTCTCATAACAGATTTTACAATAATTCTTCAACTCATTAGCAAAGTCTTTAACTTTATCGCATAATCCATGAATCTCCTTGAGTGCAACAGCTAAAGTACAGTACTATTATTAATTCTATCGCCCATGGATTTTCTAATTCGGCTGCTTTCATATAATATTTGAAAACTTTCTTGGCTTCGAACCTATCCATTACTGCTTGGACTGGATATTGTACAAGTTCTTCTACTGTCTTTTGTACAGCACTGTGTACAGATTCGTCAAGTTTTTGGTAGGTCTTTCTACAAATTCTTATATGTATACTCCAACTCTTTGTTGTTAACGTTTTTTTTTTAATAAGAGAATCCGTCTCCTGAGTTCTGTTTAATGTTATTATTTTATGAATAACTACGAATTTACCCAGGTTTTCTGTCACATCTATAAGCAAGCATAAATGCGTTTTTTGGTTCTCATGTGCCCCTTCCTCGCATATAAGAGTCGTGACCAACCCATATATACTTATAGTCACGTCCTTATTTCCGTCTTCGAAGGTACAGACTATAGTTGTTTTTTTTCTTTCTTTTCTTTTTTATCTGCTAGTTAAGTCTAACTTCCTTTTCTTTTTCATACATTCCTTTTTTATGTGATAACGGATGTCCAAATTGAATTAAGTTTTTATTAATAAATTATACCGTTATTATATCATCAATCAATTAAACATAAAATACTTAGCTTTACTGATCCACGTGTTTCATGTATAATGTAATTGTTTTTTTTATTGATTATAATTATCTGACCGAACTCGTATAAGTAATGATTCGTAACTTGATTCTTAATCAAACCCAGTTGATTAATAAACCCTGACTCGATCCACAGTACATGTGATCAGGTACTAACTTTTTATCTTACCACCTATCCCGAAGGCCAAATTCTTTCGAAGAACCGATTCAACCATGACATGTCTAGTTAAAAGGTCTGAATGAAAATTAAATATAATAGAAAATACTACTTTGTTTAATGGTGTGTTAGTTTTGGCCTGGTTTTAATGCGTGCCTGGCTTTATGCTTGAGTTACTCAAAAGGGCCTTTATTTATAATTATTGAATTTAACTATTTAAATCACAAGAATCATCCCAATTATAAACTGGTATAATACAGTTTGTCAATCAATAAAAATACAAAATTTAAATGAATATTCTGACTCTACTTGTGAATTATTTTTTGTAAAAAACTCTGACACAACCCAAAATATTCATTACATACAGAACAAAAATTTTAACTTCATAACTATTATTAGCTATACAGTATTTATTTATATTTTTATTGTAAAATTATCATTATGAGCATACTTTGCATTTTATAAAATGTAAGTTCATATTCTGTACGTGCTAATAAGAAAAAATCTGTCTTGACATTCAGAAAATTTGCAAATTTCCCATAACATAGTAATTTGAGACTGTTCACACTTTTTGAAAATAGTTGTAACAAGTTTGTAATTTAATAATTTAATGTAATTTAAGAATGTGCATCTCATTTTTGCAGAATAAAATAATATATATATATGCAATTAGAGTAGGTATAATGTAACCAAATTTTTTTAATTATGTTAATAAATTATTTTATTTATAATTACTCTATAAGGTGTGTATCAAATTTCAAGATGCACCTATTTATTTTCCGGATTGTTTGTATAAAATTACATTTGGTTAATGTTTCTAATTATTGATATATTTTAAGTTAAAAGAATGATTTAGGTTCAAATTTGTCTAGTTGGTTTTAGGCCTTCCCGAATTTCTTAAAATAATCCAAAATTTCAATTTTCAAATATTAAGTATAAACATAAAGCTTTATTGGTTAAATTTTATGTTATATAAATAAAGTTATTTTCGGGTATAAGTAATCATATTGATATTTTTTGGATTAGTATTTTTGCAATTTAAGATTTAGATTGATTTTATTATATTTTAAATTTGATTTTTGTGATATTAATAATTTTGTCGACTTAACTACATTGAAAAAAGTACCATATAACTCTGGGTCAGATAGTGCAGTGGTTAGCACACTGGGTTATATTTGCAAGGTCGCTGGTTCGAGTCTAGTGGATGACAAAAACTGTGTTAGGATCACAAATAGCAAGGATCTATAAAGAGGCGTTGAACATTCCTTCTGTTACGGACATGGTACTACAACAATAACAAGTTGTGTAATATAGCCACAGAGGTTATGCGGCATTCAGAAAAGGAAACAATCTGACAAGAAACGTCGTAAACATAAGGCCATCCACTATAAAATAGGAATAAGACAAATGTGAAACAAGACAAGAGTACCGACTGAACTAGGAAGTAGGAAACCAGAAACTAACTCTACACTAACGAAAATAGAAGCGGCTCCCAGCAGATGAAAAACAGCTGACCTATATAGCGTACTGGCAGAATATATAGTTTTTAAATAGCAGCCTAAGATCCAATAGGTACGGAGCACCGGACATGGTTAACTTGCAAGAGTCAGCCAGGAAAAATGGACAATTGGAAGAAGGTATAGCTTAGTTAGGAAAACCTTCTGTATATGTAAAGACCATTAAAAATAAGTTAATAAAAAGAGCACCAACAGCGCCCTTGTGTATACTACCAAGGTATAAAAAAAAAATTTACGCATAAAAATAATATAATATATTTTTTGTCCACATGGATAAAATTAATTTATAGAAACTAGAAATTAACAACAATGCTTTCATATGGTACTAATGTAATATATATTTCTATTTTATTTCTAATAGTATTATCTAAAAACAATATACCAATAAACCTACATATTTCAATGTTCCATTTCAGTAATTTTTTTTGTCTAGCTCATAAATTAATAATGTTTTTAAGGGTGCATTGCAATTATTGAGAAAAATATTTATATAAGGTATTAGCCAAGTCCCCCCAACTCAAGTTCTTGCAATGTTTAATGGCAATATTTCTGCAAACTGCCTAACTAGCATTTTAAATTCTTCTTTGCTAGTGAGTGAGAGTTACATTCTAACATGAGGAATTGAAGGTTTTGTAAATTTATCAATAAGCTCTAGGAGTTGTATGGATAACTCAATAAAAGAAATGTTAAGTTATGTAATGTTTGTGCAGAAAAACTTTAGCGTTTCTAGTAATAAAGGCTCTTCCGAAATAGAATCAGAACTAAATTTTAGTCATTGTAGTAATAAACCAGAATTTTTTAAAATTTGAATTATATATGATGCATTAATATGAACACCAACGATTTCTAAAGTGTTAATTTTACAATTTAATATGTTCAACAGTTCTAGATTGCCGTAATACCTCATACGAGGAATTTCTAAACTTAAACTATTTTTTAATATCTCAAACTCTGCAATACAATCGCTATATTCTAATATAACTTCTTGTAACAAGTTTTTTTGACTCTCTAAAGCTGAAACGATGCTGTAGAATTCTGCAGGATAATGTTTACCAACTATGCTAAATTGTCCAAGTTGTTCTTGTGTTTTAGTAATATGTATAAGGGGTTGAAATAACTGTAGCTTATATGCAGAATAAAATTTATCAAGTTTCAAAGCACTAATTTTCGCAGCATTTTTTTTCAAGATTCTTAATAAATTAGTTGAATTTTTAGTACCGAATATCATTAAGCTCAAGGTTAAATCTTGGAGTTGTGAAAAAAATTGCTTATTTTGTCGTAATGAAAAAGGTCTCTCCAAATTAATTTCATAATCAAGAATATATAAATAATGTAAATCTAATTTGTACAAAATAGCACCAGACTTAATAAATAATTTAATTAATAAATTCATTATACAATATAATAATAGTGTATAATAAGATTTTAAAACAACTTGCTATAAATCAATCCATTTTTCAACATTACTTTTTAAATGTGATAGATCAAGAACCTTTAAAAATCTTGCATAATCAAAAAGTGTTTCAGAAAATACTGTATTTATTCCAAATCCTTTAAAAGGGATTTTTGTCTTTACCAAGTGACAAAAAATATTTAGAAATGAATAAAGACTTCTTTGTTCAAATGAAAATGGATCTTGCCAAAGAATAGAAATTGACATTTTGCACCAATGACGGCTCACAAGTATACATGAGTATAATGAATAAATTTCTTTATTTAAATTTTTAAGAATATTTTCCATTAATTTGGGCATAGCTCCTATAAACATATTTGATGCCATTTAAAGTGAAAAAAGAATTAAAGTAGGTTCGTTATAATTTAGTTATTGTTACAGCACACTTATGTATGTACTAAATTTACATAAGTACATATTTAATATTTCTGGCAGGGATGCATATGGTCTGGTCCCTGTCCTGAACTAGTTAAAGACAAACCACCTCTTTTTAAAAACTGGTATTACAAAACAATAAATCACATACTAATTACAGCTAAACAGTAGTATGCTGGCGCTTTCACATGATAGTAACGCATACTTGAAAATGATTGTACCTGATATCAACTACTTCTGAACCTAATTGACAACTATGCTGACATTATTTACTGCTTAATTTAGAAATTATGATGCCAAATTATTAAATTACCAAAAGACAGTCACATGAATGGGAGTTATACCTGTGTCTTGAGAAACAATCAAGATTCATATCTAATCTTCTCTTCTCAGATTTGTCATTTGTTGTAAATTCAAGTTCTTTAGAATTCTATCCGACCTGCTTTATGTAGATGGAAAATCATCAGCTGATATTAGAATTCCTTTGGATAGTTCTTATTATCAGGAAAATTGGGTTTTAAGAAAATTTCCTATAACATTGTCAATGCGGTTGTTTTCCAAATTTTTCAGGCTACAAAACAACCAATACTATGGTTTTAGTGTTTATGAATTCGGATTTTAAGAACACTTTATTGATCTTTTGTTTTTTGCCAGTGAGGAAGAGAGAGAGAGTCTGTGGCAAAGTGTATTTATGTAATTTCTCGCAAAGCTTAGTGTAATGCTATGGATCGACTAATGTGTCAGCATAAAATTAGCTAGTAGTCTAAGTTTAATTTGGGGACTCCTGTAACACCTCACCTAATCAGCTAGTTCTTTGAGCCCTATGTACCTGCCTGATTAGCTAGTGTGTTAGTGTTGGTCTGGTTTATAATGCGGGCCTGGCTTTATGCATGAGTTACTCAAAAGGTCTTTATTTATAATTATTGAATTCAACTATTTTATCTCAAGAATCATCCAAATCATAAACTGGGCGTAATTCAGTCTGTCAATTAATAGAAATACTAAAATTTAAATGAATATACTGACTCTACTAGCGATTATTTTTTGTGAAAAACCTGACACAACCTAAATTATTCATTACATACAGAACACAATTTTTAATTTCATAACTATTATTAGCTATACAGTATTTATTTATATTTTTATTGTAAAATCATCATTACCAACATACTTTGAATTTTATAAAATGTATATACATATTCTGTATGTGCTAATAAGTTAAAAAATCTGTCTTGACATTCAGAAAATTGGCGATTTTTCCATAACATGGTAATTTGAGACCATTCATATCCTTTGAAAATAGTAACAAGTTTGTAATTTAATAATTTAACGTAATTTAAGAAAGTGTATCTCATTTTTGCCAAATAAAATAATTTTTAAAAATGCAATTAGATTAGGTATAATGCAACCAAATTTTTTTTAATTATATTTATAAATTTATTTTATTTTATAATTACTCTATCAGATGTGTATAAATTTCAAGATGCACCTATTTATTTTCCAGATTGTTTGTATAAAATTACATT
>QKWP01000484.1:241480-290707 GCA_003550325.1 Gigaspora rosea | reverse complement strand
GTAAAGATAAAATACAATGTCTGGATCTGTCTAAAACTAAGGGAAATAAGGTGGGTTTATATATCTATTGAGCTAAGCGTCGCTAAGCGTCGCTAAGCGTCATTAAGCGTCACTAAGTGTCGTTAAGCGTCGCTAAGCATTATTAAGCGTCGCTAAGCGTTGTTAAGCGTCGCTAAGCGTCATTAAGCGTCGCTAAGCGTTATTGAGTGTCATTGCACATCAATTTCGCATATCACTATTACTAAATACAGTTATTACAAAATTTCCTTATTAAGTTCTAATTTTCAAACTAATTTCTACCAAAATTAAAACCTATTCTATAACACCGTAAAAACTTGCGCAAGTTTACGCATATATATTTTTGCTAATGTAGGACAGTTTTGGACAATTTGTGAACAATTGTGAATAATTGTAAACAAAAAAATAAATCTAAATTACTTAAAATTTTATTAAGATAACCTATTTTTTTTTCTTTTCAAAAAAATATTCAGAACTATATAAAAAATATATAATCATGTTTTTTATAAACTAATTTATTAAATTTTAAAGTTAAAATGTTCTTTGAACAGTTGTAGATACTATGGACATTTGGATGTGAACATGGGTAAAAAAAGTCCTGGACATAATAGATACAACAACACTGCTCTCATTCATATAGAATCTATAATACATAATCTGAATAAAAGCATATACCCAAAACAGGCACTTTGAATCCAAACAAAAAAAATTCTTTGCAAAATTTTGGTATAATTTTTACACTAAAACTAATACTAATATTAACTAAAATGTTATATTGTAAACAATCACAAACAATTATAGCCAATAAAAGTGTGAAGATAAATTTAGTCAGGGATTTTTCAAATTTGTATAACACAGATTATTTTTTGGAAACATTTAAAGCAGAGCAGATTTTTATAATATATTTTATCAAATTAACTTTAAGATTAAAGTCATCTTAGATTGGAGTTAGATAGGTTTTAAATAGTAATATATAAGCAAATTGCTTTTCTAACATTTTAATTAACCTACCAAAGTAGGTTTAGACTACTATTTTTTGTTTTTTAAGGGTTTCACTTCTCTTTCTTGTTTGCTTCATCAAAATTCTATAATTTGATTGGTCAGATGTCATGTAATCTACTCTGCTTTAGATGAATCCTTTTTTTGATAAAAGATCTGCAATAGGAAACTAATCATTTGCTTAAAGCTTTAGTAGATTGGAATTTTTGAAATATGCTCTCTACTAATTTATATAAATCGATTGATCAATAAATTAATATACTAAACCTTACTTTTAAGTCTGAGTCTGGTCAGAAAATCAGACCAGACTCAAACTTGACTAAAGTCTAGTTCGAGTCCAGTCTGTAGGAGTACTACTATAGGGGCTTACTGCCACCCTCAGGTAAGATCTATAAATAGAATTTTGGCCAATCAAATTTAACTAAGGTAAGATTTTTTTTGACCCCCACCCCCTAAAATATTATCTAATAAATGTTAGTGCTCTAATTGTTGTACATCGAAAATAAAAATTATCAAGTTAATTGATTAATCCATTTCTGAATGAGTAAGCCATATATAGTAAATTGCAATACACAGATCTATATGATTTACTATATAAAATTGCTAAACTACAAATGCCACTTCACAAAAAAGTGAAGTTATTTTTCTACTAAGTAAATATATCTTCAATTTCTAAGTAAACTTGTAGAGCATTATTTTCTGATACTAATATAGTAATATCATTAAAATCTGTTTAGTAGATACAGAGATATTGTTATAAAATGATTTGCCAACTAATACAAACAAACTATTGTTTATATGAAATGCCATTTTTGACCATAGTAAATCTCATAGTCATATGCATTACAATTTACTATATATAGTTATATATTTTTTTCTCATTTAGAAATGGATTATCAATTAAGTAGAAGATTACAGATAAAGAGTATAAAATGACATAGCAAACATTTAATAGTAAATTTCTATAGTATGTGAATAGGACTTTTTTACATATAAAAGTATTTTTACTAAGCAAACCATTTACAATTTCTAATTAAACTTTGCAGAGCCAACTTTTCTGATTCTAATAATAGTTAAATTATTAAAATTGTATTAGTATATGATATGATATGAGTATTTATTGATTGTTTACTATAGGGTTTTTTATTATGATCAGAAATGTATGGTATTCCATTCCATATGAGGCAATTAGTAAAACTCTACTGATTTTCACTATGAAATTTTGACCCTTTAACTGCGGATTACCACTTAATTAACATTGTAGCATTTAATAGAGTTTGTTCTAGATGTTGAAATATATATTGCTATTTAGAAAATATTTTTAATATATTATAAAATTTAGTCTGAAGTAACAATTTGAAGCAAATTATAGAGTATATAATCTGGTGTTGTAACTTCCAATGTGATGTGGTTTTGTTGTTTACTCTGGCAGAGTATGCTCTACACCACTTTGGATCACTTATTAATAGCCCTAATTAAGAAATTTCTAATAGGGATTTTTAGCTTGGGTAAAATGGGTCTTTATTTTATTTTATTTTTTTTTTAAATATAAACTAACAATTTTTTCTCCTTGTAGGTCTTTAGGTCTTTAAGTTTTTGACCTATTAAAATGCAAAATAGAATATGATTAGATCTTGGTGAGAGACTATAATGTTAAGTATTAGTTTTCACTCTTGTTCTGGTTTATTTTTTTATTGTTTTTTTTCAAATATGAACTAGCAATTTTTTTCTTTTTGCATTGTAGTTCTTTAGGAATAATTTTTCTGCTTTTTTTTTGATATGGGCAATGGAAAACCCTATAAGAAAATTGGACTGGATCAGCATGGATTGCGTCGGATTGGCATGGATCATGATCCGGATTGGTATGGGTATGGTCCAGATTGGTACAGATTCTGTGGACCATGTGGGACTGTATTCCTATGCCAAATGAACCGTAAATGGCATGGGTTTTGCAGCAGTTTACTATTTGAATCAGCATGGGATTTGGCACAGGCAAAGAACATAAATTCATGTGCCACCACAATAATGATGTGGATTAACTATTAAACCATAAATTTATATAAGTAATCAATATAAAATGAACAAACTAACTGCATATGAAGTAAAATTTTGTATGGAATTTTTTTTTGTTAAGACACACAGGGAAGCTTCATTAGTAAAATCATGAGATATTGCTCTTTTTTTAAAAAAACATCACTTACACTCTCCATGAAATGAGCCAACACGTATTATGAGCCAACACATGTGTAATGTACACATACGTTGAAATTATTGTTCTCAGAGTTCTCATGAGAACACTGTTTTAAATTTGTGCACAGTAAAAATTTTTTACTGTTCTCTATTAAAATTTTTTTGAGAACAGTAAAATAAAAATAGTGTTCTCATAGTAATTAGTAACTACATGATATTATTATATCAAATTGAAATAAATGAATATGACTAATTATGATAATTTATGATCAAAATTATTTAGTTAAACTTATATATAATTACTATAGCATGGATGAAAAGATATGCACTAATGTATTTTCATATTTAGATATTTAACTGATACTATTTATGCTTTTATAGGTAAGATTAGAAAATTAGTTCATTATTCGAGTGAAAAAAAAGATACATATGGGCTAGGTGCTGGGAAAAGGGCCGAAAATGACATAAAAAAAGATCTTCGGAAATCAATTTTTATATTATAAATTACATAATAAATCATAAGAAAATGCAAACTTTAAAGAGCTATACTGCAAAATTTTATTAATACAACTACTTTTGTATCTTAAGTGAAAAATAATCCTAATTTTATTCTAAATTGATTTATGTAAAAAAACCTCTTTTGAAAAAATTGTCATTTTCGGCCCTTTTTCCAGCACCTAGCCCATATATTTCNTTTTTTTTTTTTTTTTTTTTTTTTTTTTTTTAGTGTGCATAAATGAGAACATAAACAATAGGTTGAGAACACTCATAGCTATTATGCTGTTCTCATGAGAACAGTGTTTGAGTCTGAAATTTCGAACACTGTACGTGCCATCTGAATGCGCCATTTCATATGACGTATATTACGTGCCACCCTTTGCCGTAATGTCCGTTCCTGTACGTACCACATGATCCACCACCCGTACCACTTTTCTTACAGGGAAACTACGACATATGCCACAATTTTTTTTTCTAGGACAAACAGTGATGATGTTGTTTTGTTTCCACAGTGTGAATTCTGAACTTCGTGGATGCGTGAATAGGAACTAAGAGTGTCGGGCTTAAGAGATTGTTTTAAAAATTAAGACCGGTATAATATTACTGCATTTATTTTATTTTATTTTATTTTATTTTATTAATAAAACGGCTGATGCCGAAATTTAGGGTCGCGATTTGAAAAAATAAGCCCTGTTAAAATCCACATATACTCTTTAATAATCAATTCTAACCCTAAACCCTAACCAACCCTAAAAAAAAAGCGGACAAAAAACACCCCAAAAAATTTTTAAAAATTTGTATTAAAATAGGTCCAAAGTTCAGCATCAGCTACGACAATAAATAATCTTGAATGATATACGTATAGCACGAATATAAATAATTTATGTAATAATAAAGAACAAATGTTGTTAATCTGTGGTGCCAAGTGGCATGAATTGTATTTTTTTTTTTTTTTTTAATTAAAGATTCAAATATTACATAACATATATCGATATACAATGTAAAAATTCTCAATTATACCATCCCACATATTAAACACAACAACATCATGAAATCATAATGGGCACATTATGATCTCGTCATTTTCGAGTGTTAATTTCGCATTTCCATCGATAATTCTTGATGCAAGATAACCATCAAGGGGGAATTCTATCAAATGTTCTTTGCCCAATCGGAATCTCAATCGTGATAACTAGATATATGATGCTTGTCCTCAAAATTTCAGGTGCTATGTACGGGCGAACTCTACAATTTTTCCTTCCTTACTTTTTAAAAATTACAAGATTTTCACTGTATAAAACCTCCATGATGCGAATGAATCTACTCGAGACTAAGGCTATACAGTATTAGAGATTCAATTTATCTTTCAATTTCAATTGTGATCCTTGTACAAGATTTTGTCTTAGTGACCTTTCCTGTAAAATCCATAACGTAATATAATCACCAATACTCCAATACATTCCAAGGATGAAGGATTTTCGTAACCATTTCACATTAGTATATCAATTCCTAGATAAATTTTTGACCATTTTCGTTTGAATCACGAATCACCTTAAACGCAACATTTCTCAATCTACCTATTTTGCATCCCAACCGAGCAAAGATGTATATAGAGAATAAATAGTTTTTTTTTTTGCCTTGAAAAAAAAAAAAAAAAAAATAGAACCCGGAACAAGTGAATGGAAACTGATACTTATTGTTTATTCCAGTTTCATAGTTTCTCACCCTGATTGCCCAGATCAGAATCTTCAGGCGTCCACTTCATGTTCCAACAATTTCACGAAGTAGAAACCTACAAAAGGAAATATTAGTTTTTATCAGAAATAAAAAAAAAACCCCAGAACAAGAAATGAAAGTTGGTATTTGTCGATTGACTATTTCCGGTTCTTTGCCCGGGTTGAATCTCTCAAGTTTCAATGAAGCAAAAATCTAAAAAAGAAGAAAAATATTAGTTACTAATTTTTTTTCGAATCTAGAATCCATTTTGGCTTATTAAAGGGCGGGGTAAGCCATAATAAAATCAGGAGCAACTACCAAATAATTAATAAAAAAATTTTTAGCAGGCAAATTTGCCCGCTGGACGGTTTAAGGGATAGAAAGTGTTCCAATATCTGAAATAAGTGCATAGTTGCAAGAAATAAGAATACTTCTTTTATCGATAAATGCTGAGAGGTCAAGCCTCTTAATTCCTTTTATTATCTTCGTTCCAAACGTATACAACAGTTTCAGAGTTTGGAGACGTTGGCTTCCATACGATCGTGTGAAGAATGCCCTTTCTTTGCCAACGTGTTTAACCTTCCAGTTCATCTGCCGTACGAAGAGATGTATTAAAGTTGGTTTTATTCGTTTATCAAACTATCAACGTGATCTGTGATCGTTAGTCAATAATTGGTCGCAAAATTTTTTTTTTTAGTTGCAAATTTATTAAAATCATGACCAAAAAAATTTACTTATTTATTCTCAATATTAGTCGCTCGTCGTACCTGATAAGAATCAATTTCAACATATTTGTTTTTTAAACACCAACGTCGAGTAAGTCATTAGTTTTTCTAGTTTTTATCCTTATTTTCGACCATTAATCTATATTATAATTTTCAAGAACAAAGTTATGTTATGCCTTGACCGCCATTAAGGGCGTTGGCCGTCGTTATGCCAATTTTGTTTGCAAAAATGCTTTAAACAAGAGGTATATTTGAAGGAATATTTTAAAATATAACGTAATATTTTTTCAGACACATCTTAATTGCAGTTCTGGTGAATTAACCAATGAAGAATTAGAACGTAAAGTTTAATTATCCAAAATCCCGCATAATGTGAATTGGTTTTTGAATAGATTTATTTAATGTTTCTTCCGTATTTGTAAGAACATTAACCAATTGTACCTTGACGAAATTTTTAGCAACCAAATGATATTTGAAAATTTTTGTGCCGGAAATCTTAAATTTGGGGGAAAGGGCCTGTCAATGTTGCTGAGTATGATTATAGTCGAAACATATGGAAAGAACAAGGCACACAGGGTAATGGTGATACACAACTTCCTGGACCCCAACCATAGTCATTAATTATTTTCTTTCGATTCTGGAACTGTGTATAACACTGATGAAGCTACTCTGCGACAATGGGAGGGCCCCCAAATACTTAAACGTCAATCCACAACTTCTACGAGATTCCATGATAAACCTTATGGAGCGAACCATTCCTCAATTTCTAAAGGTTCCATGATAAACCTTATGGAGCGAACCATTCTTCCAGTTTAGAACGAAAAAAAAATTTTAGGAGCCTTCTTCCGCAACAACAAAAACCAATATTAGAGTAATGTCGTTGATGTGCCTTCAGACAAGACAAGACTGAATGGATTAAACAATCCAGTTCTGAGAAAAAGAAATTGCTACGTAGTTTTTTAATTAGTGATGGAGCAGATTTTGAAATTCAGGTTCGTTAACTTTGCATGTAATTCCAATGAAATCAATTATGTTCTTATTTGAGTTATATTGACATTATGATTTGTTTTCTAGTAGTGTTTATATAGCAGGTTTTCCGCAGACACCAGTATAATATTGAAGTAGCATCAACTTCAGAAATTTCTTAACATTATCATGGGATATTCGCCGTCTTAATGTTTCATCCGAGCTATATACCGGTAGTCCAATTCAAATTATGTGCAATTATATAGATGCATATGATAAAGCATGAACTTGACGTGAAAAATATTGAGCTTCATGGTCAGAATGCATTAAAAAACCATTTCCAGATTAAGGTTTCGAGCTTTAATAAAAAAATACTTTGAAGGAAATACATATAGTGTTTCTTCATTCCTATTGATAGAAATATTTGTTAATGTACTAGCAGATCAGTTTATTCGCCTTTCATCAAGTGCTTATTTTACTGTAGAGAATTTAAAATTTATGGTTAAAGATGAAACGACACTAAGAACAACATTGATTAATATATTAAATTAATTGATGTTTCTGAAGATTTTACGACCAGATCTGTAAAGGCTAAGGCAGCACATTTAGAATCAATATCTGATGATTATGATGCTAAATTCGAATAGTTCAGCGGGATACATCTAATCATATTTTGGTCTTTTTCATGTCACAACATCCAGACTCTGTTGTGTGTACCGCGAAAAAAAATTAGTTTCCTGACAATGTTAAAAGAATTTCTTAAAAATCAAGATATGACTGGCCCAAGCAAATGGGAATTAGAAGATTACAATCGAATGCCATCTAATTTATAATTAGAGACTTGAGTGTTTAACACGTCGAACGATGTATTCCACTGTATGCACTATCATCCAATAGTATAATAAAAATGGTGCTAAGAGCGCGTGCGAAACAATTTTTTTTTTTTGACTAGCTGTTATTTTTTAATGATTTAGATAGCTAAAAGTGTGGATCAGAAAAAAGAAAAACATTAGAAGAATCATTTTGCAAGAATACAACACTAACTTTTTTGAATTTTTGTATACCAATATTATTAAACGGACCATACTTCCATTTTAGAACTAAAATTTTTTTTAGGATCCTTCTTTTGATGTTAAATGCTGACGAACAAACTCTTTTAATTCCTTTAAATAGTATACTTCTCAAGCAACAACAAAAAACCAAATCTTTTAACAATTCTGGTGCGAAAGAATTGTATAAGGATTTAGATTTTGGAGGTGTTGGCTTTCGCTCGACGCTATATATAATGTTTCACTTAATCTTTGATTCAATGATTAAAATAAAATCAAATAATCAAAGTATAGGAATACTTCAATAATCATAACGAATATAGAAATAGCCATCATGTTATTAAATGTAATTAAACATTAATAAAAAATATCGAAAGTGTAAATATAAATAAAAATAGTTCGTGTTGAATTTAAATTTAAACACGGTAATATATATAATTATAGCTAAATAAGCTATAATAAGCAAGTATAAAAATAATGTGTTCGAAATAGTTCTTATACGACTCTCCAAACCCATTTTCTTGAAAAAGTCACAATTTGACAAAACCCGAAAGTTTAAACCGAATTTAACTGATAATATATTTCGCCAATAAAATGAAATTAAAAAATAGTAGATATGGATAGCTTTAGATTGACAAATGTCCCTTATCTTTACACACTAAATTATCACGAATAAAATGAGCTAAAACAATAGTAAATAATAAATATTCATGAAAAATGAATGATTTATTTTTGGCATTTAGATTAATAACAAATGGTCCTTACACTTACGTATTAAATTATTGCGAATGAAATGAAATTAATTAAGCTTATTTTAAATATTGTTAAAATTGATAATTTTCTTCGCATTCAACCTAGAATAAATTTAAGAAAATAAATAGCTTATTTTATTTTTAATACTTAAAATTGATATTGAATTAGCGCACACTTTGATATATGTAAACTAGGTTCAAAAAATCTTGACTTTGTTTCAAAATGACGCGCAGGCGCGTATCAAAATAACGCGCAGGGAAGCGTTATTTCGCGACTATACGGTAAATACACACAATTTAAAACTATATTTATATTAATGAATGATCTTTATACTTACGCATTAAATTATTACAATGAAATGAAATTAAGAATTAAGCAGTAAATATGGATTGATATGAATAGCTTATTTTAAATAATAAATCGATAAATGTTCTTTACACTTATACCCTAAAGTAAATTTAAATAGTAAATATTCATGAAATTAAAAGCCTAATTTTGATACTTAGCAAATGTAAATTTATTTATTAAATTATCACGAATAAAATAAACATTTATGAACATGGATGGCTTAAAATTTCAAATGATTTCGTTTTAGAATAGTTTCAAGTAAAAACTATTTTTTTTTTTTTTTTTTAATTTGTTTAATGGATAGGATTTAGGGTTTTGTACTACCGGTAGTACAGTTAGAAGAATAGTTTAAAAATCTAAAAAATTATATATCAAAATAATTTTTATATACAAAAATCTGATAAATACCAAAGTATAGTTTGGCAGAATTTTTTTTGATATTATTAATAAAGTTAGTTTTAAAAAAATATTTTTAAACACTATTTTTTGTAAATTTTAGTGTACTACCTGTAGTACACTATTTAAAAGAATTTTAATCTTAATATTATTAAATAATTTTATAAACTATATTTGAATTATATATAAGAGATTTAAATCTTATTATAGTAAAAAAATTATTACTTATTATATAATAAAAAATATAATTTGTATTATAAGCCTTGTACTACAATAGTAGAAAATCATTGCTATTTTTAGTAATTTATATAAGCTCTTTAATTTTTAGCTATAGTATAAAAAATTTTTTTATTAAATAAATTTTTTTATACTTTTAATAAAAGTTGTAAATAATAACAATCTAATTCTAATTATAAAAATTCTTTAATATAGAATTTGTTTATCTTAAATTATATTACTTTAAATTTTAAAAAAATTACAATTATTTTTTTTAATATAAAATCTATAATCTTTATATAGTAATTTTATAGTATTTATTAGTAAAACTTTAAAGTTAAATTATTTTTTGTATATTGGTCTAATATTAAATTTTTTTTATAATTAAAATAAGCAAACTTAACCTTATAATTTTTATAAATTTTTTAAATAAATTTTTTATAAATAAAAATATTTTATATAATAACTAGTAAATACTATAAAAAATTAGTCTAAACTAAAATAGTCAAATTAAAAAAAATTCTAAAAAATTAAAAACATAATTTAAAGCTATCAAACTTTTTTATAGCAAAGCCCAAGATCTAAAAAACTATATAAAACAGTTTAAAATATAATTAATTTTTAAAATTAATAGATAATTGTCTTTAAAGAGTGTCACTTTTGAGTACAAAAGGCTACCGGTAGTACACCTAAATCCTATCCATTAATTTTAGAGTAACAAATTTTTTTAGTACGTACCGGTATAAGTTTCATTATCTTTCATAAAAGTTAGCGAAGCTTCTTTTGTTATTTGTTCTTGTAAAAATGATAAATCTTGATTATCAGTAATTATGACGCGCCAAATTCAATAATCGGATTGATACTTGAACTTTTAGTCGCGTAATTCTCTCATTTGATTATTGCCTAAAAGACCAGAAATATACATTATAAATAGTATTGTGTCGAATAATTGCCAATGCTAATCGAGGCCGAGGCATGTTAAAACCTATTTAATAAGTACTTATAATAAACGTTTTTAAAGTATTAGCAAATATTTAATAATAAGTATCAACAAATCTGCTAATTTTTTTAATTGCAATCTAAATAGTAAAACTAATCACTTATAACTCTAGGGGAGAGAGAGAGAGAATTGCACAAGTTAAATCTGTTTTGCAAGTTATCATTAATGTTATTATAATGATAAATTTGATAAATTAGTAATCTCTTGAAAAAATTCAGAGTATCGAATGCGACAATTAGAAATCAAAACAAGTCTTAACTTTTTTTATATATATATAAGCATATATTTTAAGTATATTAATTAGCAAAGCAAAAAATGAGATTAATTCGAAGCTATTTGTTATAAAATTCAGTAGCATTACTTCAATAAAAGTGTATAAAGTATATACGAAATGAGCTTGAAATATTTTAGAGGTTTATGTTCGAAGCAAAAGGTTTAACTTATAATATGATCAACTTTTATATCGAGCTAGTAGTTCGTAGAAATTTATAATATTCATTATAGTTAAAGTGAGCTTGTTTGGAATTGATTGTACTGTATTTAAAAGTTTGTAAGCGAATCTCTTAACAAATTTCATTTTAAATGAATTATTGAATAACAAATTTTTTATTTGAAATGCAATATTTTTTTTCTTTTCAAATTATGTCTTTGATTAATTTTTTTTAGAAAATGGTTTTTCTTTATAACTGAAAAAATTGAAGCCGAAAAGCCGAAATACTTATAAAGAGATTATATAAAAAAAAAAACGATTTTTGTTTTTTGTGCTAAAGGTAAGGTAGCATTATCCAATTGGAGGTGGCATCTCATATGGTCATTCAAAACTTGAGGGAAATTAGGGCTCTCAATTTTCGTACAGATACACTCTAAATTCTCATAATTACAGTACATGAGTTTAAAGTGGTTGACGTTAAATCTTTATGATTTCAATGATAGTTGACGATTATGGTCGCAACAAAGAATTTGAAATAAACATATAAATTTTTTGTTTCGTAAAATTAAATTCATTGTTGAATTAGAAACCGAATCATTAGTAGAGAAATCGATTGAAGAAATTCTGGAAATAGCATGCTTACATCCCGGTTTCGCATTAAAACTATACAAATAAAAGGTTATAAAAAATTAAAAACATAAAAACATACCATATACAAAATAATAAAAGTAAAATACCCCCTGTAAATCAAAATTTTTAAAATTTTTTTCAATCTTTGAGCTAAGAGATCTTGACAATTACCAAGTCAAATTCGATGGATATTTTTTATTTTGATTATATATATTCATAGAATTCAAAAAAATATATATATTGAATTTGGCCTGGTGGTTGTCAAGGTATCTTAGCTCAAAGTTTCAAAAAAATTCAAACCGTCTATTAAAATAGAGGCCGCGCCAAAATTTTTTTCAAACTTTGAACGAAGACATCTTGATAACCACTAAGTCAAATTCGATGTACTTTTTTTTATTTGGATTCTATAAATTCGTTGAATAAAAATTTTTACTAAATTTGACTAGTGCAAAGTTTGAAAAAAATTCAAACCGTCTATTAAAATAGAGGCTGCGCCAAAATTTTTTTTCAACCTTTGAATGATATCTTGATAACCACTAAGTTGAAATTTTTTATTTGGATTCTATAAATTCATAGAGTTCAAAGGAAAAAAGTATTAAATTTGACTTGGTAATTGTCTAGATATCTTCGCTCAAAATTTGAAAAACTTCAAAATGTCTATCAAAATAGAAGCTGTGCCAAATGTTTTTTTCAAACTTTGAGTAAAGATATCTTGACAACCACCAAGTCATATTCAATAAATATTTTTTTTTAAATTCTTTGAATTCTATAGAATTCAAAAAAAAAAAAAATTCATCAAATTTAACTTGATGATTGTGAAGATATCTTCGCTCAAAGTTGAAAAAATTTTAAAAATTTTGTTTACAGGGGTACGAATAGGGTATGAATAGTAACCGCCAATAAATTATTTAAAATTTTATATACGAATTTTGTTATTTAGCAGATATATGGTTTCAAAAGATTGAATCCGATTTCAAAGAGCAATATTTTGGCTTTTTTATTAACGTCGCTTATATATATACAATATATATAAAAAAAAAAAGGTTCGAATATGCTAAAATATAAGAAAAAAAATTCGTATGTACTAGTACGAAAAATTTTATTTCTTTTTAACATATGTATGTACTATCAAAGTTTTGTAAGTCCACACATATTTGTACTATCGTACTGTATTTTTTACTAATATCTGAATACATCGTCGAATGAAGATAAAACCCTTGTACAATTTTTGTAACTAACTGATATAAGTTATTCGTAGAAAATTTTTTTCTTGTTACTTATACCCCACAGGTTGATCATGAAAAGCTTGGCACTTTTTGATGGTGAAATATTAGATTAAACTCTGTTTCACCAATATAAATTACACCACCATAAATGTTTAACATAAGAGTATTGAGACTATCAAATAAGACGTAAGCCCTTTAAAAATGAACTCTAATTTGTTTAAGTGTGTAAATTGCTCGACCATAATCTATAATAGATATTAGAGTAGGGTTTGATATACCAACTGTAAATTAGAAAATTAATCCATTAACTTTTTATTTAAAATACGCCACAGTCTTTAGCCTTTATTTATTATATAATTTTTACAACTTTTAGTTTCGCCAGTTTTGTCATATTTGCCGTTTACCATTTTAGATGAAAGTCGAAACCAGGGTTTCTGCTTTTCACTAACGTGAAACTTTTCTGACTTCGTCCAATAACTTTAATCTTGATACACCAATAATGAAGGATTTTAAATCATATATATATTCCTGTTAACTTTCACAGTAATAATATTTCGCAAAATATTAACATTATTGGAACGATAGTTCTAGAATTTCTAAAAGTATGAAATATTTATATACATCTAACGAAGTATATTTAATGAAGTCATATATTATTTCTCCAAAATTTGTTAGGTAGAAGCTTTACATTGTCTAATGATATTAATATTTTGTTATAAATGAAAAGTAAAAATCTTTAAAAAAACCGTGATGAGCATTCTGGAAAGTATTGACGATTTTTTAAATAATGAAGGGAAATTGAACTTAAATGTGGAAGGCAGACGATAAATTGCAAATATACAGTATCATTAATAAAATTACTCAATTCTGCTAATGCTTTTCCTACTGCTGATCCAAGAGTGTTCTTACTAAGATGTAGAAAAATCAATGAGGTATTCTTGCCAAATGCATCGGTTAATTCCTTTTCACCTTCTGATCCGATCCTATTAGATTGTAGATCTAAATCTTTTAGAGAATTGTTCTTGCAAAGTACATCATTAATTCCTTTTCCTCCTTCTTATCACCATTAGTATTAGGGAAGGCAATTTGTTAAATTATATAAAAAAGCAGCTCCTAACACGGTCGTAAGAAAGCCAACTTCTCCAACTAGGATGGCATGTCACTATGTCCAATTGGTTTCAATTTTTTTTGGACTTATGTCCAATTGAAAATGGACATATGTCCAAAAAAAATTGAAAACCAATTGGATATAGTGACATGCCATCCCTGGTCTCCAATTTCTAAAACTATTTTGCAGTTCCTTGATAACAGATGTGATATAACCTATATACCCAAATAGTGGTTTTTGGTTGACTTGAGAGAATTTTTTTTTTTTAAAAAAAAACAAAAAAAAAGGGAACGATGAAGTCTGCTCTTAAGCATTCAATGTCAAAAAAGAGTAAGTAAAAAGTTGCGTATAAACCTAAAAACGCGTTATATTTGGGGTTAGGGTGAGAATAGCGTAGGGTTAGAATACTCTATTAGTAAAATTTCACAAGAAACACTTTTAATTAGGCCGCAGAAGGTGGTTTCCAATTAAAATTTTTAAAGCTATTTTTGTTTTGTGCATAACTGTAAATTTAATTATGTTACACGAAGCTATAAAATTTTAATTAAAAATAGTGTACTTTAACCGTATAAAAAATTTTTTTAAATTACGACGATCATCACCAATTTGGACTAACGCTATTTATAAAAGTACGTACGTAGATTGTTAGAATTCTTAATAATGTTCGCATTTTTTTTAGTAAAAAATTAAAATCATACAAATATTCACAAAAGATTAATAACCTTGTATTTTTTGGTTGCAATATTTGAACTTTTAGCTTCGAATAACTTGTAAAGATGTGAAATTTTATTGTGAAGTAATCGTCATCCGGAACGTAGCCTTGTCGGTATGCAAATTCATTAAAAAAATTAACAGAATCAGGTTAGGGCTAAGATTAGAAAATCTCAAATAATAAACTAAGTTTAGACATTTGTTTTTGTATTTTTCGCACTACAGTACTGTACAAAATTTATGATTGATTGGTCGGAAAATCTCATGATGAATCCGATTTTAAGTGACCTTTCAAATTTGGATTTTCTTTTTTTTTTTTTTTAGAACGTTTCACAGCATTTTTTTTTTATAATATATATCATTATTTACTTACACACGCGTTAAAAATTTCTCAAAATGATTACATTACCTCTTGAATGCTTCCTTATGATATTTTTTATACTTTATGATAATTTTCTATATAATGATTTATTTTCATGTGCACTTGTAAATCGTTTATGGTGTAGAATTATTGTACCAATTTTATGGAGAGATCCAAGTTTTCATTTTGTAGATCCAAGACTTATAAGAACATTTCTTTTAACGTTAAATGTTGAAGAACAAACCTTATTAATTCCTTTTAATATTTCCCTTCCAAGTCGTCCAAAACCATTATTTGATTATACAAGTTATATCACTTCTATTGATAGTTGGTTATATTATGAGGAAGTCAGTAATTGGCTTAATCATGAAAGACATCATAGAGGATTTGAACTTGAAAATGCTGTTAGATGTTCTTTAATTGCTATGATTTTAAGAACTAGCAAATATCTTAAACATATATATATTAATGAACTTATTTGTAATCAATTAATATTTGAAAACCTTTATGAACAAACTAATGTTACTTCTGTAAATTTCGATTTCAAGAATAATATTGATGATGATATTAAATCTAAGTCAATAGATCAATTAATAAAATTCCTTAATAGAATTCCTAATTTGACTTCTTTGGAATTTTCAAAAATTGGTCCTAAAGGAACGAAAACTTTATTGAAGGCTCTTTATGAGTACACTGTTTTAAATTCTTTATGCCTTTATGATAATTCAATTGGTATCGAAGAGGCTAAAATATTAGAAAAATTTCTTTATAAGAACACTACGCTAACTTTATTAAATCTTAGTTATAATAATCTTGGATCAGAAGGAGGAAAAATATTAGCTCGTGGAATTTGTAAGAATACTTCATTGATTTCTCTGAACCTTTGTATGAATAATCTTGGTTCAGAAGGTGGGAAAGCATTAGCAGATATAATTTGTAAGAACACTACGTTGGTTTTTCTTGATCTTAGCAGTAATAATCTTGGATCAGAAGGTGGAAAAGTTTTAGCAGATGCAATTTACAAGAACACCACGTTGGTTTCTCTGAACCTTTATAATAATAAACTTGGAACAGAAGGAGGAAAAGCGTTAGCAAATGCACTTTACAAGAATACTTCGTTAAAAGATTTGAATCTTGATTATAATGACATTGGACCAGAGGGAGGAAAAGCTTTTGCAGATGCACTTTGCAAGAACATTACGCTGACTTCTTTGGATATTGAAGCTAATAATATTAATTTTAAAATTTGCTCAAACAATCAACGTTTAGTAATACGGCAAGAAAACAAAACTGAGACTTGATCTAATCATACTTGATTTTATTCTAAAATCAAACAATCAACGTTTAGTAATACTGCAATAATCATATAAATTTTTTTAACAAATTACCCATTATACTATTAAAAAATGTAATGCAATAAATCATTAATAAAAAGATATCGAGAAATGCAACTATAATTATCATAAATATAAAAAGAAAGAATTCATATTGAACTTAATAAGTTTTGTCGTTAGGTACCTAAATTATTTTTAAATCTACAGTTTTAAAATATAGATTAACATTCACTGCGTGAAAGAATTTGATCTTAATCGTGACCAACTTAAAAGACATTAATTATTATTAATATATCATCAATATATCATCAATAAAAGCTACATGATACTTCATAGGATCGTTTGCACTTAAAATTTTTCTTTAATTAATTTTGGTTTGCTTGTGTTCTTGAGGTTAGAATTGTTATTAATGGAATAATCCAGTTTAAAACTCGTAATTTCTGGCTACGCATCTATCCCAAATTTTGATTTCTGGAGACCTTTTTCTGAAATATGCAAGAAGATATAAAAATCCAACGTAAGTACTGTAATTTTTCAATATGATGTCATTATCTTTTGAATATTAAGAAATAATATTTAATAACTTTCGAAATGATTATAAAAATGTGGTATACCAGTTTTATGGAAGAATTATAAAAACATTTTCTTTTTAACGTACGTTAAATGTTGAAAAGAAAGTTTATTAATTCCTTTTAAAATTACCTTTACAAGTTACCCAAACCATTACTGTATTTGAATATTACTGTATATCAAATTCTATTAATTATTATTTGTATGACGGAACTAAAAATTGGTTTCCTTATGAATGAGATGAAATAAGTTATGAACTTGAAAAATGTCGTTAAATGATCTTAACTGCAATGCTTCTAAGAACTAGCAAATCTTAAATATTTATATCTTGATGAAATTATTTGCAATCAATTAATCTTGAAAATCTTTATAAAAGTTACCTCCGTAGATTTATATAATTTTAAATTTATGGAAATTGATAGATTAATAAAGATCATTCTACTTTGACTTCTTTGAATCTTATATCAGTTAAATTGGGAACTAAAAAAAGACTAAAGGAGTAAAACGCTATTGGAAATTTTTTAGGTTTTTGTGAGTGTGGTATTGAAGAGGGAAAGATGTTAGCAAAGTTACTTTGCAAAAACACTACACCAACTTCTTTAAGTCTATGTATAAACGATAGAGGTTGATTACTTTACAATCATCTTGGATCAGAAAGAGGAAAAGCATTAACAGATGAACTTTGTAAGGACAATACCCTGAAAATTTGAATTTACAGTGTAATAATCTTTAAATCAGATACGCTTTGCAAAAACATTATATTAACTTCTTTGGATCTTGGATATAATTTTCTTGAGTCAGAAGGAGGAAAAGCATTAGCCGATGCACTTTACAAAAATATTTCGCTAAAAGATTTAAATCTTCAATATAATGGAAAAGATGAAAAACATTAGCAGATGTGCTTTGTAAAAATACCACAATAACTTTGTATCTTGGCTATAATTTACTTGAATCAGAAGGAGCAAAAGCATTAACTGATACAATTTTTAGGAATAACTCGTTAAAAGAATTAAATCTTGAACATAATTAAACTGGATCAGATGGAGGAAAAGTATTAGAAGCTTCATTTTACAAGAACACCACCACTATGACTTCTTTGAATCTTCGATATAATAATATTGATTTTGAAATAAAATGAATTAATCAAAATATAGAAATGCTACAAAAAAGCATACAGTAACAATTATAACAAATAATCAATCATGTGATTGAATGTAATACAATTAATCCCTTGATCTCTATATCAAGATTAATGAATAATATCCGGATCCATGTATGAATAAGTGGAAAACTTTGATCAAAAAAACCAATAAAATTAAATGTAAAAAAAAAAAAAAAAAAAAAAAAAAAAAAAAAAAAAGAGAGAGAATTCATATTAAACCTAAATTTAAACATGAATGTATAATGAAGTAGCTAAGGAAGTGCCTTAATCGATGAGTCAAAAAATATTGGGAAATAAATTTTACTTGGTGGAAAACATTTTAATATTTTAATAAGTTTATCATTATAATGAAATCATATTTTAACTCGATAAATTTTATTACCAGTTACATAACTCAAAAATTTTTTCATTAGAAGAATATTGAGCGAGTTTGTCATTTCAATTTCACCATTTTATAATAAACCATCCCTGACTTTGCAAATTTGCAATGATTCTCGACGTCAACGAATTAAGACTTTACTCTTTATATTAAAAGTTTACAAGGAAGCATGAAAAAAAGAAAATTTTCAAATGTTTAGCATCTCTTAGCCTTTACTCAAATCAACTATTTCATTAATAATTTCTTATTTGGCAAGGCAACCCAATACCTAAAATTCGTGACGTTTTTTCGCATTTAACTGACTTTACTAGTGTTAGGGCCTGGGCGTTGCCCCAGGTTGAGGTTTTAAATAAACCTGGTCTTGGTTCAAATGAACCTGATCTTGGTTTAAATGAACCCATTCTTGGTTCAAATGAACCCAATCTTGGTTCTTGAACCCGATCTTGGTTCATTTGAACCCGATCTTGGTTCAAATGAACCCGATCTTGGTTCAATGAACCCGACTTGCTTTATTTGAACCCGATCTTGGTTCAAATGAACCCGATCCGAACCAGGGATGGTAAATGACCTGGTCATTTGCCAATTTTTCAAATGACCTCAAATGACCTCAAAATGACCGCTTATTTGAGGTCATTCAAATTTTGGGTCATTTGGAAATGACTCGTGACCAAATGACTATGGTCATTTTCAAATGACCGGGGTCATTTGGTCATTAGGTCATTTTGCATAGAGTTGACATCCTACCGATCACGAAAAAACTTGTTTTAAATAATACATATGTTCGCTTCATTTCTTAATTTACGTCGATTTATTAATTAACATGCCATTTGTAAATTCGAAAATGATTTATATCATTTTACAATCGATAAATTTTATTCACAAACTTTTTTTAAAAAAAGTAAATACATTATTTTTTGTCTAGTGTTTTTTTTAATCACTTCATACCTGAATCTTATGATTCGATTAGAATGTCGTTTTACAACCGGTTTGGAAATGACCTAGTCATTTAGTCAAAATACAAATGGTAATCATTCATCAAATGATTTAGTTATTTATCATGTGTAATGTTTTTTATTAGAACATCTAGCAACGTTTTATTTTACAAAGAACAATAATCAATTTGATTGGCTAAAAAGTATTAGATAATCGATTAACCAGAGTTAAATGACCTTCTCAAGTCATTTGGGCCGTGAAATGACCAATGACTGGTCATTTGTCATTTGAGTCATTTGGGTCATTTAAAGTCATTTACCATCCTTGATCCGAACCCAATCCATCGGAGTTTGAATTTTTGTGTAATCTGACATTTCATGTGAACAAAAAATCTGACCTCTATTTTTGGTAGGAGTTTGAAAAAATTTCAAGGGTCAGTGCCCGAGTTAGAATTTTTCAAGAGTGGGAGTGGAGGGTAAGAATTTCGAAAAACATTGGCACGCACTTTGTTTATGGCTGGAAGCCAAGCTAAGAAGCTGGCGATGTTTTATTAAATTTTATTGAGCATTGTACGCGTGAGGGTGGTACAGGAGTGTAGAAGTGATTTTGTATATACATTTTTATAGGTGCTAAAACAGTGAGTTTCCTGAGAAATAGCAATAGTTATTGCGCTAAGAGTCACTGTAATAGACCAGGTTAAGAGCGGTTTGAGCGAGGTCAAGATAATTGTTAGCCGGTGGTTTCCCACCTGCCGAAGCAGGAGCCATAGAAATGTCAGAATCAAGTGGCTGTTATAATGGAGTCCTGATCATTCCTGTTTGAGGAGGGTTGGGCAGGGCAAAATCAATTTTGAATTTTCTGAGTGAGAGTTGGTGTCTTGTCAAGCATGGGGACTTTCTCATTTTTCGGAAATGCGCAGGTTTGATCATGAGGTAGTTGACCAATCATAAAACTGTTTCATAACCACATAATACGCATTTCGTAAAAACAGATAGATAATCGTTAAACAACCCAACCAATCAATGAGCATAATTCAAATATTACAATTTCTCATATGGGCAGATTTTGGAAATTTGGTGATATCTTAGAATAAGATCTTCAAATTTGTAACCAACCAGATTGGTAAAATTTGTGATTATTTCGAATTTGCCTTACGTTGATTGGTTATTACAGTACTTACATTTACGAAGCCCCAGCTTTTTTTCCTTTATTGTGACGGTTTGAAAATTTGTATTTACGCTCAACAAGACCTTAGATTCAAAGAACCTGTAATAGTTTTTTAAGATCCTACAATGGACAAAACTTTTACTAGTAGCAATGTTAAAGGTTTGTTTATGAGTTTACCGATCTGATTGGTCATGCAGATCCTCGTGACTTTGTTTTTATAATTTTATTGGTTAATCTATTTTTAGATATCACGAATATTATGTTCAAATTCATGTGACATATTCGAATTTCCAAAATCCGCCCATATGTTTATTATTGGTATGTTAAAAATTTCACGTTGTAAAGAATAAAATTATTCATACAAATTATAATACAACTTACAAAATGCAAGAACTTAATTAAAAAGGTTTTTGGTAACAAGTTATATATCCTTTATTAATATTTTTTAAAATTTCATATAATTAACAAAGCTATATTATCATATTTATAAAATGGCTTCTATTGAACCAAACAACTTCTAACGAACATATACAACTTTCGAAAACAGTTTGCAAAAACCTACAAATAAAATAAACAAGTAAATACTTAAATAATAATAATAATAATAAAAAAGAAAAATAATGTTAAGCTTCACGAATTAAGCAGTATAATATATTTTTATTACCTCTTACTATACAGTAGATAGTACTTCAACTCTCAATAAATCTACCTTTTATTTGTGTGATGCAACATGGTGCAACTGAATTTCTTGCAGAAATACTCGCTACAAAGATATTTTACTAGTAAAGTATTGCACCGACAATATTTTTTTAAGTTTGCTTAGACCCGAAAATTCTGGGTTTACAATACTACACTATATAAAACTTGTGTAATTCGATCCCAAAAATTATTGGATTCGAATGTTCCCTATGCTGTCTTGTCAGTCATCCATATTTATGTGATGGCATGATGGTTCATTACACATTGGGATCTGCATTGCAGCTGTGGCTGCTATTCATTTGTGCTACAAAGACATGCATGTAATTGGTTGATCCATGCACATTATTGGTAGCGCAAATAATATGCATTTGTTGTTGGCAATTTTGTATAGTCTGATTTCCATTTGATCAAGTCCAATATGTCATGTGTCTGCAGTTATGTAAGTGCTGCAGTGCTTGGCTGTATTTTTTCGATCAGTTGACTTTAATGTCAACTAGCACAAAAAACATTGGCATACACTTTGTTTATAGCTGGAAGCGAGCTAACTAAGAAGCTAGCAATATTTATTAAATTTTATTGAGCATTGTATATGTGAGTGGCGGTACAAGAGTGTAGAAGTGATTTTGTATATACATTTTTATAGGTGCTAAAACAGTGAATTTTCTGAAAAATAGCAATAGTTATTGTACTAAGCATCACTGTGATAGACCAAATTAAGAGCGGTTTAAGCAAGATCAAGATAATTGTCAGCCAGTGGTTTCCTGCTTGCCAAAGCAGGCTGGCTGTAGAAATGTCAGAATCAAGTGGCTATTCAAAGATGATATATTGACTCTGACATTTCATGGATTTATTGAAGAGATTGGTTTGTTTCTGCAAGACAGTGAGTAAAGATAAGTGAATGTCTAAATAGGCTTTCATATTTAACTATTAAATATGTTGGTTTGTTTGGGTGCTTGTTTTGTTTGTTTTTTTTTACATATTGCTCATTATCTTGGTCTTTTTTTTTTTCTTTTTTGATGATAATATAGGTGTGTTCTTGTTGTGTTCTTTTCTTTTTTTTCCATTTATAAGTTTATCACTGGATATACCTGAGTATATATTTATTTATTTGTTTTATCTTGCTTTACTTTATTTTATTTTATTATATATATTTATATATATTTCTTTTAGTAATACTGATTGGTATATTTTGGTTCCAAGTATATTAGTAGATCAATTAGTATACACTTTTATAAGAATGGAAGTAATTGTTGCTAGGTGACTGTATATGTATTGATAGAAGGATTCAGAGTTCTATTTGCCAATTTTTTGAATTAGAATTAGTTGGACATCATGCATTACTAGTTAAATGGTCCCGCCTGCATGAAAGCTATGATCAGTGACAATTTTGTTTGGGAGTAGTTGTTTTAATTTTGCTATAAACTATTGTTTGGTTGCCCAGGAGTTGTTCTCCTTTATCAAGAGCATGTTGTTATTGTTGGCATATGTTGGTTGAGTATACTATAAGTTTCCGAAAATAAGCTACCTCCAAAAGAAGCTACCCCCAGATTTTCAGAAAAATTTTTAAAGAAATCGTTAACAGTTGCTACATATAAACCTTTTTTTTCTACTATGTAAACTTCAGAAAGTCGATTAAGTAAACTTGTTCAGCGTAAACAAATACACTTATAGTAAAATTTCATGCCATTTGGACAACTTTTTATTAGTACGTTTTTCAATTTTTCAAAAAATTTAACAATTTGAAAATAAGCTACCCCCACGATTATTTGTGTAACTTTTTGGCCAAAAAGGGTAGCTTATTTTCGGACAAATACGGTAGATGTTGGCATATGCTTTTAAGGTGCATACAGAGCATAAATTGTTATTAGTTGGGTGTATGATTAGTGAAGATCAGATGGCAGATTTGTAGTTTTGGTTCTGGCTAGTTGGATGGTTGTGAAGGTACTATTGTCAGTTTTTTCAAAAGTTAATACCTGGAGTGTAGGAACTTTGTTGGAGTTAGATTGGCATTAGGTAGTAGCTTTTCTAGTTGTGCTAAGCTATAAAATGCTGTTATGGCTACTGCCCAAAACAAAAGATCAGTTTTGTTATTCATATTTAGTTATTTGATTTGTGCAAAGTGTTGTCATATGATATGGGTTTTTTGACTTATGGGCTTGTAAAAGTGTGTGCTTTTAATAGTTTTTAATAGCTATTACTAATGGATTTTGTCAGACTTGGGTCCAGTCATAGTGGTTTCTTGTATGGTAGTGTTTCAATGCTGAAAAATATGTAGTAATGGTTGGTGGAGTGACGCTTTCATGGAGAAAAAAAAAATACTTATTAGGGATTGAGTGGATATAGACTATATAGAACTATTCTGGTTGGTCCATTGGTTGGACATAGTAAGAGTTTCATATTATTTGATTATTACTTTATATGTTTTCTTAATTGGGTTCTATATATTAAGTATCTTGGCTGCTTAATTATTGAGAGTAGGTATGGTTCCAAAGGGCTTAATAATATTGTTATTGTCTGAGTTCAGTATTGGTATGGTAGGTGGCCTTCTGCTATTGACTATTATTTTAGTGACAGAATAAAGGAGATTAACACAGGTCAAATAAATGACTAACAGAATAAACCTATATAGCTCTATTATTTACCCAGTATATATATTGGGATAATATAAATGAAATAATAATAGTTTACTAACAGATACCAGTATTAGAGTAAGATAAAAGATAAATATCAGATATAAAATAATATACCTTTTGCTTCTTAATACTATCTCAATATAAATGTTGGGATAATATAGAAGGGAAAATAATGGTAAACTAACAGGAACCAGTATCAAAGCAAATACAGATATACAAAAAGTGTAAAAAATATGTACATTTTTTTTTTCTTTTATTATCCCAATATTAGTATTATCATAGAAGAATGTAGATATACAAAAGGTATAAAAAATTTATACATTTTTTTCTTCTTTTATTATCCCAATATTCAACCAACACTCTAGTACTGTACTATCATAGAAGGATATAGGTATATAAAAAGTATAAAAACTATACATGATTTTTTTTTTTATTATCACGATATTTAACTTAGATGTTAGTATCATCATAGAAAGATATAGGTACTTCACTGAAACTATAAAAAAATTAAAAATATTATTATTATATATTAATTATGTTTTTATTATGTTTTAAATAATGTTATAATTACTAGTTATAAGTTAATAATAATAATATAAATAATATATATTAAAACTGTTTTAGTAATATTAATAAAAACATTTTTAAAACATTATTAAACTAAATAAATTTCATATTTATAGTATAATATAAATATTTATATTATATAAATATATCATATTATAATATATTTTATAATATTAAATATAATATAAATAAAACAAATCAATAATATAATGATTTAGGCAAATGTTTTTACCCCAAAATCTCACAAAAAAGATTTTTTGTTAAAATACGAAGGATGGTTTCATAAGCAAAATTACGAGATATAAGCATTTTTTAAAAATAATTTTGGTTTAAAAAATATTTTTAAAAACTTATTTTAATATATTTTTAAAATATAATAATAATGTTTTTATAATATTTTTAATAATATTAAAATAATGGTTTAAATAGGCAATCTCCTATTTGGGTTGTAGGTATGGCAACTAGTGTAGAACCTTCGGGCGGACTACTTAAATTAGACAACCAAAAGTTGTACGTGTGGCTAGTTGTACTCTTATTCGATGTAACTCAATTGTGGGTGCGCCCAAAGAGGCGCCCTTGATCCACAGGCTTGATTAAATAAACTCTCACCCAAAGCGGGAACTTTAACACAAAAAAAAAAATAATAATATTAAAATAATGTATTAAAAATATTTTAAAAAAATTATTTAAATTTTTTTTTAAAATATAATAATAATATTTTTACAATATTTTTAATAATGTATTAAAAACATTTTTAAAAGTTTATTTTAAGTTATTTTTAAATAATAATAATAATGTTTTTATAATAATTTTGATAATATTAAAATAATGTTTTAAAAACATTTTTAAAAAGCTTATTTTAAACTATTTTTAAAATATAATAATAATGTTTTTATGATATTTTTAATATATTAAAATAATGTTTTAAAACCATTTTTAAAACTTTATTTAAAGTTATTTTTAAATATAATAAGAATGTTTTTATAATAATTTTGATAATATTAAAATAATGCTTTAAAAACATTTTTAAAAAATTTATTTTAAAGTATTTTTAAAATATAGCAATAATGTTTTTATAATATTTTTAATAATATTAAAATAATATTTTAAAATATTTTTAAACAACTTATTTTAAACTATTTTTAAAATATAATAATAATGTTTTTATGATATTTTTAATATATTAAAATAATGTTTTAAAACCATTTTTAAAACTTTATTTAAAGTTATTTTTAAATATAATAAGAATGTTTTTATAATAATTTTGATAATATTAAAATAATGCTTTAAAAACATTTTTAAAAAATTTATTTTAAAGTATTTTTAAAATATAGCAATAATGTTTTTATAATATTTTTAATAATATTAAAATAATATTTTAAAATATTTTTAAACAATTTATTTTAAACTATTTTTAAAATATAATAATAATGTTTTTATAATAATTTTATAATATTTTTGAAACAGATTTAAATTTTTATTTTATTTTTAAAATTTTTATTATATTATTAATATATTATAAAAACATTATTAAAATATTTGTTTATATAAAAGCATATTTATTATATTTTCAAAATATTATTATTTTATTATAAAAACATATATACTTTTTTTTAAGTTTCAGTAAAGTATATAAAAAGTATAAAAACTATACATAATTTTTATCTTCTTTTATTATCCTGATATTCAACTTAGATATTAGTAGTATTATCGAAGTAGGGTTCCGACGGACCCGGACTGAGGCCGGACTTTAGGCAAGTCCGAGTCTGGTTCGAAATTCGAACCAGACTCAGACTCAAACTATTTTACAACTCAGTCTGGTCTGAGTCCGAATCTCAAACTTTTGGCTTGGTTCGAGTCCGGTTTGAGCCCGGTTCGAAAGTTTGAGTCTGGTCTGAAAAGTCTGAAAACCAACACCCGGGTCTAGAGATGGGTTTCATTCGTGCGCATGATTCTCTAATCAAGCGCATGAATGCGCATTAATGTGCATATTTTCAAATTTATATAGAAAAATTAAATATAACATAAGTATAATTAACATTCTAATACTTCAATTCTGGGTTAACATTTTTGATTGTCGCATCCGAAAAATGTGACCTAAATGTAGGAAACTAACAGAAATACGTAGGATGATTATGACTATTATCATGATCGAGTAATTATTATGCATTTTTTAATGCCCTTATTAATGCTTTTAAACAACACAAAATCGTGAACGTGAATTTTCCAAATTTACTTTTGTTGTTTGATTGCCTAATATTTACAAATTATTTTGGGCTAAAAAAATTCATGAATTTGAAAACGTTTTGTATAAAGGCCACAAGTTCAAGAATAAGTGCAAGTGCAAATACAAGTGCAAGAACACGACAAATGCTCCACTATAGATAAAACATATGATTAATAAAAAATAGTGAATATATTAGAATTTTTGGTCAGAAATTTTTTTGCTGCCCAGATTATCTAATAATCAACTAATTTTCTCAGACTCATAGTTTTATGTTGATCTACCAACCAATAAAATTATGGTTATGTTCAAAAGGTGATCAATGAGCTAAAACTAATATAGCAATATATAATGTTTTCTCTTCGCAACGCTTATTTTAAAAATTGGCATTCACCAATAAAACTAAGCTGTATAGTATCTGTTACTGTATTGGAGTAATGAGCTTTGTAAACTTTTTACAGTTAGTTTATACTGATTCAAACTAACCCTGCAATTACTAATATAGCGAACAAATTTTGTAATCAAATTTTTATAAAACCTCAAGTAAAATCACAATAATTCTAATAAAAACTGGCTCGACCATCCTAAAATAGAGAGTGAATTCTGTGGCAGAATTTTATAATAACATAATTTTACTGTCACGGGTTTGTGACAAGAATGGCGGGCTTATAGATTTATTTATTTATTCGTTTATTTATTTATTATTTTTTTATTTGTTTGTTTCTTTAAACGATACTCGTGTGATTGCATGTGAGCAATTTCGTGACAATGTTGTAAACAATTTTGTGAGCAATTTTGTGAACAATATTGTGAGCAATATTGTGAACAATCTTGTGAGCAAAATTGGAAGCGATATTTGGGGAATATTGAAGGAATAAAACGACATAGCGCAGTAGTCTAGTACATTAAAATGTATATAAGACCTGAATTTTTGCTTTAATAAAGTTCCTTCAGACTTCGATGTCTTTAAAAGAGTTTTAACTAAGAATTGATTTCTCTATTTTATTTATGTACATGTTTAGTATTTTTTTATATATTTCGATATATCTAAATTTATTTATTTTATTTTCATCATACCTTAATTATCACCTTTAAGAAATTCGTATTATTAAGTAAACTACCCTTAATCCATTATTTTATTTCTTAAATTTCCTTACCATTACTCCCGCATCAATTACCCTTAGATTAGAAACCCCTTTTACATTAAGATTAATTTGATCACCTACTTCCGGGTTTGGTCTCATAAATTGATCATTGTGTTCCCAATTCAGCTATCTCGTGACTTTATATCATGTGTTCTGTCTTCGTGAACGAAACATTAGATCTGCAAGTTTACTATTAGAGCTAAATCGGACGTTACGATTAAGTTTATAATTAGCAAATTTGTAAAAATTTATATATATATAGGCAAAAGCTGATTAAGAGTCAATATATAGTATCTTTATTTAGATATATTATCATTAATAAAGATAAAAATTAAAAAAATTTTTATCATGCGGTATAATGTACATTTTATATTATCTTTTTTTTTTTTTTTTTTTTAGAATTAGACTGCTAATTCTGGATTCGGACAGGTTCGTGAACTTTGAACCGGACCCGGTCTGAACCTATAATCATGTTTGAGTCTGGTTTGGGTTCGGGTTCAAAACTTTCAAAATTTATAGTTCGAGTCCGGGTTCGAGTCCGGTCCGGCTGGACCCAGACCGGACTCGAACCAGACTTCAGAACCCTATATAGAAGGATATAGATATATAAAAAGTATAAAAAATTTATACATTTTTTCTTCTTTTATTATCCCAATATTCAACTTAGATATCAATATTATCATAGAAGAATATAGGTATATAAAAAGTATAAAAACTATATATGATTTTTATCTTTTTTTTTATTATCCTGATATTTAACTTAGATATTAGTAGCATTATAGAAGAATATAGGTATATAAAAAGTATAAAAAATTTATACATTTTTTTCTTCTTTTATTATTCCGATATTCAACTTAGATGTTAGTAGCATTATAAAAGAATATAGGCATATAAAAAGTATAAAAAATTTATACATTATTTTCCCAATAATAAATCTAACAATTTTGCTGATTAACTAGCAAAAAACTATAAAAATTTCTCTGTTTTAAAATTTTTTTTAACAATATCTACAACCCTTTATTTTATTTATAATATAAACAATTTAATGTAGAGCAACCTACATATTACTGTATTAAAAATATTTGCATGGCACATATTTTTGCAATGTGGTCATCACACAATTGAATCTAGTATATTATTTCTATTGCAACCCGAATGCTATATGGCTTTTTCTTAACAATAACTACAAATGCTTATACAATTACACTAACTTTCAACTTTGCCAATCTAAATTATTTTGAATTAAAAACTTACTTCATATACTTCCTATACTACCCTATCTCAACTTTTTAAATTTTAAAAATTCTAAATACACAAAATGCATTTTTTGCAACCAACCTGAAAGCCAATTTCATTGGCTATTTTGTACTAGATATAATAATATATCTCAAATTATCTCTAATACTATTGTTATAGAATAGCTTTGTTAATTTTGGTAGAGATTAGTTGAAAAATTTGAACTTAATAAGGAAATTTTGTAATAACTGTATTTAGTAATAGTGATATGTGAAATTGATGTGCAATGATACTCAATGGCACTTAGCGACACTTAACGATGCTTAGTGATGCTTAATGACGCTTAACGACGCTTAATAACACTTAGTAATGCTTAACGATGCTTAGCAATGCTTAACGGTGCTTAGCGACACTTAGCTCAATAGATATATAAACTTGCCTTATTTCTCTTAGTTTAGAACAGATCCAGACATTGTATTTTATCTTTATCTTTATTCTCCTCTCTTATTATTAATAAACTCTTGGAATTTCTAAGGAACAAACACCTTGGAATAGCCCTCTTGTTAAATTAATAAACTGTCTATTATCTCTTGTTGTTTTATACCAAACTGCCTTAGAGAAGTGTGTAGTTTTTACAAACTAAAAGAAACTATACCTTCCTCTTGCACACCGCTTCATGCCCAAAGTAAGGGATATTAGGAGCCATGTGATTGCTACTTTATCAGAATTAAAGAAGGCTTCCGACACTATAACATTTGGTACCTTCTGGCGGAAACATTTAAAATATTTGGATTATTAGAGAAATTCAGAAATCTTATTATCTTGGCAGAAATATTAAAAAAAAATTTATTTTTGGTTAAATACTAACCCACTTGTTATTTTCTCTTGTTATTTTCTTACTACTTGCTTGAAATTTCTTTTGTTGGATATTAACTTTTGTTTATACCTTGAAGATTAAAATTTTGTCGACAACTTACTACTAATTTTTTTTTAAGATATTACTATTCTTCTTTATTTAGTTTTTCTAAAACTTGGAAATTGACTCATTCCTCTATATGAATAGAGCCTATCAATTATACTTAGAACAGATTGAAACCCACGAAACAAGCCACCCCTCACCATTTGCCATAGACGTTTTACAAGCCTCTCATTCTGACTTATCTTGTACTGTCTGTTACCTTGTCGCTAAATTTATACCATTCTTTTTGACGATTTTGGGGACCATATCGGGATTACTATTTCACCACCCAATACTCCCTAAAGACACATGATGCTTACCTAGGGATTGGAACCGCCTAAAATTTTTTTTAATCATTTAATCGTTTAACTGTTTAACCGTTTAATTTGGCTAGCATTAAAATAATTCCGGCCCATGACCAAAATAATTCTGCCTGGAACTATAGAGCAATTTTTAAACAGTTAAACGGTTCCAATCCCTATGCTTACCGTACTCTAGTTACTGCTACTGACTATTATAATGCTAGAGCTGCTGCTTGAGATATTGTTTTTAGTTGCCAATATAATAATAATCTTTTAGATTCAAAAGAAGTTATTGCTAGTTTACTTCTTGAATATACTTGTTATACTCTTGCCCCTACCTTATCTTCTGATTTCGAAGCTAATATACTTGACTTTCACATTGAGGACCTTCTTCCTTTTTTTACTTCTTTTTCAACTCGATTAAGAACTGAAAACCTTTTAATTGATCTTAGAAACCAACTCTTTGAAGCCAATTTAAACTTTGATCCTTCTATACCTCAATCTATATTTAACTTAGGACCTGAACAATTAACTCACCCTTGTGCTAGTCCTTCTACTGCTAACGAAAATAATATTTATAACTTTCAATGAATTAAATTACCTTCTTCACCTATTTCAACAATCTCTTATTCTTATACTTGTGAACCTACTCCACCTCCTTAGCCTAATCGCTTCTTTTATCTTTTACAACAGACTTTTTCCCCTGCTTGTACAACTGTTCCTTCACCTCCTCCTGTAGTTGAATCTTATCCTTCTGTTAATTTAAATATAGATGTTACCCCTCATCATACACCTCCATTACCTAACCCACCTCATCCTAATTACTATAATTTAATTGACCCTTATACCCAAAACCAAGAAACTACTATTATTAGACCTAACTTATATCAACAGACCAAAGAAATAAATTTACAACCTCTTGTACCAGAAGTAAATCCTATCTTACCCCCTAATCCACCAGAAAACATAATGGCTGAAGCCACCTTAAGAGGTGCTGCCCAAGCAATGGCTGATCTTGCTGCTGCTCTTGGACAAGATTCAGAGAAAACTCTTATCACCGTCACAGATTTCTACAGAGATGGAACCCAAGACCATGCTAACTGGCTAAAGAAATTTAGAAGAGCCGCTACTGCTAATTGATAGAGTGCTGTAAGGAAACTCCAGTTGGCTTCTGTGTATCTTAAAGGAGTTGCTCTGGACTGGTACCAATTCTTGAATTCTGTATCGACTGCTTTTAATGATGATGGCAATCTGGCTACCAGTTTTTAACATCTTTTTAAAGACTACTTTTATACCACCAAACAAAAGGCTATATAGCAAAAACAGCTCTTTGATATTAAACAAGGACCTACTGAAACTATAGATGGTTATGTCAATAGATTCCAGACATTACAAAGAAAAGTCGATCCAAATACTGTTTTTCCTGCTAACTTCATCAAACAACTTTTTATTCAAAGATTGCGTCCTGAGTATGCAGTTAATATTCAAGCTGCTGTTTCCTGCTGATTTAACTGCTACTATTGAAGGAGCCCTTCGCTAAGAAACTGGGAAATTAATGACTGCACCTACCACTAATATGGACCAGGCTATTCAACAACTTACTAACCAAATTGCTAAGCTTACTATTAACTTAGCCCAGACACAGACCACACCTACCTCTTCTGTTAATTATGCTAACAACCGTGCCCAAACCCCTCGAATGAAAGAGCCTCCTATCTGCTATTATTGTGGATGTACTGGACATTTTATTCATGATTGTAATAGTAGGAAACAAGACCAACAACAAGAGTCCAATTCTCATTGTAATAATAATAATAATAACTGGAACAGAAATAACAACCAAAATAGGAACCGAAATGGTCACTCCTCTGACCACTATACCAATAACAGAGACCGTTCTCGCAGTTGTAATAATTCTTGCCCTAGGAATCAATCTAAAGCAAATAATTATGGAAGCCAGAATAATGATCACTATTGCTCTTACCAAAACTCTTCTAATCGATCACCTTCTCCTTATCATTGAAGTGTCAATTATCTTACACAAAACTCAACTTAGACACCCTCTCTTCTGCTAACAAATGGAAACACTGCTCAATAATCTATCTATCCGGAGGTCATTGGCTATTCACCTTTATGAGGAGCCAAAAATGCTAATCTGGTTCAAACTCCTGCATATACTACACCTGTCAATTGTAATGTCTCTTTGGAATAAACCCTACAAGCTATTATTAATAGTGGTGCTTCAACTAGCATGATTGCTCACAAGGCAGTCAAGGAACTTGGATTGACTATCGAAAAGGCCTCTAATAGCCTTATAGTCCCTGCAGTTGGAATCTCTACTCGACCCTTAGGAATTATAAAAAACCTACCAGTTAAAATTGATCATATTACTATTTCTATTACTGTGGAAGTGGTAGACACTACTTCTTATTCTCTTCTTTTAGACAATGACTGGAATCAAAAGGTAAAAGCAAACTATAACTGAAAAAATGGCTGTTATACTTTTAGATGGGAAAACAAAAAACACACTATCCCTACTACTTATGAAAGCAACTAACCTTTACCTAGTTAACCCACTATTACCACACCTGATGAATTAGACCTTTATGAGCCAGAATATTTATACCTTAGAGAAGCTTATGCTTTTGATCGAGAAGACTCAGACCAATCCCTAGAAGAAAACGAGTGGACTACTTACCAATCTCGCTACAGAAATAGGAAAGACCCTAAACAACATATCTGTGAAAATTGTGGTTCTCCTGACTACCTCTTTGCAAATTGTCCTACCAACTAATGTAACCGATGTCAGGAATTTGCTCATATTGCTATTAAATGTTCTAAACAAGCCCCAAAGCGTACTATCTGCTCTACTTGTAATGACTCCAACTATCTATATAGGGACTGCCCTAATAATGTCTGCAGAGGATGCAGTACATTAGGCCATATTGAAGCTTATTGTCCTCTTGCTACTTGGAAAAGACAAAACTTGGTTTATTAGTGCAGATGTACCCTTGATCAAGTCGATAGTAATCGTCCACCTACCCATAGCTCTTGCCGTACTCATCATTTGTTGTCAATGTAAAGTTCCTAACAGACCTGAAGTTCTTAAGCTTCTTAAAGAAAAACTTGTATGCCCTGGATACTATTCTGACTTTCACTGTGCTCTAGACTGAAAAGACTCTAGAAATATCCATTTCTTTACCCAAGGTGAAGGATGTGGAATGCTTGTTAGTTGCAAAGTATGTAACAAATCAAATACAAGACCTAGAATGTGTCAATTAGACAGTCTTCGAGAAGAATTATAGTTTTGTGAATTAGAACACCTCTATGCATACAAAGCTAGTCAGGATATCCAGTATAATTCTAACTATAACCTCTGGACCCGAATCAAACATTATACTGAGTCAACAAAGAATATAGGACACCAATATGAAATAAACCAGACTAGAAATTATCAACTTGCAAAGATCCTCTTGGACAAAAATAACCAGACCATTGCCCAGGCCTTAGAACCTCTAACCTCTGATCGCATAACTCAACCCTAGAGCTATGAGGAAATGCAACTTATATTGCAAGTTGAATCAGACCTATTATCAGAAAATAATATTGATCCTTTACAAGCAATTTTGGATGAATCCTTTGATACTAGCCACTCAGACTATGACTAGAAGTATGCTCTCGCTGTACTTCAAAAAAACTTTACAGTTCCTGTTGACCTTTGCCAGGAATATCTACATGTTAAACACCAAAAGGAATTGAATGCCAATCAAGAATATTGTGATGATTGCAAACTTCCAGACCCAGAAATTTACTTTCCACCTATTGAAGAAACTGTCAAAGAATTAGGTAATGACTTCCAGTTTAATTAGCTCCAACAACAAGTACAACAACAAGACCAATTAATCAAACAATTACAAGCCAGAATTGAAACCTTGGAAACTACCAATGCTGCTTTACTACGCTTTTTCAAGAAGAAGCTCAGAATGCTCACCAATAGGCTAATGCCTTGGATACTCTTTGTCAAAATTTTTAGAGAATCCTAGGCAGGATCATAAACTACCTGTCAACACAGACCAGGCCCTTATACCCAGACCTGTAAATATTATTACTCTTGAATATGAAGAATATATCCTATCAACTCAGATCTCTTTAAATATTGGACTATTTAATAAGGAACAAGGCCTAGCTTTTCAAAAATTATTGAAAAAATTTGCAGACCTCTTTGCAAATAATATAACTGAGCTAGGACTGACCAATTTGGTTACTCACTGAATCTATACTGAGGATGTACACCCTATTCACTCTCGCCCTTACTCTGTACCTTCCAATGAACAAGAATTTATACAAGAAGAAATCCAAAGAATGCTAGAACATAATTTTATTCAACTCTCTGATAGCCCATGGACCTCACCTGTTGTTCTAGTACGAAAGAAAATAGCAAATTACGATTTTGTGTAGACTACAGAAAAATAAATGCTGTCACCAAAAAGGATGCTTATCCTCTGCTTCGTATTGATGAAATGCTTAATGCCCTTACAGAATATTCTTGGTTTTCTACTCTCGATCTTGTGAGTGGATATTGGCAAGTTGCCAAGGACCCCCGTGACAAAAAAAAAACTGCTTTTACCATACGATATGGAATTTATAAATTTAATGTAATACCTTTTGGTCTTTGCAATGCTTCTGCAACTTTTTAAAGGCTAATAGATCATGTATATAAAGGAATTGCATGGAAATTTGTAGTTGTATACTTAGACAATACAATTGTTTATTCTAGAACAATTAATGAACATTTAGACTATTTAAAAAGAGTATTTAATAGAATTAAACAAGCAGGACTCAGACTTAATATAGAGAAATGTACCTTCTAAATGCACCAGCTACCTTTTCTAGGACATTTTATTTCTGCTAAGGGTATCGCCCCTGATTCTCAAAAAGTAGAAGCTGTTCAACAAATTCAACCTCCTAAAAACCTTATAGCTCTTCAATTTTTTCTTGGACTTGCAGGGTATTACTACAATTTATTCAAAATTTTTCATCAATTGCTTGTCCTTTAAACTCTTTTCTACAAAAAGATGAACCCTATTACTGACAAAACAAGCAGCAACAGGCTTTTGAAGAGTTAAAATCTAGATTTATTACTGCCCCTATATTGGCATACCCAAACTTTAAAGAGATATTTATACTCGCTACTGATGCTTCTTACAATGCTTTGGAGCTACTTTAAGTCAACTAGATAAAAATAGAAATGAACACCCTATTGCCTATGCTAGTAAAAGTCTACAAAAAGAAGAAATGAATTATACAGCAACTGAACTTGAATGTGCTGCAGTTGTATGGGCCATAGAACATTTCCATAAATATTTAGGTGCTACAAAATTCATATTTATTACAAACCACTCAGCATTGAAATGGTTACGTACTGCTAAACCCAAAGGAAGAATTAAAAGATGGATCTTGAAGCTCCAACCATACAATTTTGGAATTATCCATAAACTAGGCTGAATCCATTCAAATGTTGATGTTCTCTCAGAATTGCTGACCCAGAAAACTATACCTGCTAAATCTTATGAATCTTGACCAATATTATAACCTCTACCACTATTTGGACACAGGCCAATTTCCAAATGAATTTACTGACCAAGAACAGAAATAACTTATGACCCAGGCTAAATATTTTGAAATTAGACATCACCTCCTATAAGAAGAATAAAAGAAACCCAGACAAACTCCTTAGAGCTATTAAATGGACAGAAGTTGAACCTGTATTATATATGATGCACAAGCACCCCACTGCTGAACATTTGGGAATGAATGCTATGTATTATAAAATATTAGAACGTTATTACTAGGACCAAATGTATTGAGACATACAAGAATATATGAAGACTTGCGAAGAATGCCAACGAAAATAAAAAGGTCGTAGAAAGAAACCTCTACATCCTATACAAATTGGAAAAGCTTTCGAACATGTTGAAATTGATCTTGTAGGTCCTTTGCCTATAACTAAACAAAACAATCGATAGATTATTGTTGCTACTAAATACCTAACATGATGGCCAGAAGCTTGTGCTGTTCCAGATGCTAGTGCTAGTACACTCGCTCAGTTTATCTTTGAAGAGATAATTTGTAGAAATGGAACTCCAAAAATTATCTTATCAGACCAAGGTCGCAATTTTATTGGTGAAGCTATTAGAATTCTCTGTGAGAAATTTCTTATCAAGCATAAATTTTTTTCTCCTTACTACCCTTAGACAAATAGTATAGTAGAAAGATTTAACAAGACATTGTGTGAATCACTTGCAAAAGTAAAAGGGGATGATGATTGGGATTTATATATATACCTGCTGTTCTCTTAGCATATAGAACTAAAAGATATACTACCACAGGATATACTCCCTTCCAACTTATATATAGAAAATATGCTATCTTACCAATTGAAGCACTTTTTCCTGTGAAGCTTACAAAAATTGATGATAAAATAGACTTACAAAGAAGTATTCTCCAACAAGCTTATGATTTAATAGAAAAATTATCTACTTATCAGAACCAGGCTAGACAAAATACTAAATGGTCACAGCAAAAACAAAAAGTCCATCTTGATGCCAATATATAAACAGAGACATTTGAAATTGGTGATAAAGTGTGGATACAAAGAAAGGAATTAGAAGCTCTTGCTCAGTCAAATTTGAAGACAAAAGATTTGGACCTTTCCTTATTCATGAGAAATTAGACAATGGTGCTTACAAATTATGGACAATAGAAGGAAAAATTTTACAAAAATATTATAATAGTGATTGTCTTGCTAAGTATCATAAGCCACAATCATAGAATCCAGTAGTTGTTATTGATTCTCCTGGAAATTTCTAGAAGAAATTTGATCTACAAGGGGATGAAACACACAATTTAATTTGTAAAACTTCAAAAAAATATTTATACAACTACCCTTTTGGAATTTTTCCAAAAATGACCACTCCTACACTACAATCTCAAACCTTGTTAGCCCTCCAATACCTTTTTCAGACATGGAAACAAGATAATGCCGCCCAAAATAATACACTGTGAATTACATCACAATGTGTATAGTTATGTGATAATAATGATGCCACTCATACTATAGACCTCACTAACTTAATTACTTCTTTTTTTGAGCCAAACTCAAATAATTTTTTGAATACTCCAGAAAACACAGAACAATTAGAAATTAATGTACCAGAAGTAAATGACTCGAATCTAGAATTAGAAGACATACAAAAAGAAACATTGTCAGTTTCAATTACTAATCAAGAAGAAGTCATCCCTGCTCCATTACCTGAAAAATTAACCAGGATTGTGCAGGATATTATCCAATCTTGTGGACCTTTAACTCATACATCTACTCTTCATATACAGAAATAACATATTAAGAGAAATTGCAGAAAATTCTCAAACGAATTAAGACTCAAACTCAAAACAGACAAGACCAAAATAAATTGCTTGAAGCTTACTATTATCTTGGTAATCTTATAGACAAGTATCCTAATGCTCATGAAGGTATTCGATCAATAATTGAGAAAACCCAAGGGGAAAGAAGAGCCCGAGATACATGGAAGTGTGCCAAATGGATAAATTACTTTTCTTTGACCAGCCTATAGAAAACATCTCTCGAATGACCTATATTACTTATACAATGATTACGAGGTTAACAGATGCTGAACTTTCTTGTCTTTTCCCAAATTAGAACTCACGGAGTTCGTTCTTAAAGGGAAGAGAAATGTTATAGAATAGCTTTGTTAATTTTGGTAGAAATTAGTTGAAAAATTAGAACTTAATAAGGAAATTTTGTAATAACTGTATTTAGTAATAGTGATATGCGAAATTGATGTGCAGTGACACTCAATGATGCTTAGCAACACTAACAACGCTTAGTGACGCTTAACAACGCTTAACAACGCTTAACAACACTTAGCAATGCTTGACGATGCTTAGCTACGCTTAACAACACTTAGCGACGCTTAGCTCAATAGATATATAAACTTGCTTTATTTCCCTTAGTTTAGAACAGATCCAGACATTGTATTTTATCATTACCTTTATATTATTATCCTCCTCTCATATTATTAATAAACTCTTGGAATTTCTAAGGAACAGACACCTTGGAATAGCCCTCTTGTTAAATTAATAAACTGTCTATTATCTCTTGTTGTTTTATACCAAACTGCCTTAGAGAAGTATGTAGTTTCTTACAGACATAAAAGAAACTATACTTCCCTCTTGCACACCACTTCACGCCCAAAGTAAGAGATTTCAGGAGCCGTGTGATTGTTACTTTATCAGAATTAAAGAAGGTTTTCAATACTGTAACACTATTACACAATTTTCATTTTCAGACCTCTCAGATATAACAGAAATTCAAATTCAACAACTCTGTGCAATCTTATTAATTACCAATGCTTAAATTATTACTATTTTTTCTTTAATACTGTACTTAACTTGTACAATGAAAAACTTTTTCAAAACTCTAGCTTAACATCTACTATTTTTCAAATTCACATATTTCCATATATAAATACATTAGAATTCACTATATCTATAGTTGTATATGTGGTTTTTCTGATCAGCTACATAATGAAAATACAAATATATGCCCACCTATTGGTCAAGTACTTTGAAAAATTGATACCTGGTTCTACCAATAGATCAAATATAGTTCAAATATAACTTTATACTCTACATCCAAATCTAAATGAGTTTTACCACTCTAGTAGGTTTAGGTTGCAAATAAATTAGATAATATTAATTTTGTCTAGTCTGAGTTTCAACTCTTGTAATATAAACTATATTAAAAATATTCTTGTAATATTAAGAAACCCCAAGAAGAATCTCATACAGTTTATTAATAAAGATAGAGGCAAACCCTTAACTTAACAACAAATAAAGTAAAATAAAAATAAACTTGTTTAGCATCTAAAAATATATTAAATTAGCAAGATTGTTTTTATTTTACTTGAAATTTGGAGAAAAGATGTATAATTTTAGATTTTTGATCAAAAAAGTCAAATTTAAGCATCTTTTTTCCAAATTTCAAGTAAAATAAAAACTATTTTGCCAATTTAATATATTTTTAGATGCTAAACAATTTTACTTAGTGAATTAAGTTAGAATTAATTAATAAAGTTTTGTGAATTATAGAATTTTATTAATAAATTTTACAAAATCTTATGATTCACAAAACTTTACTAATTAATTCTAACTTAATTTACTAAGTAAAATTAGTTAATACCTAAAAATACATTAAATTAGCAAAGTTGCTTTTATTTTATTTGAAATTTGGAAAAAAGATGTTTAAATTTGTTTTTTTTAATCAAAAATCTAAAATTATGCATCTTTTCTTTAAATTTAAAGAAAAATAAAAACAACCTTGCAATTTAATTGATAATCTGTTTCCGAATAAGAGAAAAATACATTGCCGTATATAGTAAATCATGACGCACATCACTATGAATTTTACTATAGTCAAAAATGCCATTTCATGTAAACAATAGTTTGTTTACATTAGTCAGAAAATCTTTTAATAGCAATATTTCTGCATCTGCTAAACATATTTTAATGATATTACTATATTAGAATCAGAAAATGATGCTCTACAAGTTTATTTAGAAATTGAAATATATTTACTTAGTAGAAAAATGACTTCACTTTGTCGTGAAGTGGCATTTGTGGCTTAGCAATTTTATATAGTAAATCATATAGATCTGCGCGTCGCAATTTACTATGTATGGCTCACTCATTTGGAAACGGATTATCAATTAATATATTTTTAAGTGCTAGACAAGTTTACTTAATGAACTAAGTAAGACTTAATTACAGTAATAAAATTTTGTGAATTATAAGATTTTGAAGAATTTTGTTAATAAAATTCTATAAAATTCTTATTATTTGTAAATTTTTACTAATTAATTCTAACTTTATGCATTAAATAATCATGTTCAGCATCTAAAAATATATTAAATTGGTAGAGTTGTTTTTATTTTACTAAAATTTGGTAAAAAAATGCATAAATTTGACTTTTTTGATTAAAAATCTAAATTATACAACTTTTCTCCAAATTTCAAGTAAAATAAAAACAACTTTTCTAATTTAATATATTTTTAGGTGCTGAACAAGTTTACTTAGTGTATAAAGTTAGAATTGTTTAATAAAAATTTGTAAATTATAAGATTTTATAGAATTTTATTAATAAAATTCTATAAAATCTTATGATTCTTAAAATTTTACTAACTTTATATACTAAATAAACTTGATTATTACAAGCAAATATATATAAACATATTTAGATTTAGTAAGTCTGCTGATTTAAGTTTAGGTCTGGTCTAAAGTTTGAAATTAATAAATTTTAGAGTCTGAGTTTGGTCTGATCCTAGATTAGACTCAGATTTGGACCAGATCTGAACTGGATTTAAAAGCAATAGTCATATCAAGATAGTTATTTTGGTAGCAAAATTATAAAATTATTTATTATCAAATATTTTTTTTTGTATGGGCATATTAGTATTAAATTGCTTAGATCATGCATATACATACGTGCATGCATGCATTATATGCATAGTGCCAATCTCTAATTTGAACATGATCTTGGTTCATTTGAACAGGAACTTTGTTCACTTGAACCCAATCTTGGTTCTTGAACCCAATCTTGGTCCATTTGAACCCAATCTTGGTTTTTGAATCTGATCTTGGTTTATTTGAACCCATCTTGGTTCATTTGAACCAGATTTTGGTTCTTGAACCTGATCTTGGTTCATTTGAACCCAATTTGGTTTTTGAACCCAGGTTTGGTTTAAATAAACATGGTTTGGTTTAAATTTAAATAAACACAACCTGAATGCAATTTGTTGAAGTTTAAATTTGTATATAATTTAAGTATTATTGTAGAAATACGAAATCTGACCTCTATTTTTGATTGGAGTTTGAAAACTCCAAAAAGCAAAGTATAAATTTTACTCAATTTGCGAAAATGTAAAATCTGAGTTTTTTTTAAATTAGCACTAAGTCAGAGTTTAAATTATATCCTCCGACTTAGTATTATTAGAGTTTGAAAAAATTTTAAGAGTTAGTACTCAAGTTAAATTTTTCAAGAGTGGGTAGGTAGGAAAAGATAAGTAAGAATTTTAAAGATTTTTTTAAGAGTGGGTAGATAGGTGAAGTGAATTTTAAAGAATCTTAAAGAATCTTAAAAAATTCATAAAAAAGAAAGAATTCTTAAAGAATAATATATTAAAAATCAATTCTGTATTACTATTTAATAATTCTATACCTTAATTTTTATAATTACTTTAAACAGAGATCCTTGCTTTGTAGGGACCACTGTATAAAGTTATTATAAGAATTAAGATATAGAATCTTTAAATAGTGATACAGATATATATTTTAATGTATTAACTAGTACAAAAGGCCTGGGTTTTGCTATGGGCTAAAGGTTTTAATTGTTCTTTATCTTAGTTTTTAATAGTTTTTTATATTAAAATTTTAATAGTTTTTTAGTATATAGAATTTTAATAGTTTTCTAGCTTATATATTTTATATTTTATACAATTTTAGTTTCTAAGATTATTAAAACTAAGTTATATACAGTTAACTCTCTCTAATCTGAATTGCCGGGACAGCTTTTTTTTACTATGTAAAAATTTGTAAAAATTTAGTTTTTAAAAAGTTATATATAGCTTATCTGAACTTTATAATAAAATTTACAAATGTTCTAGAAGATTTTGTTTGGTTTAAAGAGAGTTTAATAGTGTTCAGTTTAGAGATATTTGGATTAGAAAAAAGCAACTGTAAATATAACCTCTTCCCAAAGCTCAATATAATGAAAGCTAACACTAACTCTAATCTTTAGATTTTAAAATTATTATTAGTCCCTTACAGTCATATAACATGTTCTAATAAAATAGGTCCAAATAGGATTTATAATAAAAATTATAATAAAAACACTATAAGCTTCTAGCTGAAAATTATTTTTAGCATTACAAATTAACTTAAAATTAAATCTTATGAGTATATAGAACAAGAAAAGAAAAAAAATTAAGCTTAAAAACCAAGTCAAAATTTTGCTAATTTTGTACAATATAAAATATAACTTTGCCGAAAACAAATATTTGATAATTTTAAGATAGTAAATATATATAAAAACATGCTCTATACAACTTTATTTAGGTGAAAAATATAGGTTACCTTGTAAGAAAAACACAAAACCTTTTTTGATTAGGTAACCTACTTTGGGCCCTTAAGCAAAGTTGTTAAGATATGATTCTACTTGGAATAAAGTTGTAGTGCACTTTTTCAGACCTTTTACTAAGTAAAAAATAGTATTAAAATTAGAAAATATTTTTTCTAAAAGAAAAAAAAATTTTACCTAATTTTAAACCTATTTTTCACTTAGTAAAAGGTCTGAAAAAGCATGCTACAACTTTGTTCCAAGTAGAATTACGTGCTGGACAACTTTGCTTAAGGGCCCAAAGTAGGTTAGAGAAATAATAGATATTATATAATATTCTAGGGGGAGTCTCTATAATTTTTTATGTTAGATATATAAATTTATAACAGCCCAATTAAATTTCTCTTACATGAGAATAGGGAAATAGAGGATATAGTAAAAAAAATATTACATAATATTTGTTATTACCCTTATCTAATCAAAAAAAAGGGTTTATATTAAATATCTAAAAATTTTAAATTTAGTATATAGATATCCCATTTTTTTTACAAGATAATCTAATTCTGTTGCTAAGTAAAGTTGTTTAGTGCATGATTTTACACATATTCACTATCTTAAAATTATCAAATATTTGTTTTTGGTAAAGTTACATTTTGTTTTATTCAAAATTGGTAAAATTTTAACTTGGTTTTTAAGCTCAATTTTTTCTTCTTTTTTTTTGTTCTATATACCCATAAAATTTAATTTTAAAATTTTTATTATAGATGCTAATCAAAAGAATGTCATATGACTGCTCATAATTGTTAGTTTAAAGTTATATATATTAAAACCCTCTTCCAAAGCTCAATATAATAAATACTAACTCTAATCTTTAAGTCTTATGATTATTTTAGACTTCATGATCATTAGATTAAAAAGTATATATTATTTTTATTAATTATAAAAATAAATTAAATTAAATAATAATACTTTTAAAACTATTTACAACTGATCTTCCGTAACTCTACCCACCGATCACCTGTACCAACAATTACACTAACACTTCAGAAGTAAAGTCTTAAAGAAACAGTAGAAAAACCAATGAAAACATGCAACCGGGCAGCTGTTATTTAGGGATACAGTTAACTGAGTATCTGCTAATGGCTTTAGAGTTTGTCACTTACCAAAAAGCTGGCACTTGCCGTTTAGAGGTAAAGTTCATAGACTACCTGCTGACAAGCTTAGAGTTTATCACTCACCACAACCAGGAAAGTACTTGGTGGCTCTCTGATGGATTTTGGGCTATACGGGAAGAACCACCGTCCTTACTATGGCTACATGTGAACTTTTTTTGGTGTCGATGGTTTGTGAAGAATTTTCAAAAAGTGGGCATTTTGGCGTACCCCTCCAAAAGATCTGCAGTGTTTACTGCTCCCAAAAAGGAAAGGCACCTACTGTATTGGATACAACCGTTATGAGTGGCTTGGAAACGAGTAACGTTGAAAGACATGCGAGACTTATGGAGAAACCACTGGAGAAGATTCTAGAAGTTCTGTTTTAAGCAGTCCGGTCTATATGACTGCTTTTTGTTTAACATACTGGGACCTGGGCCGGTTATGCCGGGACAAGTTTATCGATATTAACAATTTTTATTTTAAAAGTCTGAAAAGTTAAACTTTACTCAGCTAACAGTTAGGCCTCAGATAAAGATTGATGGTAACGGAAGGCCATCATGAAGTCTGAGTTTCATTTTCAATACTTGTTAGATATTATATATTATTTTCTTCCGCATGTAATAATATAGATTTAATAAAAGAAAAGAGCAAGGTCTCAGTTATAAAACAAAAAAAAAAACTATTTACAACTATTAACAACTATTTACAAACTAATTAAATAATATTAATACTTTTAAACCTATATACAAATTCAATTAATAATAATAATACTTTTAGAAACTATATACAAATTAAATTAATTATATAATACTTTTAAAANATAATACTTTTAGAAACTATATACAAATTAAATTAATTATATAATACTTTTAAAAACTATATACAAATTAAATAAATATCAATAATAATTTTAAAACTATATACAAATTAAATTAATTAAATAAAAATACTTTTAAACTATTTACAAATATACAATATATACAAATTCTAAAATATTACAAAATATATGAAAATAAATGCAAATTATATACAAATATGTAATTTATAAACTATATACAAAATATTTATAAAAAAAACTTCCTTATATACAACCTTTCTTGTATATATATCCTCTTTTTCTTCTATATGCCTATTCTTAACCAAGATTTTAGTTTTATCTTTTGATTGAACTTTTAACAAAGCTACATATAATTGCCAATGTACAAAAACAGGTTTGGGCATACCGTATTTACTCGAAATAATGTGCACCTGTGCATTATTTTAAGGGGATACGCGTTATTTCGAATACACACATGGGCGTTATTTCGGGGTAAAGGTCTAATTTCTAAAAATTTGTGCGTTATATATGTGTGATGCATAAAAAGCCTGTATTTCTTAATTTTATATATAGCATTTCTGATTTAAGTGAGATTTTTTTGACTAAAAAATTCTTATTTCTGCTTGTTATTTGAATTTGTTATTTCAGCAGATTATTAATTCAGCATTTGGAGTGTGCGTTATTTTGTGATGCACATGGGCATTATTTCGAAACCAACATGCTATTTTAAGAAAATGCAATTTTCAAAATAACGCCCATGTGCGTAATTTCGAGTAAATATGGTATATAATCCCATATTAGAAATTGTTTAACTTGAGCTTTGTTAATTGTTATTGCAAAAGATAATCTAATAGAAAATTGGCACCTTATTAATTGGAATGGAAGGTCAGAATCAGATAGCAATAGTTTTATTCAAGGTATAAAAATTCTTTTCCTTTGTTGACTTCTATTAATATCTTAGCATCAAAATAAATTTATAACAATTTTAATTATTAATTTTGTACTATTACATAATCCTTTAGTTGATCAAGTTAATATAAAAGAATAACAGATACATCTTTTTTTAGAACTAAATGATAAGGTGGCATTCTACTAGGACCGCAAAGAATGCTGATACAACTCAAATCTGGGTTTGTATAATTTTAGCAGTATTTTAGCCAAACAGATGTATAAAATAAAGCAAAATTTGAAAATTTACTATATAAAAATGCAATATTTGATGAAGTTCTATTCAAATTTTCCTTTTTTAGAATCATTTGAGTTGTATCAGAGTTCTTTAGGGTCCTATTATACTTAGTGTTAGAGTATTTAAAAATTCAGCTAGATAAAGACTTTGATCTCCTTGATCTTTATTCTCAACAGAATTAGCAAATAAATATTTAAATTCTTTATTATTAGGAATTTTTTGAAGTATTTGTTGATAATATCTTCAACATCTACAGTTCTTGTTATAAATATTTAATATAGTCTAGATTTTTATTATTTGTATTAATATTAACAAAGATCTCGGATATTAAATCTTCTATATCTTTACTATCCAAACTATATTATTAGGCAATTTTATATAGTTTTTACCAATATCAGAATGTGTTTCTATTTTACTTTCACTAATATTTAATAAAAAGTCAACAAAGTTTTTTTGTTCAATATCATTTTGTTGTTAAACTTTTATTAATAGTTAATAGCATGGTTGTAAAATCTTTTCAAAGATCTAAAGATTTTAAACATGCATTAATAATTTAGAAACATGTACCTCAAACTACTACAAGTAAAATTTGTTTAAAGTTACTACCAAGAATCATAATTTTTCTCCAAAAGGTAAATTATTGTCCATTAAGTCTTTAAAAGTTCTGTCAACAGCTTCAAATGCAAATCTGTTCATCATTGGCGCTTTATCTCATAGAATAGCTTTAGCATTTTGAATTAATTTAGCTAATTCAAATTGCTTTTCAATATTCAAAGTAGAATTTTGATCTAATTTTAATAGAATTTTAAATCTTGAATGAGCAGTTCTTCTACTACTCATTAATAAAGCAGCAATTTCTAATGAGGCTACAGCAATTGCAATTTCATTTCCATTTTCTATTGATCTTATATAGATCAAGATCAAATTATATAAAAATATTTTTCTCGTTTCATTAGACCTATCAACAAAAAATAAAGATTGTTTAAGTTTACTTTTAATTGCTTTTTTAATTTTATTAAATATTTTTTTTGATCAATATTTAAAATGATTTTATGTTTTAAAATTTTATCTAAAGCATTAGTATTTGGTTATTAGTTAGGTATGGTCCGGAGCGAAAAGGTTCATACCTCAAAAATGAAATTAATTTTTGTACTTAAATAGCTTAATAAATTATAATTAAATGTTTCTAATTTTTTTTATATAAAATAAAGTAGGTTATAATTTATCTTTTTGTATAATTTTTATTATAATAATATAGTTTTATTTTAACTATTCATTAAATATAACTTTTTGAATTGAGTAAAAAAAAAAAAAACTTTTTTAGAAAAAAATCTATTTTAACCATTTTCGCAAAAAGTATGAAGTTTTATAAGTTTGTATTACGCAAGTGCATTAGTGTGCATATAATAAACATACAGTTAAAATTTGAGCAAAATTGGATCACTAGTTGTTAAAAAATTGGTCATTAAAGTCAAGTAATTATATTTTTTTACTATATAAAATATATAAAAATTACTATTAAATTTATATAGTAAATTTTACAATTGATTTTTTAAGAAAGTTAGCATAATTAAAACTTTTTATTTTATCAAAAAAGTTATTAAAAATTTTATATTTTTAATAATCTGAATACTAGTCACTTTTAATAAATTAAAAATATTAAAAATTATTTTGTAGAATAAAAAGTTTACTATTAACTATTTGAGGTACGAACCTTTTTGCACCAGACCATATTTAGTTATTAGTTAGTAAAGCCAGTAGCTAGACAAACATTAGCAATTAATATTACAATTTTATCAATATTAGCTTGATTATAACTTTGTTTTTCAGCAATTAATATATATTGTTGTTGATCTTGTTCTAATAAATAATAATTAATAGGTGGAAATTTTGGAAAATATAAAAAAGCTATTCTATTTTTTTTTTTTTGTTTTATAACTGAGACCTTGCTCTTTTTCATTTATTAAATTTATATTATTACATAGAAGGAAATAATATATTAATATCTAACAAGTAGAGAAAAAGAAACTCAGACTTCATGATGGCCTTCCGCTACCATTTATCTTTATCTGAGGCCTAACTGTTAGCTGAATAAAGTTTAACTTTCCAGACTTTTAAAATAAAAATTGTTAACATCAATAAACTTGTCCCGGCATAACCAGCCCAGGTCCCAGTATATTAAACAAAAAGCAGTCATATTAGGGTCCCTAATGCGATGCGAAATAAAATGCAAATTATGCAATGCGATTGGTCCAAATTATGCATTCAATGCCAAACACTCTCAAAATTATGCGAAATGATCGTAAATTATGTGTTTTTTTTAAAACAAATAATAGTTTTTATTTATTTATTTAAAATTTAAAAAATTTAACATGCTAATCGAATTTTCAGACAAATTTTGTCTGTTATCAGCTAAAATTCTATTATATGCCGAAAAGCTAGTTTGACATCTACACCTGAGATTGGCAACCAAATATAAATTACTGCCAATTTAGATAAATTTGGCAAAATTTCAAGTTTTTCTTGCCAGTAACTATCCAAATCAAAATCCTTTTCAAATAATTCATTCAAACCACAATAAATTCCCCATTCTGTAATTAATTCATTTGTAGGATTTTTAAATTCTTCAATATCTTTATAGAGTAATATATTGTGATGGTGTGGTTGTAATTGAATAAAGCGTGGATCAAAACATCTAGTAGCAGTAAAAATTGAAATTGCTGAGTTATTATTAATATGTTTATCAAATTTGGCTAAAGCAAGTTGAAATGCTTCTTTAAAAAAAGAATCATGAATTGTCAAATCAATATTAAAATCTTCACAAAGTTTTATCATCTCATTTGATTTAAGTGGAATTTCAACTCCAGAAAATAATCTTGCTCTTGTTAATTCTAATCTTGTTGCAAGAAATAGTGCTAAAGGTTTATCACGAATTTTAAAAAATTCAATATCATTTACTAATCTATTAATTAATAATAAAAACATTATTAGTAATTAAATTAAAATTAATACTGTAAATAAAAAAATTACTTACTGTTGCATATTAAAAGTAATAAAATGCATAATATATTAAAGAAAAAAAATATTATTACTATCTTCAAAAATTTTAATAAGTTCTAAAATAGCAGAATTACTATTTCTATTTTTTTCTTCTTCTTGATAAAACTCAATAAAAAAATTAAAATGTTTATTTAACCAAAAAACAAAATTATACCAAGAATTCCATCT
>QKWP01000484.1:218458-234370 GCA_003550325.1 Gigaspora rosea | reverse complement strand
TTTTAATTGGGGAATTAAAGAAGAGAGAACTCTAAATGCTACTAACATATAAGAAGCATTATCTGTAATAAACAAAATTACATTGTTAAAAGAAATATTATAAAATGTTAATGTAGTAATAACTAATTGAGAAATAGTAGTATTATTAACAATATTTAAAAAACTAGTTTTTACCAACTTAGTTTTATTAAAAAAACTAAACAAAATATTAACTACAGCTCTTCCACAAGAGTCTGTAGTTTCATCAATTGTAATACAGATTTTTTTATTATTTAATTCATTTTTAAGCTTTGCTTCTTCTTCTTGATATAATAAAGGAAGATATTTACTACGTAATTGATCAGGCCCAGGAATAACTCCACCTATTAAACATATATATATATATATTAATTAAAAAATTAAAATAAAAAATTTAAAAAAATATATATAATTATCTTTACCATTTTTACAATATTGCCTTAAAAATGGTTTAAAATAGTTTGCTTTTTCAATAGGTATATCAGCTTGAACAAATATACGAAGAAAATCTTCAATGAAAGTTTCTTTAATATCATTACTTTGCTGAAATAACTTTATTCCAACTTGGTGAGAGGTAGATTGTACAGGTCTTTGAGTTTTTGATGTATGCGCATCCGATTTTAAATGATTATCAATTGTAGACTTTTTTTCATGATTTACTACAATTTCACATGCTTTACAAAAAAGTTTTCCACCACTAGCATAAAAATTTGATTTATACTTTGGGTTTTTGACAAGACGTTCTTAAGCAGATACCATAATTGTATTAAAAAAATTTTATTAAATTTTTTTTTTTTAAAAAAAAAAAATTCAAAAAAATGAAAAATTTTTTTTTATAAAAAATTAATTCGTAAGATGTAAAAAAAATTGCAGATGCCTTACCATTAATATTAAAAAAAAAAAAAAATTAAAAAAAGTTAATGGCAAGATTGAAAAGGAAGCCAACATTGGCGCATAAACAATCACATAAAGAATTTAAGTAATTAATTTAATGAGTTAACTGGTTTAGAATATTATAATATTAATATCCAGTACAGTGCTAGAATGAATCCAAAAAGAAAAAAAATCACAATAAAAAAAAAAGAATCGAATAATTTAAAAATTGACCAATCAACGGGCGCCAATTATAATTATGCGATTTTGGTCAAATTATGCTTCACATATGCTATACTAAAAATTGGCCAATTATGCACATCGCATCGCATCGCATAAAACTAGGGTCCCTAAGTCATATAGACCGGACTGCTTAAAACAGAACTTCTAGAATCTTCTTCCAGTGGTTTCTTCATAAGTCTTACATGTCTTTCCACATTACTCATTTCCAAGCCACTCATGACGATTGTATCCAATACAGTAGGTGCCTTTCCTTTTTTGGAGCAGTAAACACTGCAGATCTTTTGGAGGGGGTACGCCAAAATGCCCACTTTTTGAAAATTCTTCACAAACTATCAACACCAAAAAAAGTTCACATGTAACCATAGTAAGGATGGTAGTTCTTCCCATATAGCCCAAAATCAATCAGAGAGCCACCAAGTACTTTTCTGGTTGTGGTGAGTAATAAACTCTAAGCTTGTCAGCAGGTAGTCTATGAACTTTACCTCTAAACAACAAGTGGCAGCTTTTTGGTAAGTGACAAACTCTAAAGCCGTTAGCAGATACTTAGTTAACTGTATCCCTAAATAACAGCTTCCAGGTTGCATGTTTTCATTGGTTTTTCTACTGTTTCTTTAAGACTTTACTTCTGAAGTGTTAGCGTAATTGTTGGTACAGGTGATCAGCGGGTAGAGTTATGTAAGATCTTTTTGTCATAAGCTATTCTATTTTGAATTAAATATTTTTCAATAAACACCAATGCTTTTGCAATAGCTATATCTTTGTATCTTTTTGAAAGATAAAATCTTTAATTAGATCATCAAAATATTTTTTTAAAGTTTTTTTACATTCACAAATTAATAGTAAACTAATAAAAAGGCAAATAAAAGCTTTAGTTGTAAGGGCATTTTGTATGCTTTACCCTCTATAAGGCAAGTATTATATTCACTATTATCATCAATTAAACCAAGTTAAAATGCTACAAATTTATAAGAACTATATTGTATACTATCTATAGTTCTTTTTTTTTTTTTTTTTTTTTAAAACGAGGTCTATCCTCTAATTTTTTATTAATTCAATTTATAAGATTATACATCGTATACATCAAAAAAGAATTTTAGAGAAATAGGGGTAAGAGCTGATTTACTCTCGACCTAAGCTGTGCTAAGGTCGGTAGACCTCAGTCTTCGAAGCTATATAGGTAAGAACGCCCGAGGGCGATGTATTTGTCTAAATGTGATTGGAAGGGTGTGCTAAGTCTATTAGAATTATTATATTGGTAACTTCTATTAGTGTTAGGTAAAGGGGTGGGTGCTGGAATAAATGGATCATGACGAATTTGTCTAGAGGGAAGCCAAATTTCGTAATAAACATTTTAATTATTAAATGGTGTAGAGCTGGTGCATATTTGAGTTTGTCAGAAGGTCTTGCGAAGGGCGCTAATGTGACCGCAGTAATAAAGCCTAGTGGTAGTTGATTGTTGATATGAAGATTAATAAAGGACGATGTGAAGTCCACCGGTTGAACTAGATCCAGTTTCAATTCTGTTGCTAAGGCTTGAATAGTATCCTTGAGGAGGGAGATAAGAGAGGAATTGTTGGAAATACAGGAGATAAGATGCGCGATAGTTTCTTCTGAAGAAAGGCAACGGGGACAGCGGTAGTCTTGATATTTAGAGGGGCTACGTTCGTGAAGAGTCTTGAAGGTGGGGAGTTCATTGGTTAGTAATTTTACTTTGAAGTTCTTTAATTGTGAGAGTGTTGGGTTAGTAGATAGAGAGAGAGGTCGTTCTTCGAAGGAAAGGTAATCTAAAGTGAGGCGAATTTGTATGTCTGGGTATCGGTTAATCCAGTAACTTATTCGATTTTGGTTGGTCCAAAGAGCGTGATTATTTATTTCTATGATATCTTTTAAAATTGTTTTAAGAGTATGTGGACATGGTGTATTGAGAAGGTTTGGCGTGTATTTGTCGAATAGTAATTGGTGTGGTATGATGTCCAGTGTCATGAAGTTATCGGGTTTGCGAGGGTGGGTTAGGTCTTTATCGAAACGGAATTTTAATTTTAGGTTCATAATGATCGCTTTTAGTATAAACAAGATCGGGGCGTGTTGCTTCTTTTCCAGATTTAATAGTCGGTGCGATGGGTTGTCATATGTCTGTTGTAGTAAGGTTAGGAATTTGTGGTTGTTAGATGTAACAGAGATCGTGGTTCCAGGGAAGAAGCTTGTAGATATGAAGGCAAACAGAGTAAGGGCTGAGTTTGCAGTGCTGGGCCAATTTTTGTTGGTACAGCCCCAAGTGGCCGAGGTATTTTGAAGTGAGCAAGTTGCATACGGTGTAGCTTGATTATTGTGAGGTATGGTGGTCGAGATAAAAATGTTCACTGAGCGGTGTTTGTTTTGAGTTTTAGCTAGTTCCTCCCAGATTTCCATTGGGAATGTTGTGAAGGCCTTAAGTGGTCGGGCTCTGTTAGTTGTCATAGCGGTCAGAGGAGTGCTAATAGATATTCTATTCGGGTAACAGGTAGAAAGGGCAGATTCAATATCTTTGAGATTGGAATGGATGTTCTTATTGGAGGATACTTGTATGATGTAAGTATAATTTGTATCGTATTTAAAGTAGCAATTCTTTGTATTTAGGGATGTATCTTTTAGTTTACAACCAGGGCAAGGGGATGCCTGGTTGTTGAGATTTAAGTAATGACGGATATATATAGTCGATTTTGAAGAGCGGCTGGTTCTACCGATGTGCAGGTTAGAAGTAATTATCCAAGATTTCTTTTTGTGTGTTCTTTTGGTTAATGTAAAGGGATTGGGGTGGACAAGTTGTGTCGAAGGGTTGGCATTAGCGGAGATGAGATCCTGTATTTCAGTAAACCAATGGGGGGTTCGTCCTAGGGGTATTTTTAAAATGTTGTGATGGAAATTTTTCCAGTTGAGTAGTTCATTATTGTTGTAATTTAGAAATTGTTCTATGTATCTGATGTTGTGAGTATTAAGTTTTTCTTTTAGGGATTGCGCATTGGGATGGAATCTAAGTATCTCGTTGATAGAGGTGCCAGTAGTTGGTAGAGGTTTGGGCCAGTCAGTTTCTGGATTGCGAGTAAGTTGGATATTGAGCGTATGCAATGCAAAGATTGCTTGGGCTGTATATGTTCTAGCTTGGCCACTTGGAAATAGTGGTAGCACATGTAGAATTGAATGTTGAGACTTGGTGGATTCTTGTAGTTCCTGTAAGCGAAGTTTGAGAAAGGATGTTTCGAAACTGGGGTGATTGATATTTTTTAGTAGGGAAGTGGCCAGAGAGGTCGGTTGGACTTGTATAAGGTTTTTTAATCCGTATATACTCCGATGAAAGAGAAACGAGTTGGGTACGCCACGGGCGAGTTTTGCTTTAGATTTGACCAGATTTGAATAAAGTCGGGTTAAAGTATCGAGTTGATTAGGTGAAAGGTAGGAGCTGTATAGTCTATATGCTAGTCTGGGGATTAGAACGTTATTGATTAGATAAATTGCTTGTTTTTCGGTTATGACCGCTTTTTGCATTCTTCCGATGCACTGTTTGAATTCGGATATGATGGTTTTCTGTGTGGAAGAAGGGTTGGGGTTGAGAGAGAACCATGCCCCTAAATATTTAAATGGTTTAGTGTTGTTAGTTGCCGTGATAGTTTGGTTGTTGAAGTTGATTGATTTGTTGTCTGTTTTTGCGTTTGTGACTAAGATTGATTTAGTAGGGTTAACTGTGATGTTTGTAAGTTTATAAAAGGAGTTGGCTATATTTAGTATTTTTTCTAGGGTAGCTTTATCCGGAGCTATCCAGAGAGAGTCATCCATGTATGCCATTATCGAGGTATGGATGGTTTTGGATTGGGTAGGCGTACTAAGTGTTTGGGAGAAACCTGGGTATTCAGTGGAGATACGACGTATGAGGGGGTCGTAGTAGATGACCCAAAGAATCGGGGATATAGTTTCTCCTTGGTCGATTCCATCTTCTACAGGGTAGGAATTGGTGTATCCAAGGTTGGTTATAACTTGATTAGAGCGGTTGGAGAGGATATGTATAAGAAGGTTAATGATTGTTGATGGTAGTTTAATTCTCGTCAGGGCCTTCTTCAGCATTGGGATGTGTATAGAGTCAAAAGCCTTTGACATATCCTGTAGTAAGAGCCAGAGTTCTTGTTTCTGAGTAGTGGCTATTTCTATAATTGAGGAAAGTTGTGAAATTGGCTGTAGGGTCGATTGGAAGGGCAGTGCTGCATAATTTAGTGGTGAGAGAACTCGGTGTTTCAAAAGTATGTCAGAAAGTCTGTTGGTAAGAAGTTTAGTGAAAATTTTTCTAGAGTGATCGATTAGAGTTATCGGGCAAGTATTGTATAAATCAAAGTTATAGCGAGTTTTTTTCGGGATTGGCCAAATATTTGATTTCAACCAGGAACCAGGTGTTCTTTCTAGCCGTAGGCAGGCATTGAACATATCTAGTAGCTTGTCGAGTGCCGATTTGGGTATGTGTTGAAGCATTTCGTTAGAGATGTTGTTTGGGCCTGTCGCTTTATGCTTGGGAGCAGCCGAGATGGTAGATATCAATTCGTCCAGAGTAAAGGGAAGAGGAAGGTTAGAGTAAATTGAGGGGTGTATAGATTCTAAAGGGTCATAGTGGGATTTCCATTCATCCCAGTGTTCTTCGTTTGTAGGATTACGTTTTGTCCAATTTTTAAAATGAGCTGATGTGGCTGTTTTAATTTCGGTTGGGTCAGTAATTATAGTTTCGGTTGTGATAATTTTGTCAAAACTGATATGGTCTTTTTCTTTTTTTAGGATACTGTTTATCATCCTTCCCGTATTGTCCTTGAAGTCGTTGTAGCGACGATTGGTATAAAATTTGATTTTCTCCATTTGTTGTAGATAGGTTTCTGCGTTTCTGGCCTTCCAAATAGTGGATCTGATTTCTTTGATGGACATTATTGTTGTGGCATAATGAGTGTGGTGAGTATTAGATTGCAATGCGGAAAGAGCAAGCGGGGTTAGTGCGAGTAAAGGAAGTTGTGCTAATGAGAGTGCTTTATTTAGGTGTTTGTTGATTGTTTGTAGTAAGAATAATGGGGCCATGGGAGGCATAGCTTTGCTTAGGAGGTGGAAGCATTTATTGATGTTTTTTAATGCAGAGTGTAACTGTGTCGCTTTAAGAGATAGGGCATGGAAGGGCTTCGAGATAGTGGTGGTTTTTGGGATGTGTTTATGTGCGGACTGTGATATTGCATTTGACCAGAGATTCCAAGTTTTATCTAGTTGTTCCGGTGAAGTTATATCTGATGGAAAGTTAGCCTTGGAAATTAAAGTAGTGATCGTATTACTGAACTCATCCCAGTTTTCATTTGTTGTTCTTTCATAACAAAATATCTTCCGTTTCCTTTTCTTATTTCGGGGAGTGGCGGGGTTGAAGTTGGTGTACCATACAGAGGATAATATGCAGTGGTCACTGTCCGAAATACCAGCGGAATTAGTTAGCTGAGGAGGATCGAAGTTTAAAAGAATTTGTGGAGAAACCCAGATGTCATCGATTTGGGAGCTAAGCCCTCTTCCGTGCCAAGTGGGGTCAGTGATTTTGTGGAAGTCCATCAAGCTGGTTATGTTGTTGGAAAGCAAGTCAGAGAAGATCGGTAGGCGGCATTTTTTATGTGAGCCAAAATTGGCATTGAAATCTCCCAGTAACAATATATGCCATTGTTTCCTTTTAGCTTCTAGAATCCAGAGTGATAATTGTTTTTGGGTGCGAGCTAAGAGGTCAGTATTGTTAGATGGTAAGTAGGTAGAGATGATGCGGGTTTTATTTCCAGGAAAGAAGAAATCAACGTAGATAGCAGTGCCGGGATAAATATTAATGTCGTGTATGTAGGGCTGTAGGGAGTTGTGGACGAGGAGGGCAGTGCCCATACTGGTTTCTCTGTTTTGTGGAGAAGTAGGTTGGAAATTAGAAACGAAAATTTTGTAGTGGGGGTTCGTGTAGGCCCTAGGATTATCTTTTAACTTGGTTTCTGTAAGGCTAATTATGTGTAATTTCTCTTGTAGGCAGTAATCTAGCCAAAGGTGAAGTTTGGTTAGATTATTGAGTCCTCTAATGTTGTGAGTGGCTAAGTTTATTTGTTCTTTAGGATTTATAAGTTCAGATTGATCGTTGTTGGTAGAATCGTTGTGTAGGTCGGAAGTGTCCGGGGGAAGTAGGGTTTGTGAATTACTCATAAATGATATTGGTTTGATCTTGTTCCGGTACTATGGGGATTGCCCCATCGTTAAGTTTTGGTGTTTCCATCATGATCGTATCGGTACTGTCATTAACGAAGATGTCCCAGCCAGGGGGTGGGAAAGATGAGATGGTAAAAACAAATTCGGGGATTGTTTCTACCAAAAAGGTTCTGCGTAGAAAGTCTGCAGCTTCAGGGAATTCTTCTTGTTTGTCAATGGGGAATTTCCATTTGGTTGGAAGGTTACGTTGTTGAATTTGTTGATTTAGTTGTTCAATAGTAGCAGGAAAGCCATTGTCATTTATGTCTGTCTGTTTGTCAGGTATTTGGATCCAGTCCTTTGGAATAGCTCGGAAGAAGTAGTGTTCCCGTAGTGCTCGAGCAGCTATGACTAGCTCCTTTGGAGTAACGATCGGGAGAGTTAGGTTGATCTTTGTTACCAATGCCGGGTCCGTTGGGAGTTCCGGTTTGTCGGTATAATTGAAGCTTATGTATGCTTCGGGGAGTGGCTCTGGTAGAGCGTAGTATCTAGGGATTACTTGTAGGAAATGCGTGTATGTGTTCTGGTCTGTAATAGGGAAAGTAAATTGGGTGTTTAATACGAGGTTATTTGGATCAATTGGTAGACGTTTTTTGCTAATGAGGTAGTCATTGGGAAGCCTTTCGAAAGCATAGACCGTTCTCAGCTTGTTGACTTGTTCCTTAAAATGGTCTGCGTCTCTAGGGAAAAAGGGGAATTGCCCTCTGAAGCGAGGAGTGAGTTCTTGTGGGGTCAAAGGGAGAGGAATTTTTTTGGGTGGTAGGTCGAAGTACGAGTCTGGAAGCTTAGAGAAGATATAATATTGCTGCAATTGTTGTTTGTATCCGTATACTTTTTTTAGGTCAGCTCTGTGTGTAATCGGGAAAAATTTTCGAGTTTCTTTATTTAACCATTCTGGGAGTTCCGGAAGTGGTTCACGCTGGTCGGCAATGTAAGCATCGGGTAGTCGCTCGAACCTGTAGTGTTGTCTTAGTGTAATTGCTACCGCTCGTACATGTTTCCTGTTAGTGAGAGGGAGGTAGAATGGTAGAATTTTTTGTATTTGTACAGGGATGTTTTCAGGCAGGTCCGGTAAGTCAGTTAGAAGTTTGGTACGGGCTTGGTCTGCTGCAGTACGTATAGTGTCAAAATCCAAGGTGGTTTTTATTTTTGCAAATCCGGCTATATAGAGAGTATAGCGGGTGATTTCGTATGTGTCAATAGTAGTGAAGTTTAGATTGGTCCAGAAGTCCAGGGCCAATTTTTTTCTTAGCATATCTGATATTTGATCTTTGTTTTCTTTGTTGATCAAGTGTGCGTTATGTATTTGTTTGTATTTTGCAATTGCGTCATTTAACAGTTCTTGGAATTGTAACTGGTGATGAGGACGTGTGTCGTGTCTTCTTGTAAACGTGCGGAAAAATGCTCGGTCTTTATGTTTAAGCTTCAGCTTTATTGCCTGGGGAATATATTCTAGGGTTGGTTTGGTTTGCATTTTGTGGTAGATCAAATCCCTCAGCTCGATTGGGTTATCGAAGGCAGTAATGATTTTTTCACGTGTCCAGTAGGTAGTGTCAAATGGAGTTTCTTTAAGTTCAGCTAGTTCTGCTCTAAATTGGTTGGTCCATTTGTCGATTAATGTGGTTAGTTCTGGATTTTGTTTACGACGTGGGGCATTATCTCCGGTTAATGCTTGGCTATAAGTTTTGGGGTTAGGTACATCATCTAGAATCGTGCCGGTTGATAGTGCATCCTGTTGGTCAATTTCCATAATGTTATCACTTCGGGTAACGGTGTGGGTCGGATTCTCATCATTCTCATTTTGGTTATCGGTAAAGATCGGGTTATCATCAATTTTGGGGGGCCCGCAGGGGATCGGGACCACGTTGGAATTTTTATCAGTTAGGACCTGTGGATTTTCTAAAAGGGGCAAGGGTGCCGGGGTCTGGTCCGGGTTCTCACCCGATTCGGTTTGTTTTGTTGCTAGGCACAATGATGATGTCATTTCTAGATTTTGAGGGGGTAGGCTGGAATCGCCACTTTTTGCTGCATTTTCTATAGCGGGAATAGGTGAAGTGAAGGTTACATCTACATCATGGAGAGGTTGTGTATTATGGGTTTTCTTTGTCGGACGTTGGGTATCGTGGTATTGAGGGTCTGGGAGATCTGTTTCCATGTGGTCCATGTTGTGGAACTTTCCTATTTGTGTGCAAGAATGAAGTGTTACCGACAAAGTCGGCAACAATTTTTCGAAGGAAGTTGGTGTGCCGAAAGCTATTGTTCGGTTTCTTTTCCTAGCGATTGTGGAGTGGGATGATGGTGGGTTACAAACGATGCTACGAGTTAATTAATTACTTAAGATATATGTGCCGTGCGAGGGTGTGTCAAACTTTTCGCTGTTTGTTTGTTTGTTTTTTACGATTTGCAGTGATGTACAGGAGAGAGTTTTTTTTACTATCTATAGTTCTTAAATTCTTAATTGATAATCTGCTAGTCAACTAGAGAGTGATCATAGTATAATATGATGCAGATCATATATAAAAATCACTATAGGCAAAATATAGCGTGCTTCTATCTAAAAGTTTTTTTTTTACTAAGTTAATGACACATGTCCACTAATTGAAATTTGTAGAGCTTGTCAAGATGCATATAAATAATGGTAGTTAGATCGTCCAAATCAGCCCAGTAAATGGCAAGATATCATTAAAAAACAATTGGCCAACTACTATATATAAAATCTTTATATAAACAAACATTGTTTACATAGAAATTTTATAGTTAGCAAATCATTTTTTGATGATATCTTGCTATTCACTAAACTGATTTGGATTATCTGACCACCTTTAGATGCGTCTCGATGAGCTCTACAACTTTTAATTAGTGGACATGTATTATTAACTTAGTAAGAAAAACTTTTAGATGGAAGCACCTACATTTCATCTATAGTAATTTTTTTATATGTAATTTGCATTATGATACTATCTATGATTACTCTCCAGTTGACTAGTGAATTATCAATTAAATGATTTTACACTATATCTAATATTTAATAATACTCCTAAGTAAAACTTCTCAATATCTTTTGGGTTAGTAAAATACATTCAAGAAATTACATTTTCACCACCTCTTTTTTTTTTGCCACTTTTTGTTTTTTTAAATAAAGTGCTTTGGAATATCAAAAATCTCATAGTTTTGATTAATTTATGATCAGGATTATTTTTACAAAGTTCAAAATATCTTGTTAACTTTGTATATTTTTCTTCTTTAGCAGTTTTTTTAATTGATTGTATTGTTTAGTGGGATCAAAATGAACCTATTGTTGACCTTTTAAAGCTACTAAAAGCCTTACAATAGTATGAGATCTATCCTGTAAACCAAAATCAAATAGTCTTCAAATTTTTTCAAATGCAAAAACATATCTTGCATTAATGTACTTTTCAATTTTATCTTTTGGATTTTTTAAAGATATTAAAACTCTATTCTGTTCCTTATATACATATTTGTAAAGATATTTAATAGATTTAATACTTGAACATATTTCTGCATTAAAGGTGATAGTTATATTTTTGATTTAAATATGAATTATAAGGAACAATCTATCAGTTGTCAATATTAATAGATACCCTATGTTTTTTAATAGTTCTTGAATTTTGTTTTCTTCTGTATATAGAGTATCCAAATTTATTTGTTGAAGTTTCAGTAGTAAATTCTCTTGGATAATATTTACTATATGGAGTGCTCCGTATTAAAAGGGCCCATTTTTACAATTTTTTGAAAAATGAGTTTTTATTAAATTCATGTAAATTTTGACATAATTGATATTTTTCAATTATTAATAAAAGTTGATTTGCATAATAAAAAATCAAGATAATTTAAAAAGAAAAATTACATGAGGCTGCGTAGAGCCAACACGTCACGAGATTATCCGATAGTCACCTGCCTTCTTTAACCAATCAAAATCGTGAAATTTAATTAATCCCGAATCAGTCCGAAAATCAAAACAAATGGTTAAACTCAATTATCTCAAAATGAGATAAATGTAAAAATGGGACCTTTTAATACGGAGCACTCCATATTTTCTATCAAATGGTAATGATGGATTAATATCTTTTTTACAGTGACTATGAACCATGTTTCTGCTAACATTTCAAATAATTTTGGTTGTGAATTTTGATCAGGTATTTTAGCAGATACAATTTGATCAAAATCTTCAGGAGTTTGAGGTTTATCTTCAAGCCAATATAAGTAATATATAAGCATGTAGCAACCCTTTTTTTTGAAATTTAAATTACATATATATATGCAATAACTTTTTCTAAAACAGATTTTGTAACTAAATCTTTAAATATTGCATTTAAATTTAATCTAAAAACCCTTGATATCAAATCTGGTCTATCAGCAGGGTTTTGATTTTTTAAAAGTTCTTCTGTAATTTCGGGCCAGTTTGGATTACATGTCACTGTTATAAACGGATCAAGTTTTCCAAATTCTTTAACAATCACCATTGAATTTTGGTACTATTGTTAATAATATCTTGTAGATCCTATAAAACTTGATAACCAAATAACTTTTTTGCCAATATTATTAAGTCAACTTTTTAGCATCTTCATTAGATATTATCTTCTAAACCATTATATAGCTCTAATCTCAATACTTTTTAATATCTTTTTTGCCTACTTATATTACTTAATTCATATTTTACAAACTGATCTACTATATATTGTTGAAATAATCTACCTGAAAAATGTATAATACTATCATCTTTATTTGAATTTCTAATTATAAACCTATAAGCTGCAAACTCTCTAATAGTAATTGTTAACTTTTTTTTATCTTTTTGTTGAATCTCTAATGATATTTTATTATTATCAGCATCATTATCATTATTATTATTATTATTGTTATCATTATCATTATCAGATTTAACAACTTTTCTTTTTTCTTTATCAACTTTTTTCTTTTTTTTTGAGGTTCTTTAGTATCATTATTATTATCCTTATCAGAATTACTTTTAGATTCAACTTTTTTTCTTTTACTTTTGTATCAACCTTTTTTTTTCTTTTAGATCCTTTATCATTTTTTTCACTTGCACTAATGCTTATAAAACTTGCATTAGATCTAAGAGTTGAATCCTCAAATGGTTGAGATAAACCTGTATGACTTTTAGAATATACATAAAAATAAAATTATTTTAGGCTTGAAACCTGAAATTAAAATTTTATTCCAAAATTGTTTTTGATCTATTTTATTTAAAATCCAAAATTTTTTGATTCTTTTTTTGAATAAATAAAATTATAAAAAATATAAATATATAAATTTTATATGCTTTTCTTTATAAAAAATTTTAATTTGTTCTAATAAACCCGAAATAGGCCTTTTCAAAAATCAATTTTGGTAGCATAACTATTTCAGAATATCTTTGTAATATAGTACTTAAGTCAACAGATGGTTCTGCTTCAGGTTCATATACTTTGGGGTTCATATTGTTCATATTCATCAAGAATCATTGAAACATCTTCTTGTTGGACTTCTTCTACTTGTTGAACTTTTTCTACTTGTTGAATTTCTTCTTGTTGAATTTCTTGTTGTTGGACTTCTTGCTGAACATTTTGCTGAATATCTTGTAGAATAGCTTCTTGTATGAGCTTTTCTTGCCAAACCTCTTCAGATAGTTCTATAGTTGTACAGTCAACCCTCCATAAATGCAACTCGTAGAGACAAGCCTACAACATGCATTTAGGGAGGTTTGCATTTAGAGAAAACCAATTAAATTGCAGCTTTTAAAAATTAGATCATCAAGTTTGTGTAACTTCTACCAAAACTGTATAACCTATCTTAAATACTAAAATTTGATTGGCCACGTGCATTTAGGGAGGTTAGTGTGATATAAAATATTATTCAAGAGAACGTGCATTTACAGAATATAGAGCGTGCATTTAGCACTAATAACATTTTATGGAATAGAAAAAAAACGTGCATTTAGGGAGGTATTGCATTTATAGAGGTTGCATTTATGGAGGTCTAACTGTACTTGTTGTCTTCTTAGCTGTACTTGATATTTCACTTGTACTTGCTAAGCTTACTGAGGATGGTTAGAAACTTGTCCAATAGTTTGTCTATAATTTTTATCATTATCATCATTACTACTATTATTATCTTTTTATTATGATGCCCATTTTTATATTTATCATTTTTATTATTTACAATATTTTCTAATCTAACAATTTCTTCTGCTGTTATATTTTTTTAATATGCCTTTATGCCAACCATATTCTCCATTTGGAAATAGCAAAGAATATTGTAAAGAATCATATACACCATTTAATTCAGATATTTTTTGAAATTTATTATTTTGTCTTTTAATAAGAATACCTTTTTGTAGTATTGTTGGTTTATCACAATACACTCTAGCTATTTCTGAAGCTAATAGTGCATTATATTGTTTCATATCTCTGGCATGAGTATTATGTATTGTTATATACAATATTTGCTTATTTTTATTTTTTATTTCATAATCCCTTAAATTTTTATAAATTTTATAAAAGGATTTAAAGAATTTAATTTTTCTTGAATTTCTTTTAACAGATTGAAATTTAATTCTTTGTGCATTATTTCATGTCTTCTGTTGAGTTGATTTTCAAAATTATCAGAATCATAAAAATAAATTTGGAAAAATTTTGGTAGTTTTTCTTCTTTTAGCATAAAAGAACTAATGTTATGGTATAAAGTTCCATTTAATTCTATATATATAAACCCTTTGTAGCATTTGCAAGATCCTTATCTAATCTTGTACCAATTAATATAAAAGCAAATATTTGACTATATGCTCTTATTTGGTTGATATATAGTACATATATTTAGGTTCTTTTTCTAAAAGTAATTTTTTTATTGATGTTAGTGGTAATGGAAGAGTTGCTAATTCAATTTGTCCATTCATATTGCATAGTTCTGGTTTTTCTTGCCTTTATTTTAAAGCTCACAATGTTTACAAATAATGTCTATTCTTTCTAACATATGACTTTTTTTTATCATATCCTCCTCTTCCTCATCCTTCTTTTTTTCCATCTTCTCACTCTTCCCTTTATCTATTTCTTCTTCATATTTATCTAAACTACAATGTTCTATTTTAAAAAATTGTTCATATTGTTCTTGTTGCTTCTCCTTATATTTTTCTCTATAACTATCTCTATTTTTTTTTGTTTATTTCTGCTTCTTCTCAGCACTTATAGATGCTCTATATTTCTATTGTCTCAATCTATTAACTTTTTTTGTTCTTGTTTTTGAAGATACAAGTAAGTTTGCTTAAATTAAAACCTTGTTCTTGAAGCAGGTTTTGTTGTTAAAGATGTAGAAGCTTTTTGCTTTTTAAAGAATATACTCTTAGCAGATCTAATTCTGTTAAGTCTTTTTGATTTTTTTTTTTGTGTTTTACCTCCTTTAGATACAGGATATTTATCTAATATATGCTAAAATGTAGACAATATATTTTTTTTTCTTTTCTTTTTTCTGACATTTTCTATTTTAATAAAAAAAATTAAAAAATAAGAATATTAATTGTCATGGCTAAAGCTAGAAATAGCTAAGGCTAGAAATTTTAATATAAAATTTTTAAAAATTTTTTGGGCCTTTTGTTAGGGATTTTTTTATAGGGTTAGATTAGATTTAGAGTTAGTTTTAATAATCAAAGAGTATAAGTGGATTTTAGTAGAGCTTGTATTTTTAAATCAAGGTCTTTAATTTCTAGCTTCAGCTATTTCCAGTTTTAGCCAGAACCCTGGGCAATCTATGAATAGCTAACAATTTTAAAAAATTGTTATGTATTTCTAAAAATAGAAAAAATCTACAGAAAAACAGTCAAAAATAAGTATTAATATTACTAAATATAGAAAGATCTACAAAAATAGTTAAAAATAAGCAAAAGCAAATTGTTACCTATCTATGTATAGCTCAGGGTCCTCTTTAGCTACGACATTAATTATTTAAACATATGTAATTTTTAAATATTACAAAGTATTTATTAAAAACTAATAGAAATTTTTAAAATTTTTACTTTTTATTTTTACATATTTTATCTGTTTGTAAATTTAAATTTATTATTTTATTTTTATAATATTTTAATTAAAATTTTATTAAACTTACTATTTATTACTTTATTTAATATATTAAAAAAATTTTTTTACAGTCAAAATCATAAGTGTCCCCCCTCTAACTTTTTAAATTAAAAAGATACAGCTTTGAAACTTTCACAGTAAATAGTACTCTATAAATATATATCAGTGAATTTTTTTCATGATTTTTTAATCACTACAACAAAAGTTAGATGAGAGCCAACTTTTTGATTGATTTTTTTTTAAAAAAATAAAAAAAACAATTGAAATTAATCAAAAATTAATAAAAAATTAGGATCAAAATCAAAAATTTCAAAAATTTAGTATGTTAAAATTCAAGCATTTTTATAGTAGTGACAAAAAATTTGAGTCGATTTGATGAGATAGTTGTTGAGAAATTAATTTTTGAATTTTAAATTTAAGTATTAGAAAGTAT
>QKWP01000484.1:195944-217573 GCA_003550325.1 Gigaspora rosea | reverse complement strand
TTTATTTTATTTTCCTTAAAATTTGCGTCAAAGATGCTTAATTTTGAATTTTTGATGAAAATTTCCAAAATTAAGCATCTTTTCTTCAAATTTTAAGAAAAGTAAAATAAAATATGCCGATTTGATGTATTTTATGGTGCTAAACAAGTTTACTTAGTGCAAGAAATTAAGATCAATTAGTAAAATTTAGAGAATCATAAAAATTTGTATAATTTTATTAATAAAATTATATAAATTTCTATGATTCTCTAAATTTTACTAATTGATTCTAACTTTGTAATTTAGGTAAACATTTGCATATATTATGAACTGAACATGTTCATGAACCTTGAACTGAACCTGAACTGAACTTTTTTTAAGTTCAGGTTCAGGTTTATGTTCAATAATTTTAAGTTCAGTATTGAACTTTTAGAGCAGGTTCAGGTTCAGGTTCATTGAACCTGAACCTGAACCTCTATTGAACTGAACTGAACTTCAGAACCCTAGTCTCTGATTTTTTTACGTTAGATATATAAATTTATGACAGACAATCAAATTTCTTTTATATGAGGGGATGGGGATAGAAGGTATAGTTAAAAAATATTACGTAATATCTGTTATTACCCTAACAATATCAGTAGATATTTGACACTTCACTTCAGAGACACATAAATATTATTTTGATTCAAAGCAAAAATTTTGATTTAGTTCAAACTATAATAGTACTGTAATATTGGCAAAAGCAACTAGTTAGACAATAAAAGCCAATCATTCTCTGATCATATAATAAAACTATATTCAAAAAACTTTGATTTTTGAAAAAATTACATATTAAAAAAAATAATTTTTTTAAAAATTAACATATCATTACTTCCTTTATAATTATTAAATTTTTTTTATTAATTACTTGTGATAATATTTGATAAATAAAAGAATAATTTTTAATTGATTTTATTATATTAAATGAGCTAATTAAGAAAACTTCAATTATGCATATTAACAAATTTAAATAAATACAATTATAACTAGACACTGTTGCAATTACTAGTTAATCACATCAAGAATGAGGTTTAAGAGCACCTATAATGTTCTTTGGCCAATAAACTATTAATAAAAATCAAGTTATTTCTTTAATATTTACTAAAAAAGTTTTTTACTAAATTATTCTTTATTCAAAAACTATTGTTAATACTATAGATGCTAGTAAAATTGATTTTACCAATTTTAACTCAATTTTACCAAATTGAAAAATTATTTTACTACTTAATTTTTATTAATTAATATCCTAAAGATACTAGTAATATTATTTTTTAATTTGTAGATTTAATTTGCCTGCTTAGATATTATAAATTTTGCACTATTTAATTTTTTTAATATTTAATATTTTTCAAATAAAATTTGGTATAATATTTAAAATAAATAAAAAGTTTAGATTGCTTATAAACTAAAAATATGCAATTTAAAGAATTTTTTAACCAAAAATACAGTAATTTACAATTTTTTGGTAAACTCTTTAAATATTAGTTTTAACAAGTAGTTTCTAATACAATATTGTAGCTTATATTGTACATTAGGTCAAAATTATTTTGGCCTTCAAAACCCAAAATTAAAATTTAAGGACAAAATTGTTTTTGATCTATTTTATTTGAAAAAGACAAAATTTTTTAATACTTTTTTTGAATAGATAAAATTATAAGGAGTATAAATATATAAATTTATTTGCATTTTCTTATAAAACATTTAAATTTGCTCTAATAAAGATAAAATAAACGTTTTCAAAAAACAATTTTAGTAGCATTACTAGTTTATAAAAAGAATAACAATTTTTATTATTATACTTTTACTAATTTACTTAAAAATTAAAACTTGTATTAGGAGCAAAAATTTTTTTATAAACAGAAATAAATAAAATTTAAAAAATCTAAAGAAAAAATTTTATAGTAATAAGTTCAAAACAAAAACTTTAAAATTTTTTTAATCTCAAATTATATTTTTTAAAAAGTAAGTATATAGTTAAAATTAACAGTTAATATTTAAGATTTTATTAAAAATTTTAATTTTTTAAAATTAAGTAGACAAATTTGCCTGCTAGTCAGATTAAGAAATAACAAATTTGTAAAAAAAACTACAAAAGATAAATTATTTAAAATAATTAATTAACATCATCTTAAATACAAAAAAAAAATGAAAAGATTAATAGATCAAATAATAATTTATGTATATAAAATTCATGTTGAATTTTAGAACTATAGTGCTCTAAATAACTAGAGCAAAGAGATAGTAATTGGAAAATAATAATTTATGTATAGAAAAATTCAATAATAAATTATTGAATTTCATGTTGAATTTTAGAACTATCAACAGTCCACGCACCAAGGGCAAAAAAAGCAGTATCTTGGCTTGATAAGGGGAACGGCTTCAGAAGCATTACGTTTCTCTAAATTACGATCCATATTATCAGTTGTTGGATGGGCCGATACAACAGTAAAGGCAGTCAAAAAGAGTAAAAAAAGTAAAAAGAGATTAAATTTCATTTTTATTTTGTTACTTTTTTTTAACTTTCAGAAGGTTTTTTGTTTTCTGGTTTTAAGAGGATTTTATTGACTTTTTTAATGAAATTAAGTATGAAAACTTGCTTCTACAGCCATTTTTATACACAAATTGGGGTGCATATCTTGAACTAATTTTATTCTTAATTCTTTCACACTGCTATACTACTTGGCAACTTCATAGATATAAGCGATAGTATGCAATCTACATCTCAGTTCTAAAATTGTCTAAAGATTGAATGAAAATGGATCAGAAGGAAACTAAGAAATCTTATCTTATATCGGGTATGTCAGCTGGACAAAGATTGCCTGGACTTTAAATTTGCCGGTGCTGCTCACTTCACAACAATTATTTCATTTAGCAGAAATCACATAAAATTAGGGTTAACGTTAAGTAAATTGTCACTTGGCTAAATGAGCTTTCAGTGATTGATAAAATAAAGTGAAGCCCTGAATCTTTATGTTGAATTAACCAAGTAATGTGTAGATTCTGATTCACAAAGCGATTTAATGTTTGAGGTGTTAATAATAAAATTTAAAAGGGATTCTTAGAAGCAAATTAAATGGTTAAGTAATTACCCAATTATCTTACTGGTATATCCTGATTTTTCATGTACTAACAAAATTATTAGAATTAAAAAAAAATAATATGAAAATAAATTAATAAGAAATAAATAAATTAATTTATTACTTAAAAAAAATAAAGCAAATTAAGCTAAAAATACTGCAAATTGCAAAAAATGAATTTTTTTAAAAAATAAAACCGAAATAAGTTAAATAAGTTATACAATATAAATTAAAAAAAATAAATTAGCGTTATCTTTATATAGCAAAATAATAATAATTTTATTAATTACAGTAGTGAATTGACCTGTCTAAAAAATCTTCAACTGGGTCACCCGACAGGTAGACAATGTGCCACCTGGGTGAAAACGGGTCAGTCCAAAAAAAGGCACCACCCAGGTCAATTAAAAAAAAATCTCAGGTAGTTAATGATTTGATCCAGGTGGGTTAACCTATAGTTGGTAGTAGAATTAATTTTACAAATTAATACGGAATTGCCATATTTTTTGCCATAATTGCTATGAGCTGTAATGCTGTAATGCCGTAAAGTTGTAATGCTATAAAGCCGTAATGCCGTAATGCCATAATGCTGTAATGCAGAAATACTATCTGCTATAATACTGTTTATTAAAATTCTGTACTGCATTATGGTTTCCTTTAAATAATTTACTATTAAAGATTTTTCGAATTTGATTCTGTTGACTTCACAATAATCCGCGCCCCTTAACACGCATACGTGCTAACACGTTAACGTGTTATGAAGATTTTACAAAAAGGGGTGATTATATGTCAATCATCAAGTTTACACGAATTTTGACTAACCATTTAATGAATGATACAAAAATAGAAATGAGGTTATCTATACTAAAATAAAGAGAAGATCCATCTACAAGGGGCCAATTTCGAATTGTGACAATGTCATACTGATCTGCTATAATTTTGGTAAAGCTAACCAAATGGATGAGTGTATTCCCGTATTATACAATTCTGATAATTCATACCAGTCGATCGAGATGTCATGCATATCAGGTGAATAAATTTTTTACTATGAAATTTGAGTAATCGACGCTCATATGAAATTCTCAATTTTTATGGTAAATTACGATGGTATGCTGTTTTAAATCGTCGTTTCAGAGTTTTCCTAAAAGGCAACTTCATTCTGGACAACGTGATATGATTTTGTAAACAAATACTTCACTATCTTACGTTTAAAGTAAAAAAAAATAATAAGCTCAAAAAGAATCTTACCTTCAAAGATGCCCTTTTGTTTTATAATTGATAATATTAAGTCAATCTAATTACAAATTACTGGTAAACTTTTGTACTGAGATTTCAAAACCACTTTAACCATACAGGCTTACAAAACTGTTAACAGCCTTTTTTTCAGTTATGTCGATGTTTTATAAAGAATACCATGTTGATTTCTCTCGAATAAGTTAGAACAATAAACTTGGACTAGAAAGATGAAAATCAGTAGCTAGTGTACAAGAATGCTATGTTGACATCTCTGTATCTTAGTAACTTGGATCAGAAGAGTAAAAAGCATTGGCTGATGCAAGAACACCATGCTGATTCTTTTAGGTTTAGTTGGAATAATATAAAGTAATAAACTTGGATCAGAAGAATGAAAACATTAATTGATATACTTTGTGAGAATACCACATTAATTGTCGCGGCTGAAGCTGAAGCTGGAAATCATGTGATATCATCTGCATTTGTCAACGGGGTCTGCTGATCTATTTATCTGTTAGCTACATAAGATAACTTTCTTCTGATTGGTCAATCACTTACAATTGTATTTATACGGTTTAAAGTATTTTTTAAAAATGTAACATTTCACAAGTAAAAAAATAAAAATTAAACACGTCTCTATCTTCGAAGAAGTGCCAACAGTTACTATGCAAAATAATCACAAATAATCCCACACCTAGAGGTGTCTTACTTAGAAGGTGAAATTTCTACGTATACTGTAACTATAGAACAACATGTAAATTGCTAAAGCGTTAAATATAGCTAAGTTATTGAAAAAAAAATTAACAGTACAACTTTTTTTTTAGAAGTAGATAAAGCGATTTCTAAACTACGTTGACGAAGTTTTAAAATGTAAAAAAACATTAATACATGAGAGTAAAGTTAGTAATAAGTGTTAAAACTTTATATACGTATATATGTAAAGATTACTATAGGGCAATGTCTGAAATTCAATTTTTAAATTAGTTGTGGGCCGCAATCAAATAAAAAAAATATTTGCGGATTATAAAATTTTATTAAAATTTAGTTGCGCGCATAAGCATTTAATCGAAATTTATAAGCAAAATTTGTAAATTTATGTGCGGAATTCGCATATGCACTTCAGATTTTGGTTGCGGAAATTTAAAATATGTTGCGGTCCGCAGACTCTGCAACCCAATTTCAGACACTTCTACAGGGCTCTAATGAGTCTTATCATAACGAACTCTAGGTATAATAAACTATAGCTCCTTAAATATATATTAGTTCAGTGTAAAAGGTGTAATAGGCATTTAACAAATATATATATTTAGACCCTTTTCTTTTTTATTCTTTTGTTAAAGTGAGAAGCGATAAAGAATTAGTTTTATGAATGCAATGTAATTTAATTGGTCGATTGCCACATGTTGCGCAAATGTCCAATCATAACATGTTATTCAATTTCATGTGATCGAGAAAGTTATCCTATATCCTCAGCCTAGCTAGTTAAAAATCCATCTAATTGGATACCGATCCTTGAAATTTGATTGGCTGCTTATAGTGAACGTTCTATATGAAATTGCAATCGATAATATGATAAGCCACTAACGAAAATGATTATATCTGATAAATGTTGCCAAAAGCAATTTACTTTAGAGAACTAACTTTCTTTAAAGTTTCATCAGCTGTTTACTATAAAAATTTAGTACTGTACTTGGCTATTCACAAATATTAAATTTTTATAGTAAACAGCAACGAAACTTTAAAGAAAGTTAGTTCTCTGAAGTGATTTGCTTCTGGCAAAATTCATCAGATATAATCATTTTCATTAGTGACTTATCATATAATCGATTGCAATTTCATATAGAATGTTCACTATAAGCAGCCAATAAAATTTCAAGGATCGACATCCAATCAGATGTATGCTCCTCTGAAAATGTAGCCTGTGTCGAAATTTATCCGAATATAACAAAAAACTCGATTTTCATTTTTGCGCAGCATCGGCCCTTTCTATTGCAAAGGCACATGTTTCCTACTATGAGTTACTTGCTATTCCTGTGACACAGTACGTGGTTAAGGAATTATCATGATTTTTAGGCCATGCAAAGTTGATTTTTCGTTTTGCATTACCCCACCGACCCATTTTTTTCAAATGTTTTTTTTAGATCTCAATTGTGCCAATTGTTCGATTTTTGACATTCATTTTTTCCGCTATTCTCATCCACTGTCACCCGATGGAGACCTTAATTTTCCATAATTGTCCGATAGGACTGACGGAAAAATATGACTGCTGACCGAATTTTTTGATTCCTTATGCAAAATGAAAAGATGTGAACATTATTCTATCAATTAGCAAAAAAAAAACTGACCGACCGACCCATGTTTTTAAATTCCATGTAATGCAAAACGAAAAATCAACTTTGCGTGGTCTAAAATAAAAGTAAAATAAAAATAGATAAAATAAACAACAAATTAAATGCTTGCCTAAGTGTTAAATACGCGAATTTACCTACATTAAGCAAATACCTTCAAATATTCATGTACATTTTACACATGGCATTTAACGTTAGGAATTTTTTCACTCACTACGTAAAACACGTTCAAATTTCCTTGAACATAACTAATTGTAAAACATGACTTAGAGCTGCAATTCATTTTTTGATATTCCGTGCTTGGTTGCTTTATGTGCTATACCAATTACTTTGTAAAAAAATTGTAAAAATTTTATTATAACGAATTTGCGCTCCTAAATTTGCTTCTATATTATACGAAGAATTTTGAAAAAATATTTAGAAGCTCATTATAACGCCTATCAATCAAACTTCGTATTTTGTTGATGAAAGCTTCTAATTTTTGATCAAAAGTCTTAAAAATCATGAGCCATATCCAGGCCATCACAATCCAAACAAAGTGATTAACCTAAAAAGCTTGTTAGAATGGTTTTATAACACAAACAATAAAGAGCCATTAGGATTATTTAACATGGCCATAAGGAATTTTTAGAATGATTATTTATCGCTAACTAAAAGGCTGTTAAAGTGATAATTTTAAATTGTTAGAATGAATGTTTGGCGCTAACTATAATGAGCTGTTTGAATGTATTAACACTAATCAAGTTAGAATGATTGATTTTCACGTTACACATCCAGAATCGACATAAATTCAGAAAGGATGCGGAACACAGTACACCCTGAATTTTAAAAGCTGATTCGATGTTATATAGATTAGCTGTAATTTCGGTATAAAGATAACCCAAAAATGGTGTTAAATACCCGTATTCCGTACTAGAAATTCTGATCATTCATACCTGATCTGCGGTTTTATTGTTGATCATGACTTGCTCATCGATATATTAGTTTTAACATTTTGATCACGGTTAGTAAAACAATCAAAACGCGTTAAAGCATAATAATTTGATTATATTACTTTACTATATTAATTTTAACACAATGATCGCAAGAATCGCTGAGAAAATTAGTAATTATCATATGGAAATGGAAATATCTAGAGATCAATCATCTAAATCTTTAGTGGAATGTAATTTTTCTTAATATTTGTTAATATATTCACTATTTTTTATTAATTTATGTTTTCTTTTATCTATTGTGGAGCAATTGTTCTTGTTCTTGCATTTGCACTTATTCTTGCACATGTTCTTGAACTTGGGACCATTATACAAAACGTTAATCGACAAAGTCACGTTTCACGATTTTTAGGGAGTTAAGGGCGTTAACGTAACCTCTGCATAAGTTTCATCATTTCATATAGTTTTTATCTGATATACAATATGCATGTTTCTATCAAATTTTTAAAGGACAAATAACAAACTAAAAAATTGAAAGCCTGAAGTCTCATTTTCTAACGAACAAATTAATTCTGAAACCCCATCATATACATAATAATTTAAAGTTTCTTAGAAATTAATTTAGAAAATGTACCTTTTATTATTTAAATATACATGCAAAACTAATTGAAATACAAAGAAAATTTCTACAAATTTTGCATCTGAAAACTAAGCTTTCACAAAATTTTGTTATCGCCTTTTAAAGCATATTTAAATCCAAAAGTAGATAAGACAAAAGGCCTGTTTTCTTGTGTAATATAATGTGAAAGAATTTTCTACACAGCAGATAATCAAAATTCGATCAATGGCAGTTTCCTGTTTAGGAGTTTAAATAAATGAACGATTGGAATAGATAACAGAATGATAAGGTGCGGCCTAAATGAATTAAATCAAACATTAATTGTAGTAATACATGAAGTTCATTAAATTCGGATTCACTAAATTTACATTGAAAAAAGTGGTTCTTTCTATCACCATGTAAAGCTAGCTAAAGCTTTAATTAAAAAAAAAAAAAATTATACACAACTTTGTTAGATACTTGTGCTAAAAAATGTAAATTTAGGTTGATAATTATTTTTTTTTAATTATATAGCAATCGTAAAAAAAAATTGATTAACGATAATATCGAAAATAATCCAAAGTTAATGATTTTCATATGATACTTTACTATTTTTGATTTAATTAGCTTTTCATCAGTAGTGTGAAAGAATAAGAATAAAGAATAAAATTAGTTCAAGATCTGTGCTCCAAATTATGTATAAAAATGGCATGTTTTGGACCATGTAAAAGCAAGTATCTCATTTATAAAGTCAATAAATCCTCTCAAAACCAGAAAATAAAAAGTTAACAAAAATTAACAAAAATCAAAATGAAATTCAACCTCTTTTTACTTTTTTTACTCCTTTTGACTACATTTGCTGTTGTTTCGGCCCATCCAACAACTGATAATATGGATAATAATTTAGTGAAACGCGATGCTTCTGAATCTGCTCCTTCCATCAAGCCAAGATACTGCTTTTTTTGCCACTGGTGCGTGGACTGTTGATGGCTTTGAAATTCAACATGAATTCAATAATTTATTATTGAATTCTTCTATACATAAATTATTATTTTCCAATTACTATCTCTTTGCTCTTGGTATTCTGACTAATTTTCTATACATAAATTATTATTTTTCCAATTACTATCTCTTTGCTCTTGGTGTTCAGAGTATTAACTTCTAAAATTCAACATGAATTCTATATACATAAATCATTATTTCTTTTTTTTTGTTAAGATGAGGTTCAATAATTATTTCAAATAATTTATTTTTTGTATAGTGTGAGACACTTAGAGATGAAATGTCCTATTTTGAATTTAAAATTTAATAATTTTAAAATTATTCAAACGATTGATTTTTGATATTTTCTAATTTCCTAAATTTTGATTGGTTGTATTTTCTGTGATTTGATTGGTTACTTAAAAAGAAAGACGTGTTAATAAAAATAATTATATAAATTTATATTATCACACCTAAAATTACAAGTTAATATTTATTAAAATCTATTTTGAATTAATAATTTGCAATTATAAATACCTATTCTTTATATAAAATAAAAAAAAAACTACTTAATTATATTTTTGCTATATGTCCCATTTTAGATAGTTCATATAAAAACACAAAATTTTAACCTCCAATAACTTGATAACAAACAATTTTTTAAAAAAATTAAGGCCGCTATTTTGTAGTAAATTGATTTAGTATTAAAATAGTGGCTTTCTTTTTTTTTTTGTATCTTTTCTGTATTATAAGTTATTAGCTTTTAACAACTAGCTATTTTATTGTCATCTCTAAGTGTCCTGCACTGTAGTTTTTATTACAAACATTACCGATGTCTTTAGGGCGTTAACTAAAGATGCTGGTAATAAAATTGAAGCGGTGAAATAATTTCCCCATTATTTGCGAAATTGATGTTGAACTGGTGAAATTGGTAAAATTAATTTCATCAGCATTTATAGTGTTAACGATAGTTTCTAAATAAGGATTAACATTGTAAAAAATTTTTTTAGTAATTATTATTAAATAAATAACTTAATTTTTATTGGCGGTACCATTTATTATTAATAGTTAATTTACGTAATCTATACTACTAAATGGCGTGTGTCTACTCCTTTCATTTTGATTGGCTATTGACGATCATGTGATTTTAAAGTATAGTATATATATAATTTATGAATAAATTAAGATTTGCTAGCCATCTAACGATTAATTCGCATAACTTTTTTTTATTTTGTAAATCATAACGAAAAAAAAAGTTTATTCGATTAGATCATTAGACGGTTAGCAAAGTTTAGTCGTAAATTTTATATTTTACGATAACTATTTTTCTAGCCATATTTATTTCTTAGTAAAGCTTGGACTCGAATTAGGCCAGACCAATTAAATTCTGTGTTTACATTACACTCCCTTCAGACCCTCCTCTTCTCCTTCATAATAAAAAAAGAATTTTATTTATATATAGAAATTTAATACGATCGCAGATATTTTTAAAAAAATTTTTGTAAGGCCATGCAAAGTTAATTTTTCGTTTTGCATAACCCGCCGACCCAATTTTTCAAAAAAAATTTTTTTATTTTTTTAAGTTCCAATTGTGCCAATTATTACGTTTTTGCTATTTAATTTTTTCGGTGTCGCCCGATGGTGACCTTAATGTTCCGGAATTAACCGATAGATTCGAAGAAAAAAAAATCAATAATTTCTGATTCCATGTTATGCAAACCTAAAAATTAACTTTACAATAGATTAAAAAAAAACCCGACCCGTCAACTGGAATATTGGAACACCATGTTACGCAAAACGAAAAATTAACCTTACATATAAATCAAATTTCTACCTGCATTATTAGTTGTGTATTTTAACCTTTGATCATACCTACGGGGATTTCCCATTTTAAATTGGAAAAAAAAAAGCGAAAAAAATTTAGAAATAATAATGATAATAACAATAATATTAATAATAAAGTAAAAAAATTAAAAAATTAAATAAATAAATAAATAAAAAGCGAATCGTCTAAATATTAAAATTTTCATACATTAAAAGAATGCATTCGAATATTCATATATGAGTGACGCCAAAGGAAAATAGTTTTCATTTATTGTTTATTTAATAAACCAATGTCATCACTTGGTGTCACTCATACTCTATATATGCACTCTTTATAACTACATACTCTCACTAAAAGTATACTTTTATAGTCCAAAAAAATATCTACTCTCAAATAAATGCACTTTTTTTTTAATATATTTAAGTACATGGTATAAAACCTAGTCCTAAGAACATATAATGGTTTTATTGTATTATTATTTTTCGTTCAAGATTTTCTTTTAGTAATACTCTTATAATCTTTAAACTTATATATAAATAAAATTTGAATACTAATTAAAGCTATATATTTTAATAATCTATCTCTTTTTTTAAGTATTATTTTATATACTTACAAATATTCTAAATTAATTTTTGCTTAATATAATATAAATATTTTGCAAAAAAGAAGGAACAAAAATTATAACAAAATAATATAATTATGCTATTAATAAAAAAATAACAAATTTCAAAAACCAATAATATAATTTAATTAGTTATATTTTAATAATTTATCTCTTTTAATTGTTATTTTATATACTTACAAATATAATTAAACTATTCTAAATTAATTTGTAGTCAATATAATATAAATATTTTGCAAAAAAGAATATATGAAGAACTAATATTTGAACTTTGAATTTCATGTGTTTTTATAGCATGCAAAAGTGCCAAACAATAATGATATTTTCATTTTTTTTTTTATTACTCGTATAATTATTTACTATCATAACAACAATTTGAAATAAAAGAATTGAAATTTTTTGTCTTAATGAATGAAAAAGATGATTAAAATTTAATTTTAAATTTGTGTTTCTCTGTGCATCTAAATTTGATATAGATCAGTATTGACATGTGTAAATTGACTTATAACATACTTGTATAAATTTCTGGTTTTAGTGCAACTGTGTTATTATATAATATTACAGCTATCTTAATTGACAATTCGCAAAAGAAGGAGAATTTGTATTAATAAAATACATAACACTTAATATAAATTACATATAAAATACAAAAATTAGTATTCCTGACTATGTAAAGTTAATTTTTTATTAAGTTAACATCTTGTAGACTTCTAATAAAAGTTGTAGAGCTAGTTTTTGTGATTCTAATAATAGCTAGATCAGTAAAATTAGTTAGATAAATAAAAAGTTACAAGCAATTAAAATTTAAAAAATTTTATAAAACTATAGAAATCATAATTCCTGTATTAACCTATTTTATTATGCTTTATTATAAAATATCCCTAGTTAAAATTCTTCTTTTATCGTGAATTGTCAATTAAAGTAATACAAATATCATATCTGGATGTTCATATAAGTACAATATCAGTATATTATACTATCATAGCCTATTAATACATGAAATCATACACCTAATCAAAAGCCAGATTTGGCTTATATCGTGTTTTTAGTATGATTTTTGAAAAAAAGTATTTTTGCAAACATTTCGGAACTACTAAATTTTTTATATAAAACCATTTGAAATAATTATACTATATAATATATTTTGATAAAAAGAGTTTAAAAATTTTGGCAATAATTTCAGCAAATATGAAAATTAATTTCAGCACTATATATGGTAAAACTAATTTTAGCTGTCTAAATACCATAATTATTTTTTATTAAAGTGAGCAATTTAGTACACATATATAAAAGAGTTAATGCATAAATTAATTAAAATTTATAAAGATACAGTACATCATTTATCATACAAATGGTCAATAATTGTATCACATATAATGAAATCAGATCATTATGAAATTTGAACTTATTTTATATCCAATTTTTAAAATTTTTGGGGCCTTTTTTTGTTAGATTTTTTTTATAGTTAAGGTTTAGAGTTAGAATTATTAGATAAAGAGTATAGGTTGATTTTGGGAGACCTTAGGCCATACAAAGTTAATGTTTCATTTTGCATAACCCACTGACCCAAAAAAAAATTTTTTTAATTCCTATTGTATTAATTATTTCATTTTGGGATTGCTTAAAGCCAGATCCATTAAGATATCTTTTGTTTCATACAACTAATCAAAATTGCAAGTTTTTGTTTATACAAATCATTCTGATAAAGCAAAAAAAATAAAAATGCAAAAAATACAAGAAACAAGTGTCTAAACCTTTTTTGGCCCATTAAGAAAAAATATTAAGAATATGATTTTATATATAAAGCCTTCTAACTTTAGTTCTTATAGTCTCTAAACTAACTCTAATTTTAACATTAATTTAAATTAATTATGAACTCGGCTTTAAGTATCCTCTATTTTTAGCATTTAATTTTTTTCTCTAGTATTATATAATAATGACTTTGGTTTTTTAAAATTACCAAATAGATTCAATAAAAAAAACAAAATTTGTAATTTCATGTTATGCAAACTAAAGAATTAACTTTGCATAACCTTAAATGTAAACATGAATTAATTTAAACCATGCAAAGGTAATTTTTTTTAAAAAAAAAATCTGATCCATCAACCAGAATTTTGAAACACCAGATTATACAAAATGAAAAATTAACTTTGTATAGCCTAATATCTCAAGTTAACTAAAAATCAAAAAAAGCAAAGTTATTACAAAGTACACTATTTAATAAATAGATCTAATTATTGTAATAGCACTATTATTTTTTGACAAAAGTCTGTATTTCATATAATACGTATAATCATATACATATATTTTAAAATAGAATATTGTTAAATATCGCAGGTAATATGATTGACCAATCAGATTACAGGATCTTGTATAATAAAAACAAATGAACAATTAGAAAAATTAAAAAACTTTTACATATCTTGAAATTTCATTATGCAACTAGTTTTGAACTTTTAAAGGACCCCAAGCTATATATAGATAGGTCACTATTTGCTTTTGCTTATTTTTGACTATTTTTTTGTAGATTTTTTCTATAATTAGTAATATTAATGCTTATTTTTGACCATTTTTTTGTAGATCTTTTCTATTTTTAGTAATATATTAAGATTTTTTAAAATAGTTAGCTGTTCTTAGATTGCTCGGGTCCTAATCTAAATACTAATTTGAACTCTAACTCTAACTAATGATGTTTTTAATTTTTTTAAATATTAATCTACAATAATACTACCTGCTACAATTAACAAATCCCTATTTAATAAATATAATAATAATAAATAAATATAAAATTTTATATTAAATTGCAAAACCTTGTGAATATTGCAAACCCCTGTAAAAAAGCATGATTATATAAATATATATATCATTTATTTATTTTTAAAATTTTTGAAAATTTGCAAAAATTTGCAAAATATTGTGAAAAATATCACAATATATACAAAATATTACCTCTAGTGACTCCCAAAAGGGATAATTAAATAGAAGTTTGCATTTTTTTATTTGGTCTATTTTACAATATTTTGCAATATATTTCAAAATAAATTCTATAATATTTTGTAATCAATTTTGAAATATTCTGCATTGATCATAAGAATTTCAGAATATTATAAGCTATTATAACTTGTATAAATTTATGTTTATATAATTCACTGATATAGTAGCAAAATTTAGGTTATCTTGACAAAAAAGCAAGCTAGAATAGGGTTTCAAAGTTTGATCCAGGTTTGATTTGAGTTTGATCAAACTCCAAATCAAACCAAACTCAAACTATAAATTTTATGAAAGTTAAAATCAAATACAAATTTAAATAAAAATACAGTCAGACCTCCCTACAGTCACCCCCATATAGTCACACCTCTATTTAAGCACCCAATTTTGTACAACAGACTCAAAAAAAACCTTATTATTGTCACAAATAACTTATAATCACTATTACTATGAAAATTTGATTTTTAACAATTTTATTAATAAAAAACCCTTATTATAGTCACCAATTTTTAACTAAATACGGATTATAAAATCTGATTGGCCAATTTCATATTTATGTATATTTAAAATTATCTATTAAAGCTTCTTAAAGGTTTGATAGCAAATAACTTTTAATCCAATGATCCAATTTAGATGAAACAACTACTAAAATATTCATCTCAATGAGATGATTTTAATGAGCCCAAAATCATTAAAATTAATTACACGCTCCTGAGATCATTAAGAATTTGTATCACTTTACATGTTTAAGAATTGATTAAATTTAAACATCTGAGTGAAAAATCCTTAATAATCTTAGCATTTGTAATTAAATTTGGATGATTTTGGACTCTTTAGAATCGTCTTATTGAGTCAAACATTCTGGTAGTTGTTTTATTCAAATTGGGCCACTAGATTAAATTTTTTAATAGTATTTCAAATATGACAAATATATTACTTATTGGCCTTTGATCACATAACCATAATAAGATATTTTATTTATAGTTACACCTCTTTACAATCACCAAAATAGGGTACGACAGACTTGGTGATTATAGAAAGGGATGACTGTAATCAAATTCAAACAAACCCAAATATTATACTAAGTTTAATTTGAGTTTAATTTGAAGTTTGCAAACTAGTTTGAGGTTGAATGATATAAATATATTTTTATATTTTAAACAAGTTTCTTAATTAAATATAAATTAGAATTAATTAGTAAAATATAGATTATAATTTTGGTCTTTAAATAAATTTATTTAAAATATAAATAAATATAAAATAATATATTTTTGAGTGCTAAGCACATTTATTTAGTACTAAAAATCATAATTCATTAACAATATTTTGTATTATACGGAATTTTTTGCATTTTTATTAATAAAAATATAGAAAATTTTGCATTATAAAAAATTTTACTAATTATAAATTTAGGCACTAAGTAAACTGTTTAGTACTAAAAAACACATTATTTTAGTATAAATTTTTCTATTGTTCTTAATTTTTCAAATAAGGGCAGTGTCATTAATCACCTGATTATTTTTTATCAGAGGCCTACCCCCCTCCCTCTTCTTTAATATATATATAGTCAGGTTCTTATATATAATTTTAACTTTTTTTACACCCTCCCTCCCTAAAAAATCACCTGATTTTTGTTACTCCCCTAAAGATAAAGAAAATTATATTTTAATAAAAATTTAGGCAGCTACTATACATACCCCCTAAATTTGCTATTCATACCCCCTATCAAAATTAAAAAATATTAAAACTTTGAGCGAAAATATTTTGACAACCATTTAACTAAATTCAATGAACTTTTTTTATTTAAATTATATAATTTTGTAGAATTAAAATAAAAAAAAGTTCATTGAATTTAGTCAGATAGTTGTCAAGATACCTTCGCTTAAAGTTAGAGAAAAATTAAACCGTCTATTAAAAATAAAAGCTGCACCAAAGTTTTTTAAACTTTGAGCGAAGATATCAAGATATTATGACAACCAGCTGACCAAATTTGATGAACTTTTTTTATTTGAATTATATGAATTTATTGAATTCAAATAAAAAAAAGTTCATTGAATTTGGTCAGATGGCTGTCAAAATATCTTTGTTCAAAGTTTTAAAAAACTTTGGCGCAGCTTTTATTTTAATAGGCGTTTTGATTTTTCTCTAACTTTGAAGTGAAGGTTTCTCGACAACTATCTGACTAAATTCAATGAACTTTTTTTTTATTTTAATTCTATAAATTTATATAATTCAAATAAAAAAAAGTTCATTGAATTTAGTCAAATGGTTGTCAAGATACCTTCAATCATAGTTGGAGAAAAATCAATCCGTCTATCAAAATAAAATTTGCACCAAAATTTTTTTAAAACTTTGAGCAAAGATATCTTGACAGCCATCTGACCAAATTCGATGAACTTTTTTTTATTTGAATTATATGAATTCATATAATTCAAATAAAAAAAGTTCATTAAATTTTATCAGATAGTTGTCAAGATATCTTTGCTCAAAGTTTTAAAAAACTTTGGCACAGCTTTTATTTTGATAGGCGTTTTGATTTTTCTCCAACTTTGAGTAAAGGTATCTTGACAACCATCTGACTAAATTCAATGAACTTTTTTTATTTGAATTATATAAATTTATAGAATTGAAATAAAAAAAAGTTAATTGAATTTAGTCAGATAGTTGTCAAGAAACCTTTACTTCAAAGTTAGAAAAAAATCAAAACACCTATCAAAATAAAAGCTGCACCAAAGTTTTTTAAACCTTTGAATGAAAGTATCTTGACAGCCATCTGACCAAATTCAATTAACTTTTTTATTTGAATTCAATAAATTCATATAATTCAAATAAAAAAAAGTTCATCGAATTTGGTCAGATGGTTGTCATGATATCTTCGCTCAAATTTTTAAAAAACTTTGGTGCAGCTTTTATTTGATAGACGTTTTGATTTTTCTCTAACTTTGAGTGAAGGTAGCTTGACAACCATCTGATTAATTCGATGAACTTTTGTTTATTTTAATTTTGCAAATTTATAAAATTCAAATAAAAAAGTTCATTGAATTTAGTTGAATGGTTGTCAAATATCTTCGCTCAAAGTTTTAAAATTTTTTAATTTTAATAGGGGGTATGAATAGCAAATTTAGGGATATATATATTAGCTACCAAAATTTATTAATTTTACTTATATTGATCTAAAAAATCAAGAAATTTAAAGAAATAAAGGATTTGGGGGTATCGTAATCAGATTAAAGTTTCTATTTATATAAGCAAATAGATTTTGTAGAATTTTTATAATTTAAACTACTTAATAAAGAATATATTATTGTAAAAAATCTTTATATTATCAGTTATATATAGTTTTAGATATAAATAATTAGTACACAAATATAATATAAAAACTAAATTCTAGGGGGAAAGGGAGATATTGTGGCCAATTATTTGTCAGTGAATAATTTTTGATATACTGGTTTGCTTTGGATAATTTTACCACCAAAATGACTGTCTCAAAGAGACGATTCTAACAAGTACAAAATCATTAAAATCTAATCACAAAATCCCAAGATCATTAAAGATAAATATGTAAAAATTTTGCAAATTTACTAATATAATTTTATATATAAATAAATATATTGATTTAAGGACCCCATGATTGGATTTTGACAATTTTATGCTTGTTAGAATCATCTCTCTGAGATGGTCATTTTGGTGGTAAAATCATTCAAACGGACCAGTAGTTCAGAAGTTATTAACTATTAAATATTTTATATATATTTAATAATAAATTCAAATATGTGCAAAAACATATATTTTGTATAAATGATGATATCTTGTGATCTAATGATCGGAATTAGGCAAATTTTATACCATTCAATTCGTCTCGATGAGACAAATTGAATGGTATAAAATTATCCAATTCTGATTACTAGATCACAAGATATTTCACTTGGACACAATACCCACTGGCTACAATACTTCAACTTTCTTATATACTGAAATAATGTATTTTATAATGCTAACAAGTTTACTTAGAGCAGGACCCGAACAATCTATGTGAGGTTATAGTTGAAAAATAGCTAATGTAGGGCCATTTTTTAAAAAAGGTTATATGGGGTGTTCCCTTTTAAAAGGGCCTATTTTTACATATATTTTATTTTGAAATAATAGAGTTTAACCATTTGTTTTGATTTTCAGACTGATCCGGGATTAATCAAATTTCACGATTTTAATTGGTTAAATGTAATAGGTGACTATCGGGTAATCTTGTGATATGCTTGGCCTTGAACAACTTTGTGTAATATTTCTTTTACATTATTTCTATTTTTTATTATGCAAATTTACTTTCATTTATAATTTAAAAATGACAATTATGTCAAAATTTATAAAAATCTAACGAAAACTCAATTTTCAAAAAAATATAAAAATGGGCTCTTTTAAAAGGGAACACTCCATATTTGAAAAGTAGGTATTGGAGAAAAAGGTTATATTTGAAACATGCTAAATGACAAAATATGTATATTTGAAAGAATGCTAATGGGGTAATTTTTATAAATGTTATATTTGAAATGTGCTAATGAAAAATTGGGCTATAATGGTAACCCAGCAGGTAAAAAAGAGTGAGGAAAAAAGGGTGAGAGGAGTAAAAGGGAGAGAGGAGTAAAAGGGAGAGAGGAGTAAAGAGAGAAAGAGGAAAAGGGAGAGAGAAGTAAAAGGGAAAAAGTGATAAAAATAGGTTGAAACAGGCTTTTTTTTTAAATTTTTTTTTTATTTTGTAGTATATATAGTTATAATCTAGGACATATTATGGATTAGATAAGATTAAAAATGGGTAAAAGTTCTATCTAATATGTAAATTATAGCTTATATATACCAAACCAAAACGGTTAACCAAAAAAATTTTTACTATAATGCTCAAATATAACCTCACATAAATTATTTGGGGTCCTCTTAGGGCCAAATTTATAATTCATTAGTAAAAAATATTAGAAAATTTGTATTATATAAAGTTTTATTAATTAATTATAAATTTGGGTTTTAAGTAAACTTAATTTTTTTTTTATATTCTTTGACGAGTCTGCAAGATACTTGCAAGTGAACAGAAGAATACTATGCTAAATTATATTTTACAAAATATTCGGTTCTTTTTCATATAAGTCTAATACCACTCGGTTTTCTAAAAAGAACCTAAGTGTACCCTGTTATACTGTTTTCCTAACGAAACAGGTTTCGGTAGTAACCCATTAGTAGTCATACCAAAAGGGCTTTTTACTCCTCTTGAAGAAGCCTAACATCCCTTCTTCTACCAAACTTCCTATTATTTTTAATCTTTCTGAAACCTTTCTTTCCACTTTTCCTTCTGTTCTTTCTGGCCTCCGGAATTTTGTTTTCTTTATTTTTCTTTTTTTCACTCTTTTGTCTAGCCTTTTTCTTCTGTTTTTCTTTTCATACAATGCCACTTTCTTCCTCCCATTTATTAACTGTCTGCCAATAGTCTTTCCAAATAATTTCAAAAAGACTGTTCCATGTTATGTTTAGAACATCTTCAATAATGGTTCATTATTCTGTTAGAGCAAAGCTGCTTTTGAATTCTTATCTAAGCTTTGTGGCAAAACAAACCCTTAATCAACTCTTTTCATACACAAATTATCTCCTCTTGCTTTTCTCCAAAAATTAAATTTATCAACTTCAGTTTGAGCAGTCATTTCTGATCATCTTTTGGCAGATTGTTCCAAACAAATTCTGCTACTACCAATTGAATACTCCACCAAGAAATTTCATAGCCTTCATATTCAGCCAAATGATCATGTACTTTCTTGGTTTCTGTATTGCAGCTTAGACAATTTGAAGATTCGTATAGGTCTGGTCTTCTCTTATTTAGTAGGTCAAGAAAAGGTAGATTTTCTGAAAGGTATTTGATAATAAAACAAGCTTTTTTACTTCTTCTATTGTTAAACCTCATATATTGGTTACTTTCTTGAGCTTCTTTTAAAACATTGACCAGTTTTTGTCATTGTAGCTATTGTTTTGTACTGTACTATACGAACTTTGTGAAAGATGCCACTCAGCACCTATATACAGGTTATTGAGTGTTTTGATACCATATATTCTCAAAAATAAGCAATCTTTTTTGGCCAAAAAATTACACGAAAAAACGAGGAGTTGCTTATTTTCGAAATATTGAGTTTTTTGAAAAAATTAATTACTAATCCGGATAAGATCAGTACTATAACTATATTATTACCATATTTGGAATTGGGGATAAACAAATATATAAACAATATATTAGTAAATCTGTTTTAGGTCTAATAAAAAGTTTTTTTTGTACTAAGTAGATATTCTTTTTTGATATAAGTAAAGGAGCTGCCGTAAATCAGGTAATTTCCATCTCTTAAAGGGCTACCCCCACCCACCCACACCTGACACTTTATTAGCCAATCAAATTGCGCAAAAAATTTATATATTAATTAATTGATAATCCATCTGTCAACTGGAGAATAGTGAAATGTGGCGTTCTTCCATATAAAAATTTTTTTTACTAAGTTAACAATACATGTCCACTAATTGAAAGTTGTAGAGCTCGTCGAGACGCATCTAACAGTGGTTAGATAATCCAAATCAGCCTAGTGGATGGTGAGATATCATCAAAAAATGATTGGTCGACTATATAAAATTCTGTGATGCAAATTATATATGAAAGTCACTATAGGTGAAATGTGGCGTACCTCCAACTAAATGTTTTTTCTTACTAAGTTAATGGCACATGTCCACTAATTGAAAGTTTTAGAGCTCATCGAGATGCATCTAACTGGTTAGATTATCCAAATCGGTCTAGTGGATGGCGAGATATCGTCGAAAAATGATTGGCTGACTATATAAAATCTCTATATAAACAAACATTGTTTATATAGAGATTTTATATAGTCGTTCAATCATTTTTCGATGATATCTCGCCATCCACTGGGCCATTTGGATGATCTAACCACCTTAGATGTGTCTCGACGAGCTCTACAACTTTCAATTAGTGGACATGT
>QKWP01000484.1:117756-194849 GCA_003550325.1 Gigaspora rosea | reverse complement strand
CTGGATCTCCTGGATCTGTCTAAAACTAAAGGAAATAAGGCAGGTTTATATATCTATTGAGCTAAGCGTCGCTAAGCGGCATTAAGCGTCACTAAGCGTCATTAAGCGCACTAAGCGTCATTAAGCGTCACTAAGCGTCATTAAGCGTCACTAAGCGTCATTAAGCATCACTAAGCGGCACTAAGCGCTACTAAGCATCATTAGACGTTACTATGCATCAATTTTGTATATCACTATTACTAAATACAGTTATTACAGAATTTCCTAATTAAGTTCTAATTTTTCAACTAATTTCTACCAAAATTACTAAAACCTATTCTATAACAGAGTAAAAATGTCTTTAAATTTCTTTAAATCATATAAAAATTTTACATATATAGGCCTGATCCAGATTTTGTACTACCTTGTTTATATATTTGTTTTGCCCCAATTCTAAATATAAAAATATTGCTGATCTTATCTGGATTGGCAATTAAAAAATGTACTAATAAAAAGTTGTCCAAATGACACCAAATTTTTACTTTAGATGTATTTTTGGATCAACTTTACTTAATTGACCTTTTGAAGCTTACTTAGTAAAAAAAAAGTTTTATATGTAGCAACTGCTAACGCGTTTTTTGAGATTTTTGAAAAACACAGGGGGTTGCTTATTTTCGGGAATATACAGTAAAAGCTCAAGGCGGCGTCTCTACTAGCCAATTTTTTCAAAATAAGACACTTTGGAATCCTGAACTTTCTTCTACTTCTATCTGAATTGTTTCTGATGCTTCACAACCTTTCTTTGCTAGTTTGTCTGCTAAGTCGTTCCATTTGTTATTGCTGTGCACTTTCATTTTATTGAGCTCAAGGGTAATATTTTTAGTTTTTATTAGATCTATGATTTTTTCTGTTAAAGAAAATTAGACTGCTTTTGCACCCTTCTTGCTGATTCAAGAGAGAATCCTGATTCCATCGCATAGATTGCTGCTGCACTGTCTGTGTAAACTATAACTTCCGCTTCGCTTGGAATTGTTAAGAGCATAGTCCATATTGCTATAAGTTCTGCCTTTGTTGATAATGGCCATTGAAACACTTTAATTGATATTGTATCCAAAATTCTTTCTCCATGTCACTTATTTGAACCCACCCAGCTCCCATTGTGCAACAGGAATTATTATTACCCAAACTCTCTACTAAAGAACCGTCTGTGTAAAAAATGAAACGTTCACATTTCCTATCTAAATTTTTTCTAAACTATTTACTAAAAGATACTCTGTTTCACTCTCTAGCTTCTCCTTCAAATTAATTCTATTTCCAAACAGTTAACTATGCTAATATTACTAAAAATTTGTTCTTTTGAAGTATACTACTAATTCTTTTCTTTTTCCTTACACCAGAAACCATATCTAAATTTATTGGGAATTTACATTTATCTCCTTCTCTATATGGCCTTGGAAGCACCTCTACGACATCCTCCTTCTTGATCCAACTTTACATATGCCTTTACTTCTTTTTTCACCGGGTTGACAGCTTTCGCATTTGACAATACAGATTTTTGATGACTTTTGTGATAAGCTATCACACCAATGCTCAACAAGCACTTCTTTTTTACCCTTTGGTGTTATTCTATCGTATTCTTGGTTGTTTATATCACCATTATATACAACCCAGTCCTTTACTTATCGGTCCTCTGAATTAAGGTCTTTTTGAGCTCCAGGGCTAGTGAATAGCATGCTGGACATTTGATTTGATTGGCTTGAAGATCCCTGAGTTACACATCATAAAAAAATTTTTTTAAAGTAACTCTTACTATAAAAAACCATATCGTCAATTGGCAACTTGTAGTTTCACATAATAAAATTTTTTTAAACCATATTATCATATTCTTTAACTCTTCGTATATCTTTAGTAAAAAAAGATCAGTATAGATTAGTATCACTAAAAACTTTACTTAGAGAGCAAATTTAGCTAAGTTATATATATAAATCAGTTTATTAAATAGCTATATTTATCGCTTACTAACTCAAAAAAAAATTATTTATTAACAAAAAATTATAAAAGTTAGAGTATTCCCAGGCAGTTTAAGATTGTACTCGTCAAGAAATCTCTACCCAGGTATTATTAGAGTACCCAGTACTCAAATCATTCAAGAACAACGAAATGCTGATCCCAAATTTTAGCCAATTAAAAAAATGGGTTGTATCTCCAATTTTATTTAATGAAATGAACCTACTTACTAAAACTAATTGACAAAATTTTGTCTTTAAACCAGGTGGAGTACAATACCTGAAAGAATTGGAACGGGATATCGAAGAAGGGGGAAAAGAAGGATTTGCAACTGTATATTATGTACATTGGTTTGATAGAGTTAATAGTGCGTGGAAAAGTGGTGCACTTAAAGTGATTCATGATTCAAATGAAAATGTGAAAGAAGTTATCCAGGAATTGAAAAATCACTGTAAAATTGGATACAAGAATCCTTCATTTTTGGAGTATAAGGGAGTATCAAGAAATGACAAGTTACATGTTCTATATTTGAGTTATCTTAATTATAATATAAGTGCATCTGAACAGCTAAAATATTTTACTAATTAAAATTTGTTCATTTCAATGTATTGATTACTATATTATTGTTATAGATTATGTGTTAAAAGATTCGTTATGGCAAAATCTTGTATAAGTATCACAACTAAAATAAAAAAATAAACTTGGTATTTTGCACTATATAGCTTTGGATTTCGGGTTGTGATGTTACCCAAACCTGAGTAGGATAATTATAGCATTCTACCTAATTTGAGATCGGGATTGGAACTTATCTTTTAATCTCTTTCATAACAGATATTGCATGAATTTTCTTTTAAGCTAAGTTTTTTTTATTCTCTTGTTCATTATATGTTCATTATTATACTCTGATTATTTTTTACTTAAGTACTATATATTTATGTAATTCACTTTTTTCATTTATTCGTATTAACTTTATATATTTATTCTATTATACTAGATTTCATATTCGTTTTTTCTAAACTAGACCATGGGTTTAGATTCGCTTTTAGACTAGACTTCAATTTTTTTCAATTCATATCGCTTTTCTAGATTAGAAAACAAGTTAGATTTGTATAGGTTAGATTCGCTCCTAGACTAGACTACGATTTTTTTTAGATTCATAAGGGCTACCAGTAGATATTTTTTTTAGATTCATAAGGATTAGATATTTTTTTTTATAATGAATTAAAATCAGCTGGCAAAGATGAAATAATATTAAAAAACAAATGGACAACTTAATATTGGACTTGCTATGATGGAAGTATGTAATGTTATTTGAAATTGCTGAGGGCAATTTGAATGATCAACTTAATACTGTACACTGTCATAATGAAGGCATAGACACAAAACAAGGATGGAAAAAAAGGCAATTGAGTGTTATTTGAAACTACTAAAAGGGCAATTTGAATAGACTACTTAATGGTTGACTCTGCTATGACGAAATATGGGCATAAACAAGGATGAAAAAAAACATGATTATTTGAAAGGTCAACATAATTTGAACTTTGCTACAATAAAAATATGGGCACAAACAAGGACGAAAAACGTGTTTGAGTGTTATTTTAAATCTGTTTAAAGAGGCAATTTGAATGGAAACTTAATATTGGACTCTACTATGACAAAGGCATGGGCACAAACAAGGGTAAGAAAAGGCATTTGATCGTTATTTGAAATCTCTTGAAGAAGGCAAATTCGAATAGTAACTAATGCTGTACTTTAATGGCTGAGACATTGGCACAAACAAGGACGAACAACTTGTGAATATTATTTGAAATTTGATGAAAAAGGCAATTCAAAAATGGTCAACATAATCTGGACTTTGCTACAACGAAAGTATGAACACAAACAAGGATGAAAAATCGCATTTGAGTGTTATTTAAATCTACTGAAAGATTGGACAACGTGATGTTGGTCTCTACTATGACAAAGATATTGGTACAAACAAGGACTAATAAAGGCAATTTGAATGGTCAATGTCTTTGCTACAGTATGATGAAGGTATGGATACAAACAAGAACGAAAAAAATGTGTTTAAGTATTATTTGAAATCTGCTAAAAAAGGCAATTCGAATAAACAACTTGGTGGTGAACTCTACTATGACGACAAACAAGAATGAAAAAAAGGTATTTGAAATTTGCTAAAGGTGATACCTTAGATACTTTTCGATTTTGCTACACAAAAAGTATGTGTACAGCTAAACTTATTAATCGGTATAAGCTAAGTACTGATCAGGGTTTTTTTTGATCACAGCAATTGAACGTCACTATGAAGCCAGGTTTTGATATTTCTTATTTTTTTTCATAATCAAAATTTAAGCTATACTTATTCATTGGTACATATATATTATAACGGTTATTGAATAATAACAATAACCGTTACTTTATCAATGTTCTATCAAAAAAAGCATATTCCTTATATTGATAGTACATAATCCAAATAATTCGATTATCCATCTGTTAATCATTTTTATCCAAATATTTATTAGAAACCGGATATATATATTTTTTTATAAAACCCCTACTAAGGGAACGCCGGATGACTACTTTATTTAATTCTATTATATGTATCACATTGCATGAATTATTAATTTATGGGAAAATGTTTTTCACGCACCCGCATGGTTGTGCACCCCTCGGCAACCCACCACCCCAGATGTACCCCGGATGTGTAAATCGAATAAGGTATGTAAACGCGTGTTTTGTTACTGTAATAACTAACTAATATTTTTTTTTCTATTCTAATTTTTTTTCATGTTTCGCTAGTATATTAAAACGGTGCCGTCAATGGAGATAAACTGGTGTAAAAGATAAGTACCAGTTCTAATTGTTTTTCTTTGTTTTTCTTTGGGTTTTTTTTCGTTCTACTACCTTTTTTTCTTTAGGTTCGTGTTTCACTAGGTAACTGGAATGGCGACGATTCGGAAACCGGACCGGTATTTTCGTTCTTCAACGGTTTTTTTTCTCGGGTTCGTGTTCACTAAAGTACTGGAGGGATGGTAATTGAAATTTGAAAACTTGGACTTGTACTGAAGATAGGTGCCAGTTCTTTTGTTTTTTTTTTCCTTGGGTACCAGTTTTTTTGTTGGCTTTTTCTTTTTAGTTATTTTTTTCGTTTTACTAACGTTTTCTTTCTTGTAGGTTCTTGTTTCGCTGAGGTGCTGGAATGTTGACGGAATTAAGATTCAGAAACCGGAACTGGTATGAAAAATAAGTACCAGTTTTGTTTGTCTTTTTTTCGTTCTACTAACGTTGTCTTCTTGTAGGTACATGGTTTGCTGGGGTGCTGGAATAGTGACGATTTGGAAATCGGAACTGGTACTGAAAGACATTACAAGTTCTTTTTGTCTTTTTTTTTCTCAGTTCTTTTTTTTATTCTGCTAACGTTATTTTCTCGTAGGTTAGTGTTGCACCAAGGTACTTGAATGGAGATTCGGAAACTGGAACTGGTACTGAAAAATAGGTACCAGTTCTTTTGGTTGTCTTTTTTTTTGGTTTTTTTTCGTTCTACTAATGTTTTCTTACTTGCAGGTTCATGTTTTGCTGAATGATGACGGGATGAAGCTTTTAAAATTGGAACTTTTTTTTTTTTTCTGGTTCTTTTTTGTTCTATTAATTTTTCTTTTTCGTGGATTCATGTTTCGCTGAGGTACTGGAATGACGACTAGAATGGATATTCGAAAACCAGAACTGGTACTGAGGATATTACCAGTTTTTTTTTTGTCTTTTTTTTTTCTTTGGTTTTGTTTTTCGTTCTACTAACGTTTCTTTCTCTTAGGTTCGCGTTGCACTAAGGTACTGGAATGACGACTGGAATGGATATTCGAAAACCGGAACTGGTACTGAAAGATATTACCAGTTCTTTTGATTGTCTTTTTTTTTCTCCGGTTCTTTTTTCGTTCTACTAATGTTTCTTTTTCGTAGGTTCGTGTTGTACTAAGGTGCTGGAATGGTGATGGCAATGGAGATTCGGAAACCGGAACTGGTACTGAAAGATAAGTAGTGTTTTTTTTTTGTTTTTCTTTAGCTTTTTTTTTCGTTCTACTAACGTTTTTTGTGAGTTCTAGGGTCTTGAATGGTGCTGGAATGAAAATTCAAGTGTCGATTTTGTTGTGCAGCGTTAGATGTTTTTTCATGTCGTGTTGGGTGCGATTTATTGTGTCGTTGGTATAAAGAATTGGTTTAGGGTTAGGTTTTTTTTAAAAAAAAAATAAAATTTTTAAATAAAAAATTGTTTATTAATAAAAGTTCGGTTGTATAGTAGTAATAATAAAAACCTTGCAACTTTGTGATTTGATTGGTTAGTGATTTGGTGTGTTGGATGCCAATGGATTGGCAGGTCAGATGCTCGATGGGTTGGAAGGTCGGATGCTCGTCGCACATCCTGCTTTCACATGATAGATTTTGATTGGTCAATCACGGGGGTGCACGACCATGCGGGTGCGTGAAATTCTTAAACCCTTAATTTATTACATATTATTCACCTACTTATTAGAGTTATGTATGCCACTCTCCATTCTTTTGTTGAAACCGGATATTCAATAAATAACCAGATAAATGATTAATAGATAGGACCTCTACTAAAAACTTCTTAAAAAATTGTTTACCTCTTATCTGTCATTTTCCTCTGGTGATTATCTTTACGAAAATATTCAACCCTATCAATGAATCCTTGAAAAAAATCTTTGGAAATTTAGTCAAAAAACATATAGCCCCAAATCGACCAATATCATCTGTGGTCCTTCCACCTCATAAGATTTTAAAAACTAAGTTACCACACAGATCAACAGAACCTTTATTAACGAAGCACATACAGCTAAAATTGCTTCATGGATTGATAGAAAAGCTGATACACATTCTATATCAGATATTCCATATGAATTTAAATTACTTCTTCGTGGAAGCAGAGATAGATTTACTCATGTATCACTGTGGAATTTATGCAATAAACAAAAAAATTTAGTTATTCCTTTTTTACATTTCTTGTTAAAGTTTACATGATCAGTTTTTTCCATAAATTTTCGTACAAACTAACAGCTAAGCACACCAAACATGTTGGACAAGCATTCAAATAAAAACTTGAAATCATTGAAATCATAAAATGATCATTATCATACAAAATTAGCTTTTATTAATTATTTTATTATACGGATCACACCGAAATCAATAACTTATCGAATTGGCCAAACAATCATTCGGTTAAGTTTTTACTAGATATCCCAAAAATAATGAAAACAGCTGTAAAGGGTTTTTTAAAAAAAAATTTTTTTAAAGTGAAAAGAGTTAAAAAAAGATATATATTAAGCGAAGATTATAATTCCACTTCCATATCTATTTTTTTTGGTTAACATTTAGCGGTGCGGCAATATGATCATGTGCTACGTAGTTATTACTTATAAAAAATTTACCTATATAAAAAAAACCTCCGGGCGGCCGGGTCTAAAATATTTTCAAATGTTATGTAAACCAGTTAAATTTTATTACTATCGCCTAATAACATACAAATTTAAAATTTTTAAATTTTCAGAATTTTAATAATAAAAATACTAGTTAAATTCTATAAGTAAAAAAGCAGCTCAGGGTATTTAAAAAATAGCTCCGGGTATCTAAAAGCAGTTGCAGATCATTTACTATGTATTTACTATGTTCTGATTTTTTGTCAACTGCTTCCCGGATAGTCCAAAAAGCAGGCTGGGTTTTCACTATGTAATTTACTATTAAAAATCTTTCGGTAAATCTTTAAAGCGTCAACCATCTTACATAATCATTTTAACTATTATATGATGCGACTAAATTAAAAGCTGGGTCTAATTTATTACTATTCCGAATCTCGGTCGTGCTATATTACACTTGCTAGCTATGATATGGGCAGGTTACTCCTAGTAACAAACCTGATAATCTACTAGCGTAGTGTATATAATATTATTAATTCAGTATATCTAACATATATGATAAAATATCTAAATTTGTATAATAATCTACATTATGCATATTGTTTATTTGTTTACATTTTTTAACCAATCAAATCAAATGTCCGCCATGTTGAGGTGATCTAAATATGAGAAAGAACTAACTAAACTTAGAGTCAATGAATAAGAAAGAGAGATATACAAATTCCCTAGCTAAAAAGAATCGGCTTTGCAGATACTTATAGAATAATTAATCTTTTTACACCAACCTATACTTGGACAAATGGAAAATCGAGCTCCAGAATTGACTACATTTGGGTAGACGCTGACCTCAAAAGTTTAGTATGCGACAGTAATATTAAGAATATGGAATTCTGATCTGGTAGTGATTGTCAATTGATATGGACTGATATCTTCACCAAACTCATTCTGGGAACAAGACCTAGAAACAAGCAGAACAAAGCGAACACTCAAGAGAGAAAAATATACCTATATGAAAAAGCAACAAAGGGGACTAGAAAAACTTCACAAGGCTCTTAGATAGTTACGTTACAGAAAACTTGAACAAAACAAAGAAGACTACCATCATGAAGCAAAGTGAAAAGACAGCAGAGGAAGAAATAAATGAGCAATAGAAGCATGTTGTGGAATGGATTAATAAAGCTGTGAGTAAAACGTTACTGAGGAGGAAAATTAAAAACACATTTGCAGAAAAGAAAAAATCAGTGACCTAGAATCCTAGATACAAATGAATTAAAGCAATAAGGAAGTTAGCAAGAAGAGCTTTGTCAGAATGAGGAAACAGAATAAACAAACAAGAAAGAGACAAAGGGAACTTCCTTATTGCAGAAGCAAATAGTAATAATGAATTAACGATCCCCAAATTAGTCAGCTATTGAACAGATAAATGGATTGAAGAGATCAAATCTTAGATTAAAATCCTGGAAAGAAAAATGATAATGGAGATGTGAAGAGAAAAAGAAAAAGAAATTAGAGGATATGTGAAGAGGAGATTCATTCGAAATAGTGGGTAAGGAAGTTGAACAGTATATTAGAAAGGCCCTGACAGAAAATCCAAATCGAAAGACTAAAATATACTGACGAGAATAAAGAAAGACAGGAGCAACTAATTTACGAACCAGAAGAGGTTAAGAAAATTGTAAAGGACTATGGGCAATACAACTCCAGAGAAAAGACAAGCTCGATTGTGGATCAAATCTGGCTGGAAGAATATGAACCCAAGATCTGGATTAATGAGAACTTCTACTCTCTGGTACTTAAAGAAATAGAAATAGAAGATTGGGAGACAGTAATCCAGCTGACAGAAAATTCCTCAGCACCTGGCCTCTCAGAAATTGGGTACACGCTCTTAAAAGCAATCAGAACGAAAATGAAAAATATATAGTAAACATGCTTAATGACATTACTAGAGAAGAGATATACCCTAAAAAATAGAAAGTGAGAATGATCCTTCCCATATCTAAACTCGCAGAATGGGACCTAACCTTACAGAGCATGAGGCTAATAATGCTCTTGGAGGCTGCAAGAAAATGTTATGTTAGGATCCTGCAAAAGAGCTTAAGCGAGGTATTAATTGAATATAGAATTTTAAAAGGTCCTAATTTTGCTGTAACTTCATAGAGAAGGCATACAGAACCCTATACACATTATTAATAAAATAATAGAGGATACTATAGAAAGTAAAAAGGAGCTCTAGGCACTCTTTTTCAACATTAGAAAAGCCTTTGACAGTGTTAACTTAAAAGAATTGGAAACATCCTTGCAAAGAATCAAAGTACCTCCTCACTTAATCACACTTTAAATCGACCTATTTGTGAATGACACATAAAAATTATAACCAAACACGGTCTTACAGAAAGTTTCCAAGCCACAGAGGGTATAGGTCAGAGCAAAGTGGTCTCCCCTCTACTGTGGAGAATTTATTTTGATCTGCTTTTATGTGCACTGTGACAGTCAGAACTCAGGGCAAAACTGACAGTAAACTGGTTTTCAGACCCTATTTATAATAAGATGGAGCATAAAGAAATTAGTTGCAGGCATCTCATATGCAGATGATATGTACTATTGGCAGGTTCCTAGAACAAACTTCAGAAAATCGTCAAAACTGCAGAAAGTTTCTTCGAGTTGAATGGAATCTCTCTTAACTCAAAGAAGACTGAGTTAGTTACATTTAATGTAATGGATACGAATGGTCCCAGAAGAATTGTTCTCCAAAAAGGAAATAGCTATATCTATGTGAAGAAGGACAATGAGTCTACAAGGTACTTCAGAGTTTGGATTTCTCTGAAAAAGGTGAGAAAAAAATATAAAGACAAACTTAAGAGAGAAGCATCTGATCTAGCTAATTTAATAAGAAGAAAAGAAATCTCAGTTGAACAAACAAAATATATAAACAACAAAATTCTGCTTCTATATTTAGAATATAGATTGAACATACATTACTTTCAAAAAAGGAATGCAACGAAATCCAAAGCCCTATATTACAGGTTATCAAGTGGAAAGCAGGTTCTGAGAAAACAATAGCCCATATATACCTTTATCACGAGCTAATAATAGGAGTAAATCCCTTTGGCAGAGACATTTAGAACATCTAATCTCAGAATGGTTCATAAAACTTAACAGTATAGGACTAGCAGTAAAAGCCATAATACTACATCAGGAAAATAAATAAGGCGCAGATCTGCACAAATCTGCGACCCTGGAAAATTTTAACAAATTTTGCAATAACTTGTGATCAGTGGTCCAAATTTAACAATTTTGGTACCATTTGTTTTGTCTCGATGAGACAGATCGAATGGTACCAAAATCGTTGAATTCCAATCACTAGAACACAAGAAAATTCCATTTATGTGAATTTTATAAACATTGAACGATCTTGCCAACCAGTGGTCCAAATTTAATGATTTTGGTACCATTCGATTCCTTTCGATGAGATGGTTCGAATGGTACCAAAAATGTCAAAATTGGATCACTGGTTAACAAGTTATTCATAAAAAATGATTTGCAGCACAGTTCTGCGCAGAAATTTAAATTTCTTTTTTAAATTTCTGCGCAGAACTGCACTGCAAATCATTTTTTATGAATAACTTGTTAACCGTAATCCAATTTTGACGTTTTTGGTACTATTCGAACCGTCTCATCGAAAGGAATTGAATAGTACCAAAATCATTAAATTTGGACTACTGGTTGACAAGATCATTTAATGTTTATAAAATTCACATAAATGGAATTTTCTTGTGTTCTAGCGATTAGAATTCAACAATTTTGGTACCATTCGATCCGTCTCATCGAGACAAATCGAATGGTGCCAAAATCGTTAAATTTGGACCACTAAATCACAAGTTATTGCAAAATTTGTTAAAATTTTCTAGGGTCACAAATTTGTGCAGATCTGCGCCTTATTTATTTTTCCGATATAAGGCTAAGGAAAGCTCAATTGGACCTTATCTCAGCAGATCCCATATGGCAACTAGATGAGGAGGATTTGATAAAATTTGGCTGGACTTACAATCTTAATGCCACTATCCTCACTGAAATGGGTGTAAATGTAGAGAGTAGTCTTATAGAGAGCGATTGGAAAATACTTGTAAATTGGAATAAGAAGAAAGAAATCAAGAGAATCCTAAAAGAAAATAATTAGAAAGGAAACTTGAAAAGCCTAAAGGGACTTGGAATATAGTCAACAGAACAAATAACAACCAATGAAGGCCCTGCTTTACTATCGTGGCAATAGATAAAAAAATTAAGAAACCTTAGCCCCAAGGGAAGAGTTCCAAGTTGGTTTAAAAAACTAGAGGAAATTGTCATTTCAGACAAAGCCATGAGAAAAGTGAAACCACAATACCAAGGCACAAGCTCGGGCCCCAAATTAATTCAGGAAGAGCACAGACCAATTTTAAAAAAAAAAACAAAAAAAGATTGGGTATTAGGATACTCGGACACAGCTAATAGCTTTCATAGGCAAAGTAGAAAACAAAAGTCAAACTCTCTTAATAGAAATTTCAGAATGGGAAAAAGACGAAAAAGAAAATACAAAGAAAACCAGAGGCGATGTGAAGAAAGTAAAAATTAGACAAAAAAAATTTCAAAGAAATTTGAAGATGAATAAAAGAAAAGTAAAAAGTATAGACAAATGGGTAAAACTAAGCACAGATGGCTGGGACCTTTTAATGAAAAAAAAAACTCCAGGAAGTCACGTGCGCCAGAAATACAACTCCAATGGAACCTTATAAATCTCAAGCCCTGGACGGGAAAATGAAGCATCTACAGGGCAATTAGTAACACACAGAAGAAAAAGGAATTATTGAATATTCTGGAAAAAATGTAACAGAAAAGGAGATTTCATTTTACACAGATGGCTTACTTGGTGGTGGTGTAACAAATAGTTGTAGTGGTGAATATAGTATAGTTCAGATCGATAGTAGTAATAGAATAGTGAATGAGGTAAAAGGAAAAATAGAAGGATGGTTCTCATTTACTAGGTCAGAATTGGTAGCTATTTTAATAGCCCTGTTAATCTCACCCCGCAGATATAAAGTAAAAATTTATGCAAATAGCCAAGTATTGATTTAGATAGTAAGAAACTTAGAAGAAAAACGGAACTCCCACAGCTGGTTCAAGATGAAGAATATTGGTATTATAGGAACAATAAAGAAAAACATCGAGATGAAGAGACTAGAGATAAAAATGATCAAAGTAAAGGCTCATTTAGGAGATCCTTTGAATAAAAGGTCAGATTCCTTAGCCAAAGAAAGAAAAAGAGATATAAAAATTACAAAGTTTTCAGAAGAGGGCTCAGTATCAAGAGTGTTTCAACCTTTATGGAGCAATAAAAGTATTGAAATACCGGTAAGACACTTTATAAAGAATTGATCAATATATATTATAAAGCAGAATAGACATTCTTAAGGCATAAGAAACATAGTCTTTACCAAGAATGTACTCAAGACAAGGATTGGGAAATATTCAGGAACTTTTGGCGTCTAATGAGAAAATCCAGGGCCCTCACCAAAAAGAACTACATGAAATGGGTCTTTAGAATTAAGGCAGTAAACAGACTTCTTCCTAACCTACTTAAGAAAAAAAGTAATTGTGCAAATCTATATCCAGTTGCAACTTGCCCTAAGTGCAAGAAAAGCGAAGAGGATTTTGAACACCTTACAAACTGCAGAGTGGATATCCCAGTTTGGAACAAAAAAAAAAAGGAGATTATTAGAGAAATCTGGTTATCTCTCAATCAGGAGGAAAAATCTGAAATAAGCCCATATCAACTCTAGAAAATTTTTTTTAAACAGAATGAAAACAATATTGAAAGAAGAGAAAAATTGGTGAGAAGCATTCTTCCATTAAAGATCCGCAAGATCCTCGAGTAGCTCAAGATTAGAAAAAAACAATTATCAATATACTTCTTCTTTGGTTAGACAAATGAATGATCATGTTCCAGGAAGACGTATAGAGAGAAAGATGTGAAAGAATCGTCGTGTGGAAGAGGGATATAGGTATTACCGCTAGAAAAAAGAGGCAAATATTGAATAAAAGAAAATCAGCTATATCGACAAAAAAAGGAAAAAAAAGCAGAAAAAAAGATGAGAACCGTCAGGAAATGAGATATGGTAAAGGTTATAAAGAAGGGAAACAAGATTAAGTAAAAACAAAAGAGGAAAAAGATTGTGAGGAATGTAAAATGTAGTTAGGAAAGAGTTAGATCAGTAGATAGATACAGATTTAAGGGGTTGGTGGAACCCATCTAAGTAGATCATGATCAGCTATAGAACTGTATCTGGGACCTGACTAATATAGGCATAAGCCTCGTTAGTCAGTAAGACGAATTCTACTTTGCCAGGTCACACACAGATACCCATGGTAACCAGATGAGCCATACTTTTATTGTAAGATACGAAAAATCAAAATAGGGTCAACATTTGTATATATAATTATATTCTTTGAAATAAAATATGATATAATCGTCAATAAAAAAAATTTTTTTTGTCTACAAAATCATGCAATTTAATTGGTCGAAATTAGGAGTGCAACATGTCGCAGGTATGACAAATTGCTATTCCCTATTATATATAGGGAACTATTTTTTATACCCCTAAAATTTATTATTTGTACTTTTGTTTTTTTTTTAAATTTAAGCAAAGATATCTTAATAACAACCAGACCAAATTTAACAAACTTTTTTATTTTAAATTCTATAGGTATGTAAAATTCAAATAAAAAATGTTTATCAAATTTGGCTTAGTAGTTGCAAAGATATTTTTGCTCAAAGTTTGAAAAAATCAAACTATAACAAACTATGCAAGATTTTCTTCTAACTTTAAGTAAAGATATCTTAGTAACTACTGGACTAAAATTAAAAAACTTTTTTATTTTAAATTCTATAGGTATGTAAAATTCAAATAAAAAATGTTTATCAAATTTGGCTTAGTAGTTGCAAAGATATTTTTGCTCAAAGTTTGAAAAAATCAAACTATAACAAACTATGCAAGATTTTCTTCTAACTTTAAGTAAAGATATCTTAGTAACTACTGGACTAAAATTAAAAAACTTTTTTATTTTAAATTCTATAGGTATGTAAAATTCAAATAAAAAATGTTTATCAAATTTGGCTTAGTAGTTGCTAAATTATCTTTATTTAAAGTTTGAAAAAATTTTAATATAGCTTTTGTTTTAATAGATATTTTGAATTTTTTTAAAACTTTGAGCAAAGATAACCCAGAAACTATTAAGTCAAATTTAATAAATTTTTTTTATTTGAATTTTATAGGTCATAAAATTCAAAAAAAAAAAAGATTCATTGAATTTGGCCTAGTAGTTACTAAAATATCTTCACTTAAAATTAAAAAAAAATTTGTATAATTTGTTTTAATAGATATTTTGATTTTTTTCAAACTTTAAACAAAGTTATCACTGCAACTACTAAGCCAAATTTGATAAACTTTTTTTTATTTGAATTCTACAAATCTATAGAATTTAAAAGAAAAAAGTTTTTCGAATTTGGTCTAATTATTATTAAAATAATTTTGTTCAAAGTTTAAAAAAAATAAAGCGATATGAATAAAGACAATGACTGATATTACCTAATATTTTAGGGGGTAGGGGATCAGCTGAAATCTTAAATTACACAATCTAGAATACTAGCCAATTAAAATTAAGAATAATTATAAAAAAATTTGAGATAAATATACTTTTTTGTATAACAAAATCGAGCATTTTGATTGGTCTTAGGTAGGGGGTTTGGTTTCTTAGTAAATGGATATTAGATAATATATATTATGCTTGTATGCTCTAATAAATTTAAAGATATAAAAAATAGAAGTTTGCTATTTACTACCACTGGTATTTACTACCAGTGATCAATTTACCAATAAAAATTCAGGATCAGGTGTAACATGTAGATCAATTTTTGTGTAACAAAAGCAAAAATTTTTCAAAAATTGCTAAAATTGCTTCTAACCTAAAATTTTGTCTATGAAACTACTTTTTTTTATACAAAAAAAAAATTCCTTACTAAATTTTACTATATAAGGTAGAAAGGGGTAATTTGACGAAGTTAAAATAACTAATATAAAAACTTATTTATTTTAATATTAATAAATGGTTTATTTTTTGTAACAAACTTTATACATGATTTAGAATTATTTTATAGGAAATTAGTAATATAACTTCTTTTTTTAAAGTGACTTTAAATGGAATTATTCATCGTATCAAAAAGTTTAAATTTAGAGAGGTAGGAGTAATTTGACGAATTGGTGATATCTCATGTGATCCAGTGATCAGAATCAGATAATTTTCATACCATTCGATTTGTCTATATGATACGAATTGAATGGTATAAAAATCATCTGTTTCTGATTACTGAGTCACGATATATCATCAATTATATGCTATACAAAAAAGATCCTTGTGGGGATTTTGACGAAGTGTAAACCTGGCAAATAATCGATGATATCTTGTGTTCCAGTGATTAGAATCGGGTGATTCTTGTACCATTCGATTTGTCTTATCGAGACGAATCGAATGGTATAAAAATTATTCGATCTCAATCATTAGATTACGTGATATCAAAATTCGTCAAATTACTCCTATTCGTCAAATTACCCCTTTTTACCTTATAAAGCCCTATCCTAATCCCTAACCTTTACCCTTACTCTAATATTAAAGATATTTAATTTTTATTTAATACAAATTGTTTGTTTTGTTTATTTTGTTTTATGCATTGTAGATCACTGGTAGTGAATACCAGTGGTAATTCATAGTAATTGTTTAAAAAATATATATTTTATATTATTTAATTTTTTTTTCTTTTTTTTTTTTTTTTAAAATGTTAAGGTGAGACCTTGCTTTTATCTTTATTAAATTTAATAGAAACTTTTTACAATATTGAAAGAAATTTCATTATTTAAATCTAATGCTAAGAATAAAAACACAGACATATGGGGACGTCAATAGAAACCAGGCAAATCATTTTTAGTAATTTTTTTTTAACTTTAGATTAAAATATTTTAACAACTATTAAACCAATCTTGATAAAAATTTTTTATTTTAATTCTATAACTACATAGAATTAAAATAAAAAAATTTTTATCAAGATTGGTTTAATAATTGCTAAGATAGTTTAATTTAAAGTTTAAAAAAAATTTACTTAGAAACAATTTGTCTAGTTTCTATTGACGCCCACATATATCTAAGTATTCTATATTATTTAATATATATTATACAGTGATGGCAATTTAATCGGCCAAAGAAAATTTAATTGGCCATCGGCCAATATATAATTATTTGGCCAAAATGGCCAAAATTTTGCGGCCAAAGTTGAATGTCAATTGGCCAGGCCAATAAAAATTATTTGGCCGATATGGCCGTTGGCCAATGGCCAAATGGCCAAACGGCCAAGTGGCCAAATTTCTCTGTATAGTAATAAAAAAGAAATGTATATAAAAATACTGTATTATATGCATACTAATGTTAATATATATTACATATACGTACTGGTTTTGTTTAAAGCCACACTATTAACTATAAGAACCAATATTCTTGAATTGTATTTATTGTATATTACCTTCCCAAAAAAAGTTAATTAACACTATAGTTATCTATTTTCATGTGCTATTACTAAAGTTGCGATAAAGAAATTGACGAACTATTGGAATTAATAAAACTTATAGAACGGATCGATATTTAACTATACGTGAAAGAATAATTAAATCTAACGATTCTTTTCAAGTTCTTTTTTAATTATAATAGTTTGCTTGAAAGTTCGTTTTGAAAGCATATTAATATATAAGATAACTTAAGTAATAATTGTTAAGCTATATAAAAAAAAATCTAGCGAAAGTTAATAAATTATATAAAAAATAATTTAAGTGAAGGTTTAATAACTTATATAAAAATAATTTAAGTGAAAGTTTAATAAACTATATAAAAATAATTTAAGCGAAGGTTTAAAAAGTTATATAAAAGTATAATTTGAACAAAGGTTTAATAAGTAATTTGAGCAAAGGTTTAATAAACAAAGGTTTAGTAAGTTATATAGAAAAATTACTTAAGTGAAGATTTAACCAATCAAATTACTAGTTTTATTTGGCCATTTCGGCCAAAAATGAAATTTATATTTTTGGCCTTTTGGCCTCGGCCAATGGCCGCGGCCATTGGCCGGCCAAATAACCAAGTGACATCACTGATATTATATATTATATATAGGGAATTGCTATTCGTACCATGGTATATGTAGATCACTTCAATTTTGTTACTTAAATATTTTAACCTTTAAAACTTTTATTAATATTATCTCTATGAGTTCTTAATAAAATTTAATAAAATTTTTTATTTGAATTCTATGGATTCGTAGAATTAAAATAAAAAAATTTTTATCAAATTTGGTTAAGAACTCATAGAAATATCTTTGATGAAAGTTCCTGTAAACAATTTCAATGTAGCTTCTTTGTAATATGTTTTTTTTGCTTTTTCAAAATAACCCACTATTCAGCGATGATTTACAATAAATTTTACTATACTAACTAAAAAAAATATTTAACAAGACTTGTAGCACATATTATTGACTAATATAATCTCAAATTTCATGAAAAAATATTAAAAACTCGTAAAGATATTAATGTTTTTGTAAATTTTGACACATACGTTTTCACAAGTTTTCTTCTAAAATTCAAATGATTCTAGAAGCACTTTCTCAAAATGAGGCCTCCAAAACGTGAATTAGTAAGTTAATAGTATAGATATTTGAGAGTCTTTAGTTAAAATTTCATTATAAACGGATTAATATTAACGAAGTTATGATGATTTTTCAATTTGCTTCCAGATTCAGAATTTTTTAAAATTTTCAATTTTGATGAAAACAAAAAAATCACATCACAGGCTAGATTTTTACAAGTTCAAATGAAACAAGTTTCTGCGCACTAATATAATCAATAGAGAATATGTTAAAATTTTGCTTTCTAAAATTTCAAGTTATTTGGTTAAATATTTATTTCATAATAGCTTTTTATCATTTGGCACAGCTTCTTTATAATATACTTTTTGGAAATAGAAGAATATTTCATCAAAGATATCTCTACAAGTTCTTGACCAAATTCAACAAAATTTTTTTATTTGAATTTTATGGATCCATAGAATTCAAATAAAAAAATTTTCATTAGATTTGATCAAGTGGTTGCAAAGATATCTTTGATCAAAGTTTTGGAGAATTTCAAAACGCGTATCACATAACAGATATGTTTAAATTTTTGACAAAACTTTGATCAAGGATATCTCTGCAACCACCTAATAAAATTTGATGAAAATTTTTTTACTTATTCTACGGATCCATAATAATTAAATAAAAAATTTTCATCAAATTTGATCAGATGGTTGCAGAAATATCCTTGGTCAAAGTTTTGTTAAAAATTTAAACGTATCTGTCATGTAATATGCATTTTGAAATTCTCTAAAACTTTGATTAAAGTTATCTCTGCGACCACCTGATCAAATTTGATGAAAATTTTTTAGTTAATTATCATGGATCCGTAGAATAAGTAAAAAAATTTTTATCAAATTTTATTAGGTGGTTGCAGAGATATCCTTGATCAAAGTTTTGTCAAAAATTTAAACGTATCTGTCATGTGATAAGCGTTTTGAAATTCTCTAAAACTTTGATCAAAGATATCTCTGCAACCACCTGATCAAATTCGATGAAAATTTTTTTATTTGAATTCTATGGATCCATAGAATTCAAATAAAAAAATTTTCATCAAATTTGATCAGGTGGTTGCAGAGATATCTTTGATCAAAGTTTTAGAGAATTTCAAAACGCGTATCACATGACAGATACGTTTAAATTTTTGACAAAACTTTGATCAAGGATATCTCTGCAACCACCTGATCAAATTTGATGAAAATTTTTTTACTTATTCTACGGATCCATAATAATTAACTAAAAAATTTTCATCAAATTTGATCAGGTGGTTGCAGAGATATCTTTGATCAAAGTTTTAGAGAATTTCAAAACGCGTATCACATGACAGATACGTTTAAATTTTTGACAAAACTTTGATCAAGGATATCTCTGCAACCACCTGATAAAATTTGATGAAAATTTTTTTACTTATTCTACGGATCCATAATAATTAACTAAAAAATTTTCATCAAATTTGATCAGGTGGTTGCAGAGATATCTTTGATCAAAGTTTTAGAGAATTTCAAAACGCGTATCACATGACAGATACGTTTAAATTTTTGACAAAACTTTGATCAAGGATATCTCTGCAACCACCTGATAAAATTTGATGAAAATTTTTTTACTTATTCTACGGATCCATAATAATTAACTAAAAAATTTTCATCAAATTTGATCAGGTGGTTGCAGAGATATCTTTGATCAAAGTTTTAGAGAATTTCAAAACGCGTATCACATGACAGATACGTTTAAATTTTTGACAAAACTTTGATCAAGGATATCTCTGCAACCACCTGATAAAATTTGATGAAAATTTTTTTACTTATTCTACGGATCCATAATAATTAACTAAAAAATTTTCATCAAATTTGATCAGGTGGTTGCAGAGATATCTTTGATCAAAGTTTTAGAGAATTTCAAAACGCGTATCACATGACAGATACGTTTAAATTTTTGACAAAACTTTGATCAAGGATATCTCTGCAACCACCTGATAAAATTTGATGAAAATTTTTTTACTTATTCTACGGATCCATAATAATTAACTAAAAAATTTTCATCAAATTTGATCAGGTGGTTGCAGAGATATCTTTGATCAAAGTTTTAGAGAATTTCAAAACGCGTATCACATGACAGATACGTTTAAATTTTTGACAAAACTTTGATCAAGGATATCTCTGCAACCACCTGATAAAATTTGATGAAAATTTTTTTACTTATTCTACGGATCCATAATAATTAACTAAAAAATTTTCATCAAATTTGATCAGGTGGTTGCAGAGATATCTTTGATCAAAGTTTTAGAGAATTTCAAAACGCGTATCACATGACAGATACGTTTAAATTTTTGACAAAACTTTGATCAAGGATATCTCTGCAACCACCTGATAAAATTTGATGAAAATTTTTTTACTTATTCTACGGATCCATAATAATTAACTAAAAAATTTTCATCAAATTTGATCAGGTGGTTGCAGAGATATCTTTGATCAAAGTTTTAGAGAATTTCAAAACGCGTATCACATGACAGATACGTTTAAATTTTTGACAAAACTTTGATCAAGGATATCTCTGCAACCACCTGATAAAATTTGATGAAAATTTTTTTACTTATTCTACGGATCCATAATAATTAACTAAAAAATTTTCATCAAATTTGATCAGGTGGTTGCAGAGATATCTTTGATCAAAGTTTTAGAGAATTTCAAAACGCGTATCACATGACAGATACGTTTAAATTTTTGACAAAACTTTGATCAAGGATATCTCTGCAACCACCTGATAAAATTTGATGAAAATTTTTTTACTTATTCTACGGATCCATAATAATTAACTAAAAAATTTTCATCAAATTTGATCAGGTGGTTGCAGAGATATCTTTGATCAAAGTTTTAGAGAATTTCAAAACGCGTATCACATGACAGATACGTTTAAATTTTTGACAAAACTTTGATCAAGGATATCTCTGCAACCACCTGATAAAATTTGATGAAAATTTTTTTACTTATTCTACGGATCCATAATAATTAACTAAAAAATTTTCATCAAATTTGATCAGGTGGTTGCAGAGATATCTTTGATCAAAGTTTTAGAGAATTTCAAAACGCGTATCACATGACAGATACGTTTAAATTTTTGACAAAACTTTGATCAAGGATATCTCTGCAACCACCTGATAAAATTTGATGAAAATTTTTTTACTTATTCTACGGATCCATAATAATTAACTAAAAAATTTTCATCAAATTTGATCAGGTGGTTGCAGAGATATCTTTGATCAAAGTTTTAGAGAATTTCAAAACACTTAACACATAACAGATATATTTAAATTTTTGACAAAACTTTGATCAAGGATATCTCTGCAACCACCTAATAAAATTTGATGAAGATTTTTTTACTTATTCTACAGATTCATAATAATTAATTAAAAAATTTTCATCAAATTTAATCAGGTGGTTGCAGAAATATCCTTAATCAAAGTTTTGTCAACAAATTTAAACATATCTTTCATGTGATATGTGTTTTGAAATTCTCTAAAACTTTGATCAAAGATATCTTTGCAACCACTTGATCAAATTCAATGAAAATTTTTTTATTTGAATTCTATGGATCCATAAAATTCAAATAAAAAAATTTCATCAATTTGGTCAAGAACTTGTAGAGATATCTTTGATGAAATATTCTTCTATTTCCAAAAAGTATATTATAAAGAAGCTGCGCCAAATAATAAAAAGCTATTATGAAATAAATATTTAACCAAATAACTTGAAATTTTAGAAAGCAAAATTTTAGCATATTTTCTATTGATTATATTAGTGCGCAGTGACCTGTTTCATTTGAACTTGTTAAAATCTAGCCTATAATTGTGATTTTTCTGTTTTCATCAAAATTGAAAATTTTAGAAAATTCTAAATCTAGAAGCAAATTGAAAAATTATCATAACTTCGTCAATATTAATCCGTTTAAATGAAATTTTAACTGAAGATTCTTGAATACCTATTATATCAACTTACTAATTCATGTTTTGGAGGTTTCATTTTGAGAAAATGCTTCCAGAATCATTGAAGTTTAGAGGAAAACTTGCGAAAACATATGTGTCAAAATTTATAAAAATGTTGATATCTTCACGAGTTTTTAATATTTTTTCATGAAATTTAAGATTCTATTAGTCTATAATATGTGCTACAAGTCTTGTTATAAAACTTTTTTAGTTAGCATAATAAAATTTCTTGTAAATCATCACCGAACAGTGGGTTATTTTGAAAAAACAAAAAAACATATTACAAAGAAGCTGCATTGAAATTGTTTACAGGAACTTTCATCAAAGATATCTCTACGAGTTCTTAACCAAATTTGATGAAAATCTTTTTATTTTAATTCTATGAATCCATAGAATTCAAATAAAAAAAATTTACTAAATTTGATCAAGAACTTATAGAAATAATATTAATAAAAGTTTTTAAAAGTTAAAATATTTAAGTGACAAAATCGAGGTGATCTACATATACCATGGTGCGAATAGCAAAAATTTATAGTGCGAATAGCAATTTCCTATATATATTATATTTAGATGTGATCACTAACTCTGGCTATATATCTATAGTAAAAATCACATAATAAATAATACGCTTTTTATTGTCAAATATAAACAAACATTATATAATCTATATTATATCTAATTGATTTGTAATATGAGTACTATAGTTATATTTATAAAAACTGGTCCTTTCAATAGTCTACGATCCTTATTAGTCACAGTCTAGTACTAATCTGGAACATGATCCTGAAATATACATAGATAGGTCAGGTATGAGTTTGTTTATTTTTGAGGGTTTTATACAGAACTTTTCTATTTATAGAGGACGTCTAAAGCAGAGGCAATGTGATTAACAGCCAATCAAATTATAGAATTTTGATGATCGCTGGTGAAGCAAAACAAGAAATAAAAGCAAAAAACCTGAAAAATACGAAAAATGGCAGTCTAAACCTACCTTGATAGGTTAATCAAAAATGTTAGGAAAGCAATTTTGCTTATATATATTTACCTAAAACCTAATCTAACTCTAATATAAAACGACCCTAACCTTAAAGTTAATTGAAAAAATTATTAAATATGAGTTGTTTTCGCTTTAGACGTCCCCTATTTATAGTAATTTTTTTGCTTATTTTTGAAGTTTTTTTGCAGATCTTTCTTTTTTTAGCAACACTATAATTAACCCGACCTATTTATGTATATTTCGGGGTCCTTCTGGAACCAGTCTTTTTGAGACTAATGCATCCCTATACTTAGCTATATACTATTAGACTAATAGCAAAAATATAGTATTAGTAAAAGTCCTTTAGGAATCTAATTATATCTAATTAAATTTGCTAGCTATTAATAAGGCCAAAGACCAATATATAGTTATTTGATTATAGATAATATATATAGGTAATTACATTTTAATATAGGGGTACTCTAAAACTAATATAAATAATTGTATAATAATTGTCGTGGCTGAAGCTGGAAATAGCTGAAGCTGAAAATTTTAAATATTTTAATATGAAATTTACAAAAATTTTGGAATGCATTTTGTACGATTTTTTTTTATAGTTAGATTAGAATTTAGGGTTAGAGTTTATAATAAAAGAGTATAGTTAGATTTTAGCAGGGCTTATAGTTTTAAATCGAGACCTCTAATTTTTAGCTTTAGTCATTTCCAGCTTCAGCCACGACAATAATCAATATTATAGTTGTACTAGATTAGCTAATCAAAATAACTTTCTAGCAAGGAAACTTTTGCATTTTTAAAACTACACAAGTCTGATTATAAGGTAGTTGACCAATTATAAACTAGTTTATTATCTATGTAATATACTTTCAATGAAAATAGATAAATAATCATTAAATATATTGGAGTAAGTTAGTAGAAAAATAGCACTTTTTTTAAGTAAGAGTTACTTGAATTTAGCTTAAATATTTTAATAACTATCTTAATAAATTTAATAAATTTTTTTTATTTTAATTCTATATAATTCCAAGATTAAAATAAAAACATTTAGCAAATTTGATTAAATAGTTGTTAAGATATTTTAATTTAAAAATTAAAAAAATTTCACTAAAAATGATTTGTCCTTTTTCTACTAACTCATTCCTATATTACAAATTTTTTTGTAACTTCGAAACAAACTAACTTACAATAGTGTTTCTATGAACCTAAACTGAACTTAGATTAAGTTTAGGTTCAGGTTCAGGTTCAGTATTAAATTTGAACCTAAACATTTTTTAAACCATGCTTAGGTTTAGGTTTAGTATTGAACTTTTAGAGCTAGTTAAAGCTCAGTTCAGATTTAGTTTATAAGTTCATGAACTTGTTCAAATTTAGTCTAGCATTTATATGAACTAGTGATTCTAGGTTTGGATTTGGATTTGGTCTGGTCTAGACCTTAAAATTTTATTATTTAAAACTTTATACTAAACTTAAACTCAATTATAAGTTTGATCAGACTAGTTCAAATTTTGTAAACTAGTTTGAGTCTAAATAATAATATATATATTTTTGATGCTGAACTAGTTTACTTAGAGTGAAAAGTATAAATCAGTTAGCAAAATTTAAAAAATCATAGTATTTTGTATAATTTTATTAATAAAATTATTAAAAATCATATTTTATATAAAATTTTACTAATTGATCATAATATCTTGTATTAAGTAAACTTGTTTAGTATTAAAAAATCTATTAAAGCAATATATTTTTCTTTACTTATTTAAAATTTGAAGAAAGTATGCTTAATTTTAAAAATTTTTATCATTCAAAATTAAGTATTTTTACTTAAATTTAATAAAATAANTTTACTTAGTGCAAGAAGTTATGATCAATTAGTAAAATTTAGAGAATCATAGAAATTTGTATAATTTTATTAATAAAACTATACAAATTTCTATGATTCTCTAAATTTTACTAATTGATCAAACTTATTGCTCTAAGTAAACTTGTTTAGCACTAAAAAACACATTATATCAGTATATTTTATTAGATACTTAATTTTGAATTTTTGATGAAAATTTTTAAAATTAATTATTTTTTCTTTGAATTTTAAAAAAATAAATAAAATATACTATTTTGATATATTTTTTAGTGCTAAACAAGTTTACTTAGTACAAGAAGTTATGATCAATTGGTAAAATTTTATATAGAACAATATTTTTAATAATTTTATTTAGAGGTCTCCTCCAACCTATTCTAGCTAGTCAATTAATTTAAAACAATTAATCATAGCACATATAGATAATAGGGGGTATAATGTCACATTGGGTGCCTGTTTGCAGTAACACAAATATAGGTTTGAAATCTTTTGAATATAAATGTATTATTCTTTTTACTTAAATAAAGTTTCAACTATCTAATATATTAAAATTTTACGTGTCACATTTAGTTTACCCTGTATAAATAATTTTAAATACCCTTCCGGATCAGTCTGAATAATAAAAATCTTATGTGTCATGTTTATTTCAGGTAAACAAACATGATACGTAAGAATTTTGTTATACAGACTGATCCAGAAGGATATAAAAACGTCCTAAGAGTGTCCCGAGGCCCTGAGTTTGTGGATCACTACAATAGGTGAGACCATCCCGAGTGCCAGATCATTACACAAGTTATCACAGAATATATTAAAATTTTTAGGGTTACAAATCTTTGCAGATTTGCACTATATTTATTTTCCTGATAAATTCTTACAATGATTCCAATAGCAACAACTTCAATAACGACTTCACTAGCTGTTATCTACAAATAAAATAGATGTAAATAAATTAAAAAAAACAATCGATTATCACTAATAATCGGCATCGGTTACATATAATAATTATGGAATAGTAATTAGTAAACCATCCAGAATAATATTAATAATAATTTTACTATCATATATTAAAATGAATCAAACATCTTATAGAGAATACGTTGAATGTTCAAAAACAGTTTACATAAATTTATAAATGAAATAAACAAGTTAATTATTTGGATAACAAAAAGAAAAATCTAAAAAAATAAGTTAAATGTTTATAAATTAAGCAATACAATATATTTTTATTACTAGGGTTCCGTTGATCTTCAAATATTTGAATCAAATATTTGATCAAATTCAAATTCAAATTTGACTATATTTGATTTGATCAAATTCAAATATGGCCAAATTTGATTTGATTAACAAATATTTGATTTGATTTGAAAATTTCTATTAAAATTCAAATTCAAATCAAATTCAAATTCAAATATTTGAATCAAATCAAATTCAAATTAGGGTCAATTTGATTTGATCAAATTCAAATTGATCCAATATTTGATTTGATTTGAATTTGAAGAACCCTATTTATTACCTTCTGCTATATAGTAGACAATACTACAACTCTTATATATCTACCTTTTATTGCGTGATTTAGCATAATTCACCATAATTCAACAAAGAAATGCTTGCTAGAAAGTTTTTTGTTAATAAAGTGTTGTATCAATTGTTATTTTTTTTTAAGTTTGCTTAAATCCGAAAAATTCTGGTTTTACAGTACTATGCTATATAAATGCTTGTGTAATATCAATCCCAAAAATCATCGGAAACGAAAGTCCCTTGCTGCTCCCTGCTTGACTTTCCATCATATTGAAAATTTCAAAACAAACGATTGTTTTGTTAAAAATCACTTATTTCTTGAAATTTTGCATAAGAAACCACCTTTAGTGCACTAACAAAAAGTTTTCGTTGGGCAGTTTTACTATATAAGCTCTATTTGAGTGTTCTACCCATCACGAAAATCCCAACACAGGTCACCCAGGTGAACACTAGGTAATAAAAAAAAAAATTCTGCTATGGGTCACTCGCAGGTGGGCCACCTGGGTCACCCGGGTGAAACTAGGTAATAGAAAAAATTTTGCTACGGGTAATTCTAAAAAAAAAAAAAAAGTAATATTTAATGTTATTGCATCTATTTGCTGTTATTTTTTTTATCCAATTTATTAATCTTCATTACAGTCAACCAATCTATCAAACTCGTTTGGAGCATGATTTATAATAAAATCCATGTGACCACAAAAACTTGTGTTCCATTGGGTTCGGTTCCAAGCAGGGTCGAACTGAGTTTCGGCAAACAGGATACAGTGATCGGAAGTAAATCACCGGAAATTTTATAGGTAACACATAAGAGGCCAAATTTTACGTACGATTTTTATTTTATTATATTTTATATAATTACAAAATAATTATATAAAATAAAATAAAATATTTATATTTACATTCCTAAAAAAAAAAAACCCTGGGTTATTTAATATTTACAGTACCATCCTCGGGCTTTATATATTGTCTTTACTCGATTTGGCATACTACAGATAAGTGAACGAATATATTCAATTGATAAGTTATACCATTCCTCTTCAATAATTTTAACTAATTCTTCTAACTTTGTAGGCATGGGTTTTCTGTTACGAACTGCAGAATCAAGACGTTCCCAAAGATTTTCAATCGGGTTAAGATCAGGGCTATACGGTGCCCAATTTAATATATTAAAATTATGCGAATTCATCCACCATTCTGAATATGTAGATGTATGAATAGAAGCCAAATCTTGTTGAAAAATTAAATTTATTTCACCATGATGTTTTTCCATTAAAGAATTTGCCCAAGGAATAAAATATTTTGCAAGAATATCAACATAACTATCCGAATTCATATTACCCTTAATTCTTACTAACGGTCCAACGCCCCACCAACAAAAACAGCCCCAAAACATTACAGAACCACCACCAAACTTCATAGTCGTATTTATACAATCTTTATGATATTTTTCATTAACTCGACGCCAAGTTCTTTCACGACCATCTGCTTTGTGAAGACAAAACCTTGACTCGTCCGTAAAAACAACCATTTGCCATTCATTTACCCATTTTAAATGTTCACGGCACCATTTTTTTCGCTCCAGTGCTTTTCTTTTGTCTAAAAGAGGTTTTCGACAGGCGACACAGTTTCTCCAACCTAAATTGTGGAGGTACTTTCGAATAGTTTTGGTGGTAAGCGTCGTATCATGTTGGACGTTGAATTCGTTAGTGATGACAGCCAAGGGTTCCTTCCGATTTTTTTTTGTAATACGAACTAAAGAGCGTTTGTCACGCGCAGAGAGAGCTTCGGGGCGACCAGGGCGTTTGTTCGGATGCTCTGAGCCCGTCTCTTCATATCGCTTAACAGTGTCATACACCGTTGATTTCGGGAGATCAAAAACTTTTGCAATGTCAAGTGGTTTAACACCACACAGGTAAGCGCCGGCAATACGGCTTCGTTGTTCTAGGCTTAATTCTTGGCGGGAGGGTTTTTTTATCATCAAAAACAATTAAAATTGTGTGTTAAAAAAAAAACACAAGTGAAAAAAGACGTATGTACGTTAAAAAAAAGATTATCATACGTATATGAAATTCCCGGTAGATCTGGAAATTTCCGGTGATTTACTTCCGATCACTGTAACATCCCTAATTATAACCAACCCATACGGGTCACCCATTTGGGTGACCCACAGGTTGACCCACGGGTGACCCGCGAGTTGACCCACGGGTGACCCACGGGTGACCCGCGAGTGACCCGCGGGTTGACCACCCGGGTGGGCCATAATTCAACCCGGGTCAGAACACTAGCTCTATCTGACTCATGACCCTAACCCTCCTAAACCCTAATATAACCGAACTTTAAAGAAATTTGCTGCGTCACGAACCTGGCACAGATTTCTTCGGAGGTCAGAATCACGTGAACAATTTAAAAAACTCATTACACAGAATTCGAGTTTTAATAAGCCAGTACGAAGTTACAAGTCAATTCAGTCTGTCGAATTGAGTCTCGCAAGGGTTTATTTAAGTTTAAGGTCGAATTCAAAAGATAAGTGTTTTACTTTTATTATTATTTTGCATTTTAAATTGAACGTAGAAATTTGTTCCAACTTTATTAAAATTTGAAGGCCTTATATACATTTTAATTCTTTACCACGTATTCGTGATAATTATAACTTACTCGCGATAACGATAACTTTAATGGATTTGCGATAGTTACCACGGACTCACGATAAATTTCGCGTATTCGCGAGTGGCGTAAGGTTTAATTGGCTTGGAGTATTCGCGTATTCGCGATTCTTGCATCTAAGCCACCAAGCCACGCTTGAATTACCTGTGATAAAAAATATTTGCATAATAAGAGACTTCAATAAAAATAATTCGTCACAGTATCAAGCAATCTTCGCTCAAAAATCTATATTAAAAAAAAGCTGTAGCCAAATTTCGTTTAAATTTAAATAAAATTTTTTCAACAACCTATTCAATTTGATAAATATTTTTTGTTTTAATTCCATAGATTCGTACAGGTTGTTGAGAAATCGGTTTAAAGTTTTTTTTTTAAAAAAATATATATATATAAGTTATATCGATTTAATCTTTTTCAAAAATTCTCAATACCGTTAAACCAAAATTCAATAAATCTTACCAAAATTAAATTTGATCGAGTAATTTAAAAAAAATAAAAATTTTATTATAGCCAATCAATCGCAGATAAGTGAAAATCTGTTATTCTTGGATTACAGATTAGTGTTTTTACGTTTAATTTTATGGATCTTTTAAACAGGTATAAATTTTATCATAGATCTTGAGACTACGAATATACTACTTTAGTATGAAAAATTCATTAGATAATTTAACAGGCAACCTCAATACCTTGGCGTTACGCATCCAGTTTCTTTAAGCTACCCAACTCCTAGAGAAATTCATATCTCGGATTTACTAATTCAGGAACTCTTAAGACAGGGAACTTTCGAGAGTGAATATGAGACCAGACGCTGGTATGATAAAATGATAAATTTTAATTTTCTTATTTAAGAAGTCTAAAACATATTTTGAATATATACAGTGAAGTCATTATAGATAAATTCGACAAACTTGTAAAAGAGCTTATTTACAATATAAGTCGGGAAAAAAGACTCTCTGATACCAATGCTAAAGAGGCAGGGGGGAAAATTTTCACTTTCGGATCATACAAGTTAGGAGTTTATGGAACTGGTACGAGTTTAATGTCGATTACCGGTACTTGTTTTTCTGTTCATGTATAACGAATAACTGAAACTTGAAATAATCATAGGTGCTGATATCGATATACTCTGCATTGCTCCTAGACATATAACAAGGGATGATTTCTTTTACTATATGCATCATACACTCAATAATTTTGCTGAAGTAAGCGAACTGTCTGTAAGTGCTCTTTATATTTACAAATAAGTCTTAAATTGATACTGTAATAATTATTGCATTATCTTTATTTAGAGTATCACCGATGCTTACGTTCCTGTTATAAATTTAAGATTTCAAGATATTCCAGTTAGTTAATTAACTTTTAAAAAAAAAATATGAATGTTATCATGTTGTTCGTTGTCAAGCAGGTTGATAATATTCATCTTAATCAATAGATTAATCTTGTTTTTGCAAGATTAGAACTTGCTAAAATTCCTAATGAACTTGAGATTAAAGAAAATTCTCTTTTAAAAAACTTGGATGAAATATGTATTAGAAGCTTAAAAGGTGATTAAAGTCTCAAAGATATGGTAGTCTAATGGTTTACTAAAAGTTTAGTATTTGATTTTATCAGGGTCGCGTGATGCAGACGAGATATTACGTCTTGTTCCAAGTCTACCAGCTTTTCGCACATCTCTGAGATGCATAAAATTATGGGCAAAGAGTAATTTTTAGAAATATTATTTATATATTATTATTTATATTTATTTACGGCACTATAATTAACAAAATCCAATTTCCAGGACGCGCTATATATTCTAATGTGATGGGATTTTTTGGAGGTGTCTCATGGGCAATTTTGGTTGCTCGAATTTGTCAACTATATCCAAATGCTATAGCTGGTGCGATTGTTTCTCGATTTTTTAGGATTGTTTATCAATGGTTAGCATAATTTTGGGTATTTTTCCTGGCATTATAAATATTTTAAGATTTCATCTTGAAAATTATAAATAAATAACAGGAAATGGCCTCACCCTGTGTTGTTAAAACCAATCGAAGACAATAATCCTCTTAATTTCAGAGTGTGGAATCCAAAGGTATAATTTTCTATTTATTATATGTGAAATATTAATTTATTATTATTATGCAAATTTACAAATAAATGATTTTTACTATACATTTTAACCACATTAATTTCTTCCAGATATATCATGATGATTTGTATCACTTAATGCCAATAATTACTCCATCTTACCCCTCAAAATGTGCAACGCATAATGTAACTCAATTCACTAAAAAAATAATGGAAAGAGAATTTGGACGAGGTATTTAATTTTTCTTCGTGTCTTTCTTTTCAGTATTTGATATACTCATTTATCTTTCATAATTCAGCTGTTGGTATTATGGATCACATAATGACCGGTACAGGAAAATGGTCTGACCTTTTTGCAAAGCATAATTTCTTTGGAAGATATCGATATTATCTGCAAATTATAGTATTGTCCGATTCTTCTGAAAAACATTTGAAATGGTTTGTATTTTGGTAATTGATAATGATATTATTCTTTTTATTAAAATTGATATATAATGGAATTATTAGGTCCGGCAGAGTAGAATCTAGAGTTCGTTACTTAATATCAAAACTGGAAAGTATAGGAAGTCTTGCTTTAGCACATCCTTTTGCGAAAGGGTTTAATAAGATTCATCATTGTATAAATGATCAAATGGTGAAGGATGTGATGCGCGGGGTTTTTGATTCAACACCAATCAATTATAAAAACGACACTGAATTATCCCAAAATATACAAGATGTCACAGACACAGCAAATATTCGTGTTATATATACTACTACTTTTTACATTGGTTTGGAAATCGAATGTAAGCGTTATTTACAATTTTATGTTCACTTAAATTACCAAATTTCATTATCTGCTGTTATATTTATAATTTATTTTAGCTGGCTCCAGACAATTAGATCTTACGTGGCCGACTCAAGAATTTATAAAATTTGTAAAAGGTTGGGATAAGTACGACGAAAAATCTATGGGCATTACTATAAGATACGTTAAAAGGTATTGTGTCAAATTTGTGTACAGAAAATCATGAAATCACCACACATCTTTTACGATCACGATTCTATAATATCTAGCGTAGAATTGCCTTCTGAAGTATTTGATGATGGCGAACATTTGTTAAAGCGCACGAATATTCGCTCTTGAAAATTAAATAAATGGGTAGCATTTATTTTTGACAGTTGACCTAAATTAAAAAGCTGTCTTGTTAATTAGGTAATAAAAAATTTATTGAGTGAAAAATATTTACACCTGTAAGATATTGGTCATATGATGAAAAATAGCAAGAAAATTTTCATCAGGATTACATAATCGCGTAGTGAAGTTTCCTGCTATTTTTATATATCCAATATGATTTTGTATATCCAATATGATTTTGTATATCCAATATGATTTTGTATATCCAATACGATTTTTGTTATACTTCTCATTTTAGCTATAATGATCTTTCGATATAGTGGAGATTCGATATAATGAGGATTTGAATTACGGAATTACTCAACTTCAACTCGATATAGTGAAGTGCATATCAGATATAGTATACTCTCGATATAAGCCACAATGAGGATTTCTTTTTCTCAACACGATGATTTCATTATAACAAGGTGAGTTGTATTATTATGTGACGTTTTGTCGTGATATTTTGTACAATAATACAAATAATATAATTTTGTGACAAAAATATCAAAGCAAAAAAAAATCATATGTTCTTATTACACCTTTTTCTAATTATAATTGTAACTAATTGTCATATATTAAATATTATTATTGAAGATAATGTTTGTTGGAACAGATAAATTTAATGTTACTATCGGTCAGGTGATAGTATATCGTACATAAGAGAGTAAGCGTCGGAACCATACTATTTCTTTAATTAACTAAATATCGATTTACTCTGATCAATTATCATTCAATCTATTATAATTTGTAACGCATTATAATTAATATAATATATATAAAAGATCTAAATTTAAATATCTAATTTTGTTTTTTAAAATAATATTGGTCGTAGTTATAAATTGTTTTACAATAAAATTTATTAAGTTTTTAAATAAAATTTATAAAGCAAATTTTAATTTTTTAATTAATTTATTAAATAGTTAATAAGAAATTAAATTATAAAGTTTATTACCCGTATTTTCGCGAAATAACGCGCAGGGGTGAAATTATGAATTTTGGCCTAAATTAAGCTTAATTCAGGCCATTATCCGAAATAACGCCCATGCCCGTTTTTTGCGAAAATACGTAGATTAGATTTATATATCACATATACAGTATACAGTAATGGCATTACCATATTAAAAATATAAGTTATAATTATTCTTTACTTGTGTGCTTAAGTAAATTTGGTCCTTACATCTAAAAACTAGTTATATAAAAAAAATTTTTTTTTTTTTTAAATGTTAAAGGGTTATATAAAAATTTCAAGTTTATATCTTTTAAAACTTATGAAAATCAACAAAACATTCTAAAAATTAAAAATTATTCTCTTTATAATTTCTCTAAAACCTACTTTTAAATCTTAAATATCAACTTAGAAAATGATATTCCGCTCACTTAAGAGTTTTAAACAAGCAATAGTTCACTTCTATAGATCAAATATTTTGATTCTACACTTTAAACTTACTCAGCTCTTTTACTTTTTTTTACTAATATAGTGTAATTATACTACAATATATTACTCTTATAATTTACTATTATGATGACATCTAAATGTAGATTTTCTTATTACTTATCCTTACAACAATTATAAATCTACCTTTGATATCTTAGACAGTTTTAAATATTTTCTATTTAACAATTTAAAATAAAATAAGGTCTTTTGGTACTACAAATTTTACAAACCCATTTTTTGAAAATTTTTACTCTTGTCAAACTACACAATCTACAACTAATATATAACCAACTTAGTATAATTTTAACAACAAATAGTTTTACAAAATTAAATTTTACTTAGAACTTATTCAAAACATGTTATTTAAAATACTTATTAATACAAATATATCTTCAAACTTTTTACAAGTTTTACTTAAAAATATTTGTCTTTACAAACTTAATTATAAAAAGATATTTTATACTATTTTTTTATTTTATTTTATTTTCTTTTTAAATGCTTATATTGTTAAATTAGTTTAATTTAATTTTTTTCTCTATAATTGATATAGAACTATACAAACTTTATAAAAACTAAATCTTAAATCTACACAATTCAATATATATTTTAATACAATTTATAATAATACTAATAGTTTACTATTTTTTAATATTAAAAGTAACTTCCAATATAATATCTATATTATACTTAATATTTGTTTATAAAATTTTCTTAATAAATTTCAAATATCTTTTTTAAAAATACCAAATACTACTTGACTTATAGTTTTCAAAGTTTTTAATCTTTACAAAAAATAATTTATTAATATTAATTAACAAAAGTCTATAACTTAATTACATATCAAATTATTATATAGCTCTTTAATAATTTAAAAAATTACTTTTTAAATCATACAAATGCTAATTATTAACTCCTTACAAGAACAAAAAATTGCTTTTACTAAAGTAGCACTTCATCATATTTATATATATACAACTAATATTTACAATATTTTTTTCTAACATTGCTTTATAATTTATATAATTTAACTTTTTATTATTTTAAAAACTTTTGATTTATCTTAATTTCTATTTAATCAAATCTAAATCTTTATACAAAATTAATCTTTAACTACAACTTTTACCAAACTTTTTTTATTTAAAATTATTCAAGATTTAGCTCAAAAACTAAACAAAAATTTACAAAATTTAACAAAATATCTATAAAATAACAATTTAACAAAATATTTACAAAACAACTAAACAAAATCTCAGCAAACTGCAAATATATACAATTTTTTTTTATTTATTTTAAAATTATTTAAATACTACTGCTAAAATAATAAAATACTTATTTAATTTTAAAATGCACTACAAATTTTTTTTGAAATCTATTAATCCATATTACTTTTGCAAGAATTATAGTCTATTTATGAGGATAAAATAGGGATTACTGTATAATTTCAACTTTTGAAACCCAAAAATTAAAATGTTTTTAAAATTAATTTGATTTAATTTTATTTAAACCTGAATTTTTTTGAATTCTTTGATTCAAAATATATTTACTAAGTTATAAAATTTTATTTCTTATTTATTTAAAAAATTATAATTGTTCTAATAAAACGGAATATTAAAAATTATTTTTATAGCATGTTTACTATAGTCTACTTTGATTCTATACAATTTTCTAACTTTTCTATCCTTGATATTAAATTTAAATATTACCAAATATACTTTTTATAGGTAATATGGTGCATCTCAAATATAGTCTAGAACCAATATTATGTGAATTTTATTAACTATATAAACTAAAATAATAATAGCTAAAATTAATATTATTATAATAGTGGTTTTAAGCCACTATAGTTTGGTTCTTGATAGAGCTAATACAGAAACCTGGCTTATCTGCAAGCTGGTATAACAGGTTGTATCTAGATACTTATAAAGCAACCAAATAATGCCAGGCTTTTTATTTGTAGTATAGTAAATTTATAATATTTTCATAAGTATTATAATAGTATTATATAAAATAAAGCACCAATGAGACTGTCAAAGCCAAAAAAAATATATATATTATAATAATAAAAAAAATAATTGTGAAATTAATTAAGCCAATACCAAAGTTATTAGCCAAAAATAAATTTTTTAAAAATTTTTTATTATACTAAAATAAATTTTACTATAAGTAATTATTATCATATAATTATAAATTTTTAAAAAGTAAAGATTTATAGTTAGAGTTGGGTAGAGAGATTATAAAAATTTGTTTATATGTAAAATTTAATGCTAAGAACTTTTACTTATTACTTGAAGACTTGTTATCATAGTAAAATATTCACTATTAATTTTTTTTTGCTTTACTATTGTTTTGGTTATACAAAATCTTGCAATCCAATTGGCTAAACATATGAGTAGTGATGATCACCTATATTTGATTATGTAATATTGGTTAAAACTATATGCATCATACAATACTTTTAAATATTTTAAAAATTTCTATATATTGTATAACTATGAAATAATATAAAGAAGCATTATTTGAATCTTGGTCCAAATTAAACTTAATTTGAATCAAAAATTGTAATTTACCTCTGCATATTATTTTGCAATTATATATATATATAGTAATTACTTTTTTGAATTTTAAATATAAAAAAAAATTGATAATACTCTTTTTTTTTTTTATAAAAAATTAATATTTTTATATATTTTTTTTTTGATAATCTTGCTAGTGTTATTTTTGGTGAGATATAACTACTGTAGTTGTTATTTTTATTTCTACTGATACAATATGCTGCCCAGAAGCGACCTGTCTTACCGACTGCCATATTGGCCAAAAATATCCACAGCCATTTTCAGACTGATGCACCACGGATTCATATAGTATCTCGTAATTCAGACTTGGGCCTCACATTATGTCTCATGACTTGGTTATTCCAAATCAGGGTCCTGGTACAGCTTTCGTCAACATAACTTTAATTTATAGATTACTACCGCATTCTAGATAATTAGGTACATCATAGATGTTCTGAGTCCTTGAATCCTATCCCTTACTTTGTAAAGGTTCGCAGGCAAATTTGCCTGTATAATTACTATAAATATACCTATGATCTAGTTTTTTAATCATTTAAGATATTTAAATAAAATTTGGTATTATAATATTTAAGAACAAGGATTATATTTTTGAATTATTTAAACTTATATTATAAGACAAAAAGTTTATGTTGTTTATAAGCTGAAAATATTAAATTTTAAAGAAATTTTTTAACCAAAAAAATATTTTATAATATCTTGGCGAATTCTTTAAATATTGGTTTTAAAAATATAGTTTCTTATACAAGTTTGTAGTTTAGGCGATACAAATAAAATTAACTGGTTTTCATGTCCGGCCGGGTCCAAAAATTTGCTGAGTACAAATTTTTTTATGCCGCAGTAGGTAAGTAACCAATCAAAATGCATGTTTGTCATGCAACAGAGAGCTTCATTAGCAGCAACGATCACATGGGTGATCCCGGTTCCAACAAGAAAATCCCTGGTATATGCAAGATAAATAAATTGGAAATTATGGCGCGAATACTAATATAGCCAAATTTAGCAGGGAACATATGACAATAACTACCGGAAGAGCAGCAGGGTAGCCCTTAAAGAGGCAAATCAATTTCGCAGCATAGTCCCGAAGACCAATTCAATTGTACTTGAACTATCTGGAAAACTTAAATCAATCATAGAAATCAGAACCATGAATGCATGGACATTAAGTCAACGTGTACAATGCATAACGAATAAATTTGTGTTATATCATATGATATTTGTGCATTAAGCCAGTGGGATATAAATTCGTGCACGATGAAGAATCACCTGCACCTGCAAATTTAAATGAATCATTGAAAATCAAGTTAGATGATCCATGGCATTAAAGGATGTTTTCTCTATGGTTAATTAAATGAATTATTATAATTGACTGAAATATAAAATTCGTATTTTGTACAACAAATTTTTTGGCAAATTAATGTAAGAATCACCTCAATTAATTCTGAATAATCGAGACAATTAAGTGGCATCTCAACTATCAGCAAGTTACACTGAGAGGACTGCTTGAAAATAACCTAAATCAAAGCAGTACGACATATCACATGATGAATAAATAAAGAATCACCTGCAGATCTAAATGACATGGTGTATGAATGCGACAAATCTCGTAGATTAGATAAATTGCTAGAAGCTGAACCAAGAAAGGCATTAGTATATTTAAACCAACGTGGCAACAAGACGGATAGATGTGACGAATCCCTTGCAGATTTAAATATATAATTAGCGATTGAATCAAAGAATACACTATATTAAGTCATTGTGGTGAAACTCACCGCATATGACAAATCACTAGCAGTTTAAATAAATCATTAGAAATCCTAACGATGCATTTGCATTGGGTGTTGTGGAGAAATATATATTTATCTTACATTGAATAAATATGAAGAATTAATTACATAAATCATTAAAGTTGAACCTAATGCTACATCTGGAGTAAGCTGTAAAACTTATTGCATGATGAGTAAATGAAGAATCACTGGAAATCGAACCCAATAATGGTAGGCAATGGGAACTTGTGTAGCAACTTATCGCATGATGAATAAATATAAATCAAGTCAGTTAAGGCAGGTGCATTAAGTCAACGTGGTGCAACTGATGGAATGATGAAATAAAATCTAATCTCTTGCAGATTTAAATAAATCATTAGAATTAAATCAAATAATATGTTTGCATTAGAGTAACTTATCACTTGATAAATATGTACGAATAATCATTGCAGAGTTAAAGAATCACTATATGCTAATGTCAAAGGAAGCCTTGCCAGTTCACAACATACCTATAACCAAAGTCGCACCCCATTGTTACGCCATATCTATCTGCCTTAGATATCTGAGCCACGCGGGATGGAATCAAACATGCCATGATCCACTAATCAGGCAATGTCTGAAAATTATAGACAGCAATCAAACGTTTACACTAATTCAAAAAAAAAACACATCATGTTAAACCAACCGCGGCAGTTGAAACGAACCTGAGCATGAACAATCCCGACATGTTATTCAGACTAGAGCACTCACAACATTCTTTAGCAAACTGTTACTTAAATCACAGCAGAACGCGTCGTAATCTTGAGAAACAGGCACAAACTCGTTCGCAACAACAACTAAAAAAAAAAAAAGCATAAGATAGTTGAAGATAATTAACCAACAAAGATACATGTATCGTAAGTTTGGTAGTAATTGGTCCTATCGTGATTAAACGATTGTTAATGAATTTGGTCTTCGATATCCGAACTGAAAAGTCGAGCACTTATTTTCGATATCTGGGTTGTTCACCCGGGCTATCGGACATACCTATAATTCCCAAATGCCCCAACATACTAAATACTACACGCATTGGAGGGAGGGTGGGTGTTAACGACTAAGCTGGACTTGCGTCGAGCTAGCAGCTAAGACAAAAGAGTAAGAACAAACTTCTATACATCTTTTCTTAACCATTTACTATGACATCATAATCCGTCCCTTACTCAATGCATAATACATTATACCTACAAAATCGCTTATTGTTACCCCTCAATTAAACACCCTTACTTACCTAACAATACATCACATTTATCAATTGCTTATGATCATCACTAAATCGATCAAACCACACAATACCTTATACTTACGAACTGTTCAACCGAATCTCACGGATGTGGGTCATGATCTCGTGACAAATGGATGCCACGTAACTCTGTTCACGGCATCTTCAAAAGCATTAACGCATAATTGCTATATTAGTTTTAGCACATTGATCACATTTCGGATATAACTATTATTTTATTGGTTAGATCACATAAAAATACGTACAAACTAGAGATGTGACCCGTTATTCTCTGAATATAAATTTATTAATGAATATTCACTGATAAAATTCGATTCAGTGAATAACGGGTCACATCTCTAGTACAAACAAGAATCGTTGAGAAAAATCAGTGATTATCAGATAATCTTGATGGAAAAATTCGACCAAAAATTTACAAAGAATAGAAAAATCTAGAAATCATTCGTCTAGTTCTTTAATGAATCTTAATATTTGCTAATATACTCGCTATTTTTTATTAATCTTTTGATTTTCTTTTTATCTAATGCGGAGCAATTTGTTCTTGTTAATGCATTTTCACTTGTTCTTGTTGAACTTGATACCGTACCATTATACAAAATGCTTTTAAATTCGTGAAACTTATTAGCACATAGTTTGTAAATATTAGGTAATCAAACAACAGAAGAAATTTGGCAATCATCATATCATGTTTTCTTACAACATAGTTGTCCTGACTAATTTGACTATTACTCATAAAAAAATTTTACATATATAAAAAAAACCTCCGGGCGGCCGGGTCCAAAATTTTTTTGAATGTTATGTAAACCAGTTTATTTTATTTGTATCGCCTTATATAAAGGATGACAACTTTCATTATTTGACTTTAAATGATTTATTTGTAAAAATTAGAACTTGTATTAGAAGTGAAAATTTTTTTTATAGACGGGAGCATATAAAATTTGAGAAAATCTAAAGAAAAAATTCTATAGTAAAAGTTCCAAAACAAACTTTAAACTTTTATTACACCAAAGTTTTTTAATAATTTTAAAAAAATTTTATAATAAAGTTGATAAAACAGAACTAATATTATATTTTTACCTTAGAAAGTATATAGCTAAAATTAATATTTAAGGTTTTATTTAAAAAATTTAAAATTTTAAAATTTTCGCAGGCAAATATGCCTGCATAACAAATTAAGTGATAGTGTTTTAGTTCCCTAATTAGTCTAGCCCAGCTGGCTATTTTTGCAAATCATTACCATTTGGATTTGAACTGGCAATCTTGCGATTTGAGACCTCAGAGCATGACTACTACGCTATCAATCCTAAGGTTATAAAATATTTTTCTATTATAAATTTTTACAAACTTTAATTATAAACAATATATTTTAAAGTAAGAAGGGTGTGGCGATTTAGGGAAGTTGTCAAGTTGTCACCCCCAAGTGGCAGGTTGAGAGTTCGAATCCCATCAGCAATACTTTAAAAAATAGACCTGCGTTTGGTAACATGTTTCTCACTATCGGTTGGGTATATAACCTGTAGTCTTGGTTTCATCATCTAGAATGGGAGCTTTTGGGCGTATTAGTGTAATGTTGCACTGACAAATCCAAGAAACCAGAAAAATTAGAAACCCTTTTGGCAAGTCCCGAATAAGGAGGTAGATTACGATCTTCAACGGTACTACCAGAAAGGAGGCCAGTACCGGGGTCAGAATGAACCTTATAAGGGCAGTGTAGAAAACTGTAGTGGTTCAAGGATAATCCCTGACTGCAAGTAATGGTATACCGCCGTGGCATCCAGTTTCTGAAGCCCATATGGGGCATTGGATTGGGACATGCATCCTTGGGTGGCCAGTGCATTCTACAGGGGTAGATTAGCCCTAAGGCAGTAAGTTATAGGATAATCTCCAGCAATCTATATATATATATTCTGTTGTGTAGTGTGATAGATGAAGCAGGAATCAGAGTGGTTAAATAGGCAGGTCCTGTAGTTGGTCTGCAGGTATAGCAGCTAGTGTAGAACCCTAGAGCGGACTACTTAAGGGTAGAGGGTATATAGATCATTTTTATATAGTTTTTATATGGTATTTTGAAATTTTTATATAAAATTGACATATGCTACTAATAAAACTTTTTTAAATTAGGTTTAGGCCGCAGATAAGTATTTAGGTTTACTTAGATATATGTCTGAGTTTTTATTCTTAGCATTAGATTTAAAAAAATTAAATTTCTTTCAGTATTGTAAAAAGTTTCTATTAAATTTAATAAAGATAAAAGCAAGGTCTCACTTTAACATTTAAAAAAAAAAAAACTTTTTTAAATTACAACTAATTTTTTATTAAAATTTTACAAAATATAAATAAAACAATTTATCTAATTTTGAACTATTATTATATTTTAAAAAAATATACTTGTATATATCATAAAGTTTTTCTGGGTTGGCCAAAAATTTTCTGGGTTGCACAAAATTGCTAATGCTGATTGGTCAATTTATATAAATTTATAAGTTAGTTATATTACTAAATTTTAATACCCAATTTTTAAAATTTCATATCTTACTGAGTTTTTAACTAATTTTAATGATTTTACTAACATTAGAATCAGAAAAACCTGCTCTACAAACTTGGCTTAAAATATAATTAGTTTATTTATTATAATTTTTGATAAAATTAAATATAAAAAAAATTTACCATTAAGTTTATATATAATTTTAAAATAGTACTCTCTACCTTTAAATTAGGTACCAAAAGTGCACGTGTGGCTAGTTGTATACTTATCAATGTAACGAATATCATAAATTAACCAATAAAACTATAGCCATTGTAGATAGCTGTTAAACACAAAAAATATATATATATTTTAAAGAAGTTCTCATTTATCGCTAGTGCAATATATTGCTATCCTCTAATTGACCAATCGGAATGCAGAATCAGGTATAACATAAAATCGAAGCAAAACAGCTATTTTTTAAAAAATTACTTTTAACTTAAAACTTAGATTATAAAACTACAATTTTTTTTTAGCAAAAAAAATTTTTCGCAAAATTTTGGGTTAGAAAAATCATTTAATTACTGTCCTACCAAACTCTAACTCTAATCTGACCGCTATTAGAATTGTTTTAAACAAAAAAACAACATGATTGGTCGATTAGAGGGTAGTGATACATTAGTAATTGTCTATTTTAAACTTTTTTTTATTTAGTTATAATTTATTTAAAATTATTTTTATAAGGCCATATAAACTTAATTTTTTGGTTCTCATAACCCGGCCAGGTCATAATTTGAAAATTTTTTGAAAAAAATTTTTTTATATGTTTTAATAGCTGTTTGGAATTTCAAAAAATTTTTTTAAATAATTTTATAAAATTTAAAATTTTTTATATATAAAATTTTTTAAATAAAGTCCAGGCAGACAGGTCATTACTTTATTTAATACTATAATGCCGGGTTATTATTTTTTAAAATTAAAATTTAAATTTTATAATTTAAAAAATTTTAAAATTTTTAAATAAAAGTCCGGCTGGCTGTGTCATTTTTTTTGTCTCATGTTATGAGAACCAAAAAATTAACTTTATATGGCCTAATACAGTCAACTCTCTTTATACCAAACCTCTCTATAATAAACTTTGGATATAATGAACTAAAATTCTTGAATTTTATAATCTATTATATTAAAACTCTAGCATTGTGTAACACTTGCTTTTTTCCGGATCAGCCCGAATATTGAGGATCACGTAACTATCTATTATCTGTTATATTATAATACAAACGCGTGTAACTATTTGTTTTTTTCCGGATCTGTCCGAATAGCGAAAAATTCACGTAATACGTAGTATAGCAAGCTTTAATTTAATACCAGATACTGTAAATACAAACGTGTACAGAACATGTAATATGTGCATATTTGTAGTATGTTTTAAATAAATACCTTCGCGAATCCTAATTATCTAATTACATATCTATTATATTAAAAATATATTCGGAACATAGTATAGTGGATGTAGCATAATAGTTGGATTTGAACATAGTATATAGTATGTACTGTAGTTAGTTTTGAGCGATAGTTAGATTTGGAACATAGTACTGTACAATAGTTAGATTTGGGAACATAGTACAAGAGTTAGTTTTGGGATGTAGGGTAAAATTTTTTTGTATAATTTTTTTGTATAATATAATTTTTTTGAATTTTTAATTTTTTTATATATTTTTAATAAAAATTTTATCGGTAATATGTTGTTACAATTAAATGCTTTTATCGTTATGATTAAATTGCTTATCATGTAATAGGTAATATAACTTAGTATATATTATACAGTTAACCCAATCCTGTCAAGATCAAAAATTGATTCACAAAGTCTCCAAATATCACAGTTTTTTCAAATAAACTCAATAAGCCCACTTCGAGTTAAACGAATCCAACCACGGGTTCATTTGAGCTCACTTCGGGTTCAAATAAACCCAACCCGGTTTATTTGAGCCACTTCGGGTTCAAATGAACCCATTTGAGCCACTTCGTGTTCAAACGAACCCAACACAGATTCATTTGAGCCCACTTCGGGTTCAAATGAACCCAACCCGGATTCACTTCGGGTTCAAATGAACCCATTTGAGCCACTTCGGGTTCAAACGAACCCAACACAGATTCATTTGAGCCCACTTTGGGTTCAAATGAAACAAACCAGGGTTCATTTGAACCTACTTCGGGTTCAAATGAACCCAAACCTGGTACATTTGAGCCCACTTCGTGTTAAATGAACCCAACCCAGATTTATTTGAGCCCACTTCGGGTTCAAATGAACCAACCCGGTTTATTTGAGCGGTTCAAATGAACTTAACCCGGGTTCATTTGAGCCCATTTCGAGTTTAAATGAACCCAACCGGGATCATTTGAGCTCACTTTGGGTTCAAGTGAACCCAACTGGGTTTATTTGAGCCCACTTTGGGTTTAGAACCCAACCCGATTTCGTTCGAGCCCACTTCGGGTTCAAGTGAACCTAACCGGATTCATTTGAGCCCACTTCGGGTTCAAGTGAAGCCAATCCAGGTTCATTTGAGCTCACTTCATGTTCAAGTAAACTCAACTTGGGTTCATTTGAGTCCACTTCGGGTTCAAGTGAACCCAACCGGGTTCATTTGAGTCCACTTCGGGTTCAAGTGAACCCAATTCGGGTTTATTTGAGCTCACTTCAGGTTCAAGTGAACAACCCGAGTTCATTTGAGCCCACTTCAGTTTAAATGAACCTGGGTTGGGTTGGGTTCATTTGAGCCCACTTCGGGTTCGAATGAACTCGACCCGGATTCATTTGAGCCCACTCCAGGTTCAAATGAACCAAACCTGGATTTATTTGAGCCCACTTCGGGTTCAAATGAACCCAACCTAGGTTTATTTGAGCCCACTTCTGGTTCAAATGAACCCAACCCGGGTTTATTTGAACCCGAAATGGGTTCAAATGAACCCAACCTGAGCCTACTTCAGGTTCAAATGAACCCAACCTAGGTTTATTTGAGCCAACTTCAGGTCAAATGNTACTTCAGGTTCAAATGAACCCAACCTAGGTTTATTTGAGCCAACTTCAGGTCAAATGAACCAATCTTGGGTTCATTTGAACCCATTTTGGTTTCAAATAAATCTAACTTAAGCCCACTTTAGGTTTAAATGAACCCAACATGGGTTTGTTTGAGCAGGTTCAAATGATTCTCAATTCAGTTTAAATAGTCTATTATGGGTTCAATTAAAAAAAAGTTACAATTTGATTGGCCCATTTATAATAGGCTAATTATAATTTTCAATAATTTTTCAAACCTGATAAAATTCTGTTTACTATACATACTGTTTTAAAAAGAATAAATTATAGTATAAATACATTTATCCCGAAGCATTGCAAGGGTTAAAGAGCTAGTTGTTTAGTATAAAAAGAGCTATGTTTTCTTAAGAAAACATAGTAATTTTATATAGCGAACTTTTTTAAACAGCCAGAACCAACCATTTGTTATAGAAAGAGTTGACTATACATATCTAAAATTTTATTTTATAATTTTTTATAATTTTTTATATATCTATAATTTTTACTAGTAATTTATACTCTTTTACTATAAATCTAAAAATCTTTAACAACTTTAATAAAATATAATTTTTTTTTTAAATAATCAATATTTTTGTTTTTATAATAAAACAATTTCTTTTTTTAAAACTTCCTTTTTATAAATTTTTTTTTTTGATAACTTGTTTTTTTACTTATACAGTACTAGTCATGAGAAACTTACTCTCTCTCTAACTTTCTAAATTATAAAGTTATTATCATATTTTAATTTTTTTATAAAAAATAGTATATCTTCTATATATATTATATATAAATTTTTATAGTTTTTTAATTACTATATCAATTTTTAGTTAAGAGCTAAATTTAAAGGAATTTTTTTAAAAAAAAATTTAACTTAATTAAAAATTATTATCTTAACAAGTTTTATAATTAAAAAATTTAAAAAATTATTAAAAAAATTTTCAAGTATTTTTATATTTGTAAAAAAAAATGTATTCCAATTTAATGAGACAATTATTGAGAAATTTAATTTTAAAGTTTGTCTATTTTTGTTAATAAAAATGTAAGACAAAAACAGGCTTTTATCTATTTTAATATAAGATTTAGTTGCACAAAAATCTAAAGTTTAAAATTTAATTTTTTAATAAATATCTTATCAAATTAAATCAATTTTTTTTTTACAAATACAAAAACATTTAAATTTTTTTATAATAATTTTTAAAAATTTTAACTTTAAAATTTATTAAGATAATAATTTTTATGAATTATTTTTTAGTTTTTTTTAAAAAAATTCTAAAAAATTTAGTTCTTATCTAAAAATTGATATAGTAATTAAAAAACTATAAAAATTTATATATAATATATACAGAAGATATACTATTTATTTATAAAAAATTTAAAATAATAACTTTATAAATTAGAGAGTTAGAGAGGAGGTAGGTTTCTTATAACCAGTACTGTATCTGCTATTAATTCTATTTTATAGGTTTGTTATATTTTCTATTATTTCTTAATAATTTCTACTTATATTCTAATTTAATATAGTTGCTAAATTACTTTTAATTGACAATTCGCGAAAGAAGGAGAATTTGTATTAATAAAATACATAACACTTAATATAAATTATATATAAAATACAAAAATCAGCATTCCTGACTATGTAAAGTTAATTTTTTATTAAGTTAACATCTTGTAGACTTCTAATAAAAGTTGTAGAGCTAGTTTTTGTGATTCTAATGATAGTTAGATTGGTAAAATTAGCCAGGTGAATAAAAAGTTACAAGCAATTAAAATTCAAAAAACTTTATAAACTATAGAAATCATGATTCCTGTATTAACATATTTTATTATGTTTTATTATAAAAATCTCTACCAGTTAAAATTCTCCTTCTATCGTGAATTGTCAATTAACTTATTTTTTTATTTTTTTATTTATTACTTTTATTTTTAACTTTTTATAACTCAATTCTTAATTTTTATTTGCATTTTTAGCTTTTCTAATCTATATTTTTTTTTATTTTCAAATAAATTAATTATATTTTACTATAGTGCATATAGTCTAGAACCAAAATTACGTGATCTCTAATAACTATATAAAATAAAAATGATTATAACTAATAATAAAAATATTATAACAAAAAATATTTCTGTAAATTAATTATTTAAGCTTTGTATTATATTATTATAGAAACAAATTTTTTTTTAGTTCACTCAAACTTAAGTTATTAGCCAAAATATTTAATATATTGTTACAATACCGGAAGCCTTCTTTAATTCCAATAGAGTAACAATCACACGGCTCCTGAGATCCCTTACTTTGGGCGTGAAGCGGTATGCAAGAGGAAGTATAGTTTCTTTTATGTCTGTAAGAAACTACACACTTCTCTAAGGCAGTTCGGTATAAAACAACAAGAGATAACAGACAGTTTATTAATTTAACAAAGGGCTAGTCCAAGGTGTCTGTTCCTTAGAAATCCCAAGAGTTTATTATTAATAAGAGAGGAGGATAATAAATATAAAGGTAAAAGTAAAATTACAATGTCTGGATCTGTCTAAAATTAAGGGAAATAAGGTGGGTTTATATATCTATTGAGCTAAGCGTCGCTAAGTGTCATTTAGCGTCGCTAAGTATCATTAAGCATCGCTAAGCTTCGTTAAGCGTCGCTAAGCGTTGTTAAGCGTCGCTAAGCGTCGTTAAGCGTCGCTAAGCATCATTGAGTGTCATTGCACATCAATTTCACATATCACTATTACTAAATACAGTTATTACAAAATTTCCTTATTAAGTTCTAATTTCTTAACTAATTTCTACCAAATTAATTACAACTTATTCTATAACAATATCTTAAAATTTTGGCTGCTATTATAATTTTTAAAAATTTTTGTTATACTAAAATTTAATTGGTTTATTTTTTATATAGTACAAAATTTTTTTAATAAAAATTTTTAAAATTTTGGCCACTCTTGGTCATATGAAGTTGATTCTAGACTACATGCACCATACTACTTTTATTTATACTAAATATTAAATATTACTATATATTTCTAAAAATAAGCTACCTTTTTTTGAACAATTTTAAGCCCAAAAAATCAAGGATAGCTTATTTTTGGTTTATATCTGCTTTTATGGTGTAATTATTGGAGAGTTAACCAGAGATCGTCAAAAATTTTAAGTAAAGCTAAAATAAATTGAAAATACTGTTGTAGAAATTCTTGCAGGTAATTTAAGATATGAGAAACAAGTTATTTCAAGCTAAGCAATACCTGCAAATATAGATTTTGAAGTGGATATAGCTTATGAGAATCTTTTTGATGATAATGAAAGCAGTTTAGAAGAAGAAGATAGTGATAATACAGATAGTATAATTAATTGTGATAATCTAGAAAGCTAAAAAGAACAAATAATAACTATTGATCAGTATGTAGTTTATTTTTTGTATAACCAGGAATGTATAGTTAACATTTTGTTAATTGGTCAAGCATTTCTATAGTATTGGTACTTTTCAATTAATTATATTAAACAGAATGTAATTAATTCTATAAATATATGTAATAGAGAAACCCCTAATTGGATAAATGTTACTTTTAGAGAGTATATGAGTTGGTTAGGCTTGTGGGTATTAATGTCTGCTTTTTTTGTTGCAAGAACTTACAAAATCTATAACACTATTTAATTTCAATATTGGATAAGTCTTGCATGATTTGAACAGATAATATTATATCATATCTTAGTAATGCTACATGAATTAGAAGTTCCAAATCTTAATGATCCTTTATATTCTTTTCATAATTTTGTTAATACTTTTAATAGCAATTTAATTGAGGCAGTAAAACCAGAAAGCAAATTATACATTAATGAATCAATGAATTCATAGTTAGGTAAAGAAAATAAGATTTTTGGTTGCCACAAAATACCTTGCAAACTACATCCAATTGGACAAGAATGGAAAACTCTTGCTAATAGTTCTATGAATATTATTATTCAGTTAGAACCTTGTGAAGATAAAAAAATCAAAAAACTAAGCAATATGTTTCAGATTATAATAGTGCAACTACTGCTTATATATTACAATTATTATAGCAATGTTTTGGCACTAGGCAAACTATAGTTGGCGATAGTTAGTTTAGATCACTAAAATTAATGCAAAATGGCTTATATAGATTTTTTTATATCAAAAAAAGACAAGAATGGCCTCTTAATTATCCTCATAAAATGGTTCAAAAATTAGGTAGTGAATATGAATCTTATTTTTCAAAATTGCACTTGTTAATAATATGTATAATTGTAGCCTCTTTGAGCAACCGGAAAACACAATGTATTATCACTACTGCATTGACAATAACAGATGATGTTGAGGTTAAAACATATAGTTAAAGAACATAATAGATCGTCTTTGGTTAAATTTAAAAGACCAAAAATTTTTTACAATTACTCTATTTCAAAAGGTACTTTGATATAAATAATCAGGTATTAAATATATTATTATTTATGAATACTGCCAAGAGAAAAAGTACTATAGGCTTTCAAATATATTTGAAAGTTTGTAGTACTTTTTTCTTGGTAGCACTTATTTATATATTATTGTTGCTTTTATATTGTTATTAAGAATTTATAATCTAGTTAAAATTGTATAATAATTTTGAAGACTTTGTAGTTACATATTAATTATATTTAGAATATACTAATGATCTTCATATTTTTACTTATTAAGATGCGTGATAATATAATACATTCTATGATATTATATGTAAATCAAGCTGGCAAATGCATGTTCTTGCTTTTTTATTTGGAATTGCCAAAGCCAACAGTTTTTTTACATTTAAAAAGTGGAATGAAATGCATCTAATAAATCTCACTTTACTTCAAATGACAATTGATACATAGAATGCTTAATGAAAATTTTTCTTTTGATAAAGTTTTAGTACCAAAACAAGATTACAAAGTCAAATTAAAAAACTGAACCACAACACAAGTTAGCTACATTGCCAAAAAGAAAAAAAACAAATGGAGCTACAGTTTATCTGCAATTATACTACCTTTTGTAATACAAAAACAAGGTACTATCGCATTTGTAATACTTTGAAAAGAGTATATATTGGTTGTTTCAATGAACATTTTTTGATAAGATAAATGTTCTAAAATATTAAATAGGTCTTAAATAGTATGTAGCTTTTTTGTATAGTTTTTTTTTTGTTTTTTATGGATATAAATTTTTTCCATTATACTAAATTCAGTATAATAAAATTTTAGTATAATTGCATTGCTTCATAATTAGTTTAAATAAAATCTTTACTAATAATGAGTTGTAAAATTTTATAAATATATTAAATCAAGCTTAAAATATATATTTATAAATTTTGAATTTGAATAGTTGCTTAGTTACTTCACTATTATTTTTTTTATATACTAAATTTAGTATAAGAGACAAACAGATATACATTAAATTAATTATAGGCTAATTATAATAATAGCAGTCCTTTAAATAATTCGAGTGAATTGATTATAAATAATAAAATGATAGCTCCATTTTGTGAAAAGAATTATGTCAAGCTTCTAATCTTGAAACTAGGTTCATGTCTCAAGGTAGCAGTTTGTTACTTCTTTTGCAGGATGATTAAGATGTATTATTTTTTACTAGTTTTGATCTTGATAATTATAACTATTATAATTATAATTATTGACAGTGTTGTCATGTCTACTATGTCCTCTACGTTCAAACGTCCACAGTGTCCACAATTGTCCAAAGAATATTTTGACTTTAAAATTTAATAAATTGGTTTAAGAAGATATGATTATATATTTTTTATAGTTCTGAATATTTTTCTAAAAAGAAAAAATAGGTTATTTTAATAAAATTTTAAGTTTATTTTTTTGTCCATAATTGTCCACAAATTGTCCAGAGCTGTCCTGTGACAACACTGATTATTGATAAGCTTAATTAGTTGTATTTGTTTGCTATAGCAATTTAACGATTTTATTGCATATTTTTTGTATTTTTTATTTGTAATTATTTGCAATTAATAAAATTTGATTACTTGTTCAATTTGCTAAAAAAATATATATTTAGTATTACTACTTATTTAATAAATATAGTTAGGAATTTTGCCAAAGATGAACAGTATAAATCACATCTTGTATGATATAGAAATGTTAATCATATAATTCTAGATTATTTGGTTGTACAAAAATTGTATATAATTGATTAATCAAATTTTTCACAACAAAATTTACTTATTAACTAAAAGAAGTTAATTCTCATTTGTCTTTTTTATAATGGCTTATTGCTAGTAGTAATATAGATTGATAAAAAAATTGTGGGCTAGGGTTGATCTTAAAAAAGCTCAGGCTAGTTAACTGGGCTGACCTTTTGCTAGTATAATTTTGTTTTGAACAAAATCAGTCAACATATCTATATTAAATATAAAAAGGCCATCAGGTAGTTTCTTGTCAAACTTTGTGATATTAAATGATTTAATTATTATTTTTTTTGTTTTTTGAGAAACTTTAGCATATTAGTATTTTATGATGATTGATTGTCTATACCACTGAACAAGAACACCAAATAATCTATATGAGCTTATATTTGAGGCTCATAGTAAAATGTTTTTTGGTTAGCACTTTTATATTGGTATATATAGCATTATAATACTGTTACCCAAAATTAACTTTTTTGAAATACAATGTTCGCTAAAAAAAAACAAAGAAATGTTCTCTAAAAAAAATAAAAAAAAAAAAACCAAAGTTACATTCTCTAAAAAAACAACAAAAAAAAAAAACTAAGCTAAGTTACATTTTTTTAAAAAAAAAGAATATTCTCTAAAAAAAAATAATGAAATTTTTTAAGCCCAGTTGATTTATACTCTAATATAGATTATAAAAAAAACTTAAAAAAAACCCTCTCGTTTTATATTATTTTATTACAATTTTTATTTTTTTGTAATTTTTGCTTTTTTACAATTTTTGTATTTATTATGCTCAGATTTTTCATTAGCATATTTCAAATACAAGATTTATAAAAATTACTCCATTAGCATTCTTTTAAATATATTTTTTTGGCATTTAGCTATTTTCAAATATAACCTTTTTCTTTAATATCTACTTTTCAAATATAACCTTTTTAAAAAAAGGACCTCTATTAGCAATTTTTCAAATATGACCTCACATAAATTATTCAGGTGCCTACTGAACATTTCTAATCCTTAGATTATTTGCTATTTGCTAATTTATTGTCTAAATAAGCCAACTTCTTTTATATTATTATAAATTTTTATTTAATTTTTAGCCTAAAAATATGTTTAGAAGAGAAATGATTTTAACACTTCTTTTATTAACTGGCCCAGCCCACAAAGCTACAGGCTGAGGGTCACCCTGCCCATCAACCTGGCCGTTGGGCTGGGGTCAACTTATATTACTAATTGTGAAAGATCAAATAGGATTATTTAAAGTAGGTATCTTATATAATGTTTAATATCAAATAAAAAATAAAATATCAAATGATCCCATGGTAATAAAAAATGTTATACAGCCAATCAAATTTATAAAATAATACAAAGATCATTCTAGATATAATTTTCTAATTTAATCAAATTCCTAACTGAAATATAAGCAATGAGAGTATATTGTGTTAATCATATTGGTGGTATTATTTGATACAATTAAAAAAAAACTAATTAAAATCATTATTTATTAAATAATTGATTTTGGAGTTTCCTAGGCTTCGCACTTCTGTGTTGCGCTTGTATATCGCACCCAAATGATCTACCAATTAAATTTGAAGATCAGGTGTAATGTGCAAATTTCTTTGTGTAATGATATTTTTAAACATTTGTAATATCAAAAAATTTCATCTACATAACCACTTTTCGAGCTCTAACAAAAAAAATTCTTTGCAAAATTATGTTATAAGCTATTGCTCTCTCTAACCTCTAACCCTAACCTAACCCTAACCCTAACCTTATATTAATTTATATAAAATTATTTGTTGCAGATCTACAAATTATGTTTACCTATATACCTCGATAAATTAGCACATCGCAGGGTGTGTTGTATAGGATTATCTATTGATTTTAATCATTTTTTTAAAAACTATTATATATTAATTACTATTTAAATTAATAAAAATCATATACTATCTAAATCGATAAAAATTTCATACTATCTAAATTGATAAAAATCGATTTTTATCTAAATTAATAAAAATTGTGTAATTAATATATATTTTAGCCATTATATATCAATAATATTCAGCTTGCAAATTTTGGTAATAACAATAAATTATTTCTTAGATTGTAATACAGGCAAATTTGCTTGCATAATTTTAAATTTTTAATAAAATCTTAAATATTAATTAACATTAAGTAAAAAATATAATTTTAATTCTGTTTTAATTTTAATATAATAATTTTTTTTTTAAAATAATTAAAAAACTTTGGTATAATAAAAGGTTAAAGTTTTGTTTTAGAATTTTACTATAAAATTTTTTCTTTAATTTTTAAATTTTATGTTTTTGTTTACAAAAAATTTTTACTTTTTGATACAGTTTTAAATTTTACAAATAAATTTTTAAAGTTGCAATAGTAAAAGTTGTCATCTTTTATATAAACAACAATGTTATCTTAAGAACTATAGTTCTAAAACTAAAACTAAATAAGATTACAGAGAAATTGTAATAAAATTTTTTTAAAATTTTTTTTTTAAAATTATCTATTTTTAGCTTACATATAACTTTACTTTATTTTCTTTATTTTTTTATAATATAAAAACTAATGTTGCAAAAAAAGCAATCCTTATTTTCAAATATAATTGTATGGTATTTTAAAAAAGTGAATTAGAGCTAAAAAAAAAGTGAAAAATGCAGACAAATTTGTCTGTGTTCTTACTACAATTTAGGGATAAAACTCAAATAAAAATATAATAAAAATAATAAATTTCTAAAAAATGTTTACTAAAATATAACTATAAATATATTTTATATTATATATTCTTGAAAATAAGCTACTATTTTTAGGCAAAACTTATATAAAAAGTATGAGATAACTATTTTCAAGTTGTTAAATTTTTAAAAATTAAAAAGTGAACTAATAAAAAGGTATACAAATATATACTAAATTTTTATTATAAACATATAGTACTAATATTTATACCATGAATTCTACTATTTGTATTATGCTATAGTCCAGTGCAAAAAGATTTGTACCTCAAATAGCTCTGATTCAAATATTTTTTGTACAAATTAATTTTTGATTTTTTTAATTTAATATACTTATTAGGTTACCAGATTAATAAAAATAAAATTATTTTGATTATTTTATTGATAAAATAAAAAACTTTATTAATAGTAACTTTTTTTAACAATATTTACTATATAATTTTCTATAGTAATCTATAGTAATTTATATATACGCATATATAGTAAAAAAAATTAAATTACCTCACTTTAAAGCTTAATTTCTTTACAACTAGTGATTCAATTTTGCTCAAATTTTAAACATATCTTTATCATATCTGATATGCACATTAATGCACTTGCATAGTACAAGCTCATAGAACTGCATATTGGTTGCGAAAATATTTAAAATATCTTTTTTTTTAAAAAAATTTTTCCTTTTTTTTTTTGAATACAGCAAATTGTACATGCAAAATTATTAAAATAAAACAATGTTAAAACAATAAAAATCATATAATAAGTTAGATTAAAACCTATTTTATTTGATATTAAAAAATTTTTAATAATTAATCAAAAATATAAAAACTTTTACTAAGAGTTAAAATTATGAAACTTTTTGAGGTACAAATCTTTATGCACTGGACCATAAATAGTTTAATTTAGTAGTTTTTTGTTTATAATTTTTAAATTTTTAATTAAAAGATATTTTAATAACCATTTAACTAAAACTTATAATTAAAAAAATAGTATTACTGTATTAAAAAAAAACTAATAAAATAAAACAGTTAACATGATACAAATAATAAAATTTATAGTATAAATAGCAATACTCTAAATATATTTTAATGCTCTAAACAACTTTACTTAAGGGTAGAGTCCGGTAGATCATTTTATCATATGATTTGCATGTCCGATTAAAATTTTTATAAAAAATTGAAAGATGTTACTAATAAAACTTTTTATGATTATATTTAATTTTTTAATTAAAATTTTATAATATATATATTAAAACATGCTTTTTACAATGGTATAAAATTTAATAGTCAAAATATTAAAAAAAATATACTTATATATATTGTAAAGTTTCCTGTGGTGACCTCAAATTCCCTGTGGTGACACAAAATCGGCAATTTTGATTGGTTTATATCACATGATTATCATATGACAAAAATAACACTTAATCTTTAAATACATATTTCTTACTAAATATTTAACCAATTTTAATAATTTTACCACTATTAGAATCAGAAAAACCTATTCTACAAACTTTACTTAAAAATCTAAAATAATTAACTTAATAAAATTTTTTAAAATATTGAAAATAAAAAAAATTTACCATCACGGTCATATGAAAAATGATCTACATTGGACTCTACCCTTAATATGTAGTATATTTAAAGATTTATTTAGATGTTATATATAGTAACTGCTAGTAACTTCTTTAAGAATTTTTAAAAAATAAAAAGAATAGTTTATTTTTAGAATACAGTAGTCTATTTTTAGGAATTTATAGTAATAATTATTTCTAAAATAATAATACGACAGGGTGAAACCAGGACCCCGGATAATACTAATAGGGGTACAATTATTAAACCGGACAAGAATTCTTAATTTATTTTCAAAGGTTATATTATTAAAAAGGCTTTTTGAATAAATCTAGTATTATAAAACCGGGATTGGTAAAATAAGGTTATGTACCTTAAAGTGGACACATTTTTATTAAAATGAATATCTAATATTTTAAAAAAATCCATAAAAGATATATAATCGGGGGTATTGTTTCAAATTTTGGCCTGCATTAAGCTTAATGCAGGCTAAAATTCGAAATTACATCCTGGGCATCAGATTCCTTTTTATGATTGGTTAGATAATTTGAAATAAAATATTTAAATTTCGTTACTTTGAAATTTTATTTGTTAGTAAAGTTTTATGAGCTTCGCGTAGTAAAAATTTAAAGCAGCCGAAAGTTTCGTGGTCAGAAGTTCTGCTGCAGTCAAGACCTTGTCCCTAACGAAAATTACGAGTGATTGAAGGTGTTGGTTCGCGTGATTAAAGTGGTCAAGAATTTTGTGTGATTAAAAGTTTTACCTTAATCAGAAACTTCCTGAAACTAAAAAGCTTCGCCAGTATCAAAAAATTTCTTGTATTTAGAGCTTTCGCCGTGGTCAGAAGCTTCGCCGTAGTAAAGAAAAAAAAAATTGTCGTGGTTAAGAATATCTTTTGTAATCAAAGGCTTCCATGGTTATATGGACACTTTTTGTCGCAGTTAAATTTCCTTGATGGATTTAGACTTATTGCTTACTTCAACTGAATTTTCACAGTCTGATAATGAATCGCCAGACTGTTATGAAATATCCAATGAATATGAAACGACAGATATGTTTACTTCAACTGAATTTTCTGATAATGAATTGCCAGACTGTTATGAAACAGACGATGAATATGAAACAGGCGATGAGTATTCAAATAATGGATCAGTTCCTGAAGAATTTACACCTAAAAAAAAACGAAATCGTGGAATGAATGCAAAAACTATTTTAGAAAAGGTAAGAATAGTATCAAATATGTTATTTATATTAATATCTATCTAATTAGGTTTGCATTGTTAGCAAGCAGAGTTGGCTAGTCATCCGGATGTACTCGAAATTTTGAGTCCGCTATGCGTACGATGCAAACATTGCAAAAGATCAGTTAAACTAAAAAGAAATTATGATAAGTCACGAATTGAATCCCATGTATCTAATAACAAATGTATTAAAAACAAGGGATTTCTAGATTTGAGAAAATTCTTTGCAGTTTCTAATTCTCAAGACGGACCATCTAATAAAAGATATCCATGTTCCGGCTTATGTGAAGAGAAGCATCTTAAATATATTGAACGAGTTGGTGGTTTTACAATATCTGGTGGAGCCCCACTTGCCAAAGTAGTAGCACAAGAACTTTTTCCGGACAAGTTTACAAAAGATACAAAATTTTCTTATTCTAAGCTTAATTCCAATCAATCAAAAAGACTTAATGATGAACTATCGGCAAGATCTAAATGGAATATTGATCAAAAAGGTTTATGTATACGTAGCTCAGAATGTGAAATTTATACTGACCGAATTGAACGAGTATGCACGAAATGTATTTTACTTACAAAGGATCAAGTTTTTAAGGTAAATTTTGATTATTTGAATCTTTTTTTTTATATATAGTATATTTATTTATTTGCTATATATCTTATAGAATGTACTTTCTAAGCCTATACCGAAACCAGAAAATAGACGCTTTACACCAAAATTATATTTTAAAAACAATCCAATTTTGAAATTTCTTGGAAATCTACACATAAAAGAACTCTGGACTTCAGTTTCTAATTCTAATGAAAATAACTCAGTACCATTTTGGTTAAAATTAGCTGAGAAAGGTTTAAACGGAGCATTTGAATCAAAGTCTACATTTAAAGGACTATGTGAAATAATGATGCAAATAGCTCAGCGTGAAGATCATAGCAAAGGTATTCAAAATTTGAAATATTCTGAAAATGTTACCCACTTTACGGCTGTACTTTCCAGCCTAAGCCCAAAAGCGTATGATTTTTTTCGAGCCAATTTGGCAGGACAAACGCTACGAAATATTAGGTATTAAATTATTATTTTTTATGATATTAAAATTTTTAAGATCATAGGTTATATAATATTAAAAATATCTTATATAGGCTCTTGCGTCAAAAATCTGGAGAGTGTATGTCTGATACAAGTATATGTTTAGAAAATATGGCACGCTTTAAAAGATTAGCTGATTCTATAAACTATGATGGGCCAGTTATCGCAATGACTGATAATACTAAGGTTTATCCTCGTCTTGGCTATTCTGCAAATCTTGGATGTATTATTGGTTCCGTTTTTTCACTTGATCAAACTCTCGTTAATGATTATAATGAGGCAGAATCAGTCATTCAAAGTATAATTTCGAACAATGCAATAGCAAAGCAAGTTCGTTTGTATTTACTTCAAGTAAGTACTTATAGAGCTTCGAATTTATAATTTACTAGATTCAAAGATGCAAAGTTTAGTTTTTTTTAACTATTACTTAAATAAATCTTCGAATTTAAGATACCATTACCAAAGTTTCCACCAGTTGTAATCGGGTTGATTCCAAATAATGGAAATGAAACATCTGCACGAATACTAAAAATACATGAAAAAGTACTGGAGATAGCTCAACAACTTTCAATTCACATAGTTTCAATAGGAGCTGACGGTGCTATTTCAGAATTTAATGCTCAAAAGCATTTAATGTCCAAAAATACTGGATTGACCAAGAGTTTTCATGATCCAATATATAATATAAACTTTACCTGTTCAGTTTTTCCTGGAGTAGGACCAGTAATTCGAGTTTCAGATCCATTGCATGCCCGAAAATCTGCACGAAACGCACTGTTTTCTGGTGCACGATTACTTACTTTGGGAAATTATATAGCAACGTATGATCAAGTATTAGATATGTGTGAACAAGATGATAGCATTTTGTATAAAAAAGATGTTATTAATTGTGATCGCCAAGATGATGGTGCTAGCTATCGTCTTTTCTGTTCCTCACTTCTTAATCAAGTTATGAATTCAAATATTTCTAACAATATTCGCTGTGGACTTTTTGTTTATTTGTTTGTAATTGGTAAGTTGCTAATTTATTTATACCGTATAAGCACGAAATAACACTCAGGAGCGTTATTTTGAATTTTAGTCTAAATTAAGCTTAATCTAAGCCAAATTCGGAATTACACCCCTGCGTGTTATTTCGTGCTTATACAGTATTAATATTTTTTAACAATTATTAAAGTTTAAAAAAATTTTATATTTTATTAGGCGAGTTAATTGATGCATATCAAAACAGAACAATATCACATGTAGAAAGAGCTCGAATGGCTATGATGGCATATTTTTTTCTTAAAATTTGGAAATCATATATTGCATCAGTTGGATTAGCTAATCCTAATTATATTAGTCTTGAAAAAAATTTTCTTGCAACACAAACTTTTAATATTTTGACAAGTTTAGCAGAATCATTAGTAAGAATAATAAATATGTACCGGTATTTGCTAATTTTTTTTTACAAAATATTATTGTATTAATTTTTATTTATTATTAGATTCTTTTAATTATATCATATCGCGATTTTTATAACTCATATCCGTTATTACCATGGCTTCATGGATCTGAAGGGTGCGAACACTTTTTTGGGCTGTGTCGACAAATTAATAATGAATTTACATTTTCCGATTTACTATATATGGTTCCAAAAGTATCATATATGTATAAGGCATATATGAATGGCACCTTAAACGAAGTAATAAAAGATAAAACTTCTGGTGTTGGTAAGCATAAGGTTAGCAAAATAACAGCACAAAAATTTGGTGGTTCGTGACTAGGAACCTCTAAATTAAGCCTATATATTGCTTTATTCAATTACCCGTATTACCGCGAAATAACGACCATGGGCGTTATTTCGAGGTTCGGCCCGAATTAAGCTTAATTTAGGCCGAAATTCATAATTTCACCCCTGCGCGTTATTTCGCGGTAATACGGTATATTTTATTCAAAAAAAAGTTTAAAAATATAATGATATTGAGTGACGATATTGAAAGCTCAGTTTAGTGTATAATATTTTTGTTTTGAAACCCACGAAAAAACCCACGAAATTACCAAATTTTTGCACTATTATTTTGCTATTTGTATAATTTAAATATTATTTTATTATATATATAATTAAATCTTTAATTATTTTATTAGGTTATATTACGTATTATAATACTGGAACTCTCGCAGAAATGATTAATATATTGCGTCAATGGCCTTCAAATGAGGATTTGCTTTGTGCTGTTCACGAAGGGTATCAACAAGCTTTGGATTTTGCAAAAGTTCTTTCAATGGTTAATCGAGATGAAGTTTTTAATTTTTTAAATATTTCTAATGAGCAACTGGACCAACCGAACCAACTAGACGAAAATGATGATTTTTCTGACTATTTTAATGATTCATTTCAAAGCAATGAAATATCAGATTCGCATGCAATTGCTACAGCAGCAAATAATGTAGTTAATTTTAATACCATAGAGATTCATGATGATGATATTGAAACCGATTTAAGAGATGCACGTTTTGAGTTAACTTTTTTAATGTCAGATACAAATTCTTCAAAAAATCATGGTTTAGAAATATATGAAAACTTTTATACTGGCATTACCAAAGTAGGCACTTTAGATATCCCTTACTTAGTTAATTTGCGAAAAAGTCATAAATGTTACAGTAATCAGGATATGGAGCGAAAGACTATCTGTAGAATTCAGAGTCTTAATTATACGACTGCTGTTTCTCCAAATATAATAAGTAGTCTAATTGCAAGTTATATATCAAATATTGAAATATCACGAACTGAGAAATTACGCGGAATTCGGTGGAAAAATCGAAGTCGTTTATCTGTATTATCAAATACAAATAAAAAAGTTGGTAAGTAATAATTATAAGAATACTTTTAATACTTAATTAATAAATTTATTTTTAAAATTTAGATCTAAATGGAATAACTGTTGCTAATATCAGTGAACATAATCCTCTTCGCAAGCATGGTTATGGATTTTCTTATATTAATAACGAACTTTGTCTTGTACAAATTTTGGCGCTATATCAGAAGAATTCTAATTACCATTCTTATGTGTGTGGTGATGTAGTCAATATAGATTCATTATCTTATTTATCGGTAAAGGTTTTTTTTCCACTTCGAAATAATATTTTTTCACCTCTAGCTAATTCTGGACACATGGTTTTTAGTCATATTAGTGTTAAGTTTTTCATTTATTTTCTTGGATTTGGTGATTTTATTCACGTTGATGAGCAGCATAATTTGATAACTCTTTTTGGAAAGGCTTTAGAGTTATATAGGTTTTTTAATGAATACTCTACAAAGAATTTGTTACGAACTATTGTTCATTCAGAGGTAGTAAGGGATTAGATTTAATGAATACTGTGTAATAAATCAATAGAATGATAAACTCTTCGAGCCGATTCTGCTATCTTGGCAGATTTTAATTAGTTCGAAATATACTTTTTTTGATTATGTCAGTTTAATTTAATTATTAATCAAAAAAGTACTTAAGGTAGGCATTGAATTTTTTATCTGCGATTATTTCATTAAAATATCAAAAAAATTAATTTATCAATCGAAGTAGTTAAAATAATTAATACTTATCTAATTTCTATTTAATTAGTCGAAACGTAATAATTATTTATTAAAATTTCAGAAATATATATGTATATATTGAAAAAAAGGTATTTACTATTTAATTTATTTAATCCTTTAAAAATTGCATATTGATTAGGGCACGAGGTCAAAATTTTGAAATTGTAATGTGTTATTGTACGTACGTACGTACGTATAAACCTTTCAAAGAGGGTATTATATTTTTTTTTGACCTAATTTGGGATTATGATCTGGCGCCATAACTGTTGTTTTTTAATAATGCAATAATAAATTATATAAATTATTATATATTATATACAATTATGTTTGAATTTGTAGTTTAAAATACGTAGAATCATTATATATAATAAATAAAAAAAATTTACATGTGCACACAATGCTTTTCAAAGATATATATAGGTTATATAATTAAATCGGGCATATAAATTGTAAATCGGAAGGTACAAAGTATAAAACGGGCAAAAATAGAGTGTTTAGAGTGGACAAAATGCTCGAAAATTTACTATTAACCCAACTCGTACCTCTATTAGTATTATCCGGGGTCCTGTGAAACCCGCGCAGCTAGCTAGTAAAACACGCTATGCAGATCACATGAGGGTGAAATCCGCGTTAACCTATAAAACACACTATGCTAACGCGGATTTCACCCAAACCCTATGATCAAAGCGGGTTTTACTAGCTAGCTGCGCGGGTTTCACCCTGACATATAATAATTACAATAATATTAAAAATGTTATAACAATATTATAAAAATATTATTATTAGCTAGTATAAAAATATAAATAGGGATAAGGCAACTCCCCAGAGGCGTGATTATGGTGATTAGGATGTTTATTTACAATTGTTCTTATGTCCCTTGCATAAAAGGTGTCGTAACAACTATATAAGCTACATCCTTAAATAATTTCTTTTGATAAATCTAAAGGAGGCTTTGACCTTCTTGACATCTCTCCACAGTTTTGCTTAGAGTTTATACATTCCTTATCTGACATTGTGGTTTGCGTTTGTTTATTTGTGTTATTTATTGCTATTCGGCTGATAAGCCTCATGTGTTATAATTCGTACAATTCACATCTTGGCTCTTCTAGTCAAGTTTAACGGCTTTAAAATTCATTGAAAATTTTAAAAATTCATATATTTCTGTGTTCAGTTTAAATGTAGGAACGAATGTAAAAAAGATTTTAAATAAACATCATTTAAAGGAAAAAAGACACCGGACCCACCAAACTAATAAATATTATTAATCGATTTTACAGGTAGTGTTGCAAATCGTAAATCGATTAATTGATTAATTAATCGATAATTTTATCAGACAACTAATTGATTGTTAACAATTAATCAATTATATGGTATCATACTTTGACATTACAATTAATAGCTACGCAACATATTCAAGCCATTTTGATATACCAACTAATCAATTGCATTTTTTGGATCGATTTGTAACACTACTTACAGAACCAGGATTGAAGGGTGGATCAATTTAAAACAAAATTTATTACGTAACAGTGAAAAATATATGAGTTATCATCCAAAGAAAGACTCGTGTATTTCGTCTTATCAGACTCAACTCTCTAAACAATATTAATATATTGCAGCGAGATATTTTAAGTATTTGTCGCTCAGAACCTATATTTAGAAAAAAATTGAATATACCTAACTGCGGCGCATCTTTTTTATACTTACCCCTCATCATATTCGAAGAGGCATAGATTTAATAGTTTATATAATTCATATATGAGTGCTGCCAAGAGAAAATGGAACATTGGTTTATCATTGATTATTTGTTTAATTGACAATTCGCGAAAGAAGGAGAATTTGTATTAATAAAATACATAACACTTAATATAAATTACATATAAAATACAAAAATCAGCATTCCTGACTATGTAAAGTTAATTTTTTATTAAGTTAACATCTTGTAGACTTCTAATAAAAGTTGTAGAGCTAGTTTTTGTGATTCTAATGATAGCTAGCTCAGTAAAATTAGTTAGGTAAATAAAAAGTTACAAGCAATTAAAATTCAAAAAATTTTATAAAACTATAGGAATCATGATTCCTGTATTAACATAATTTATTATGTTTTATTATAAAAATCTCCCCCGGTTAAAATTCTCTTTCTATCACGAATTGTCAATTAAATAATTAAATGATAAACTAATGTCCTTGGCACTCATATAAGATTAAAGATCTTGTACGTACGTACGTACAAGTATTATGATTAATTGAAGCAGGGAGTGTAACCGTTTAACCTTGCTCTATAGTTCCGGGCAGAATTATGTTGGTCATGGGCCGGAATTATTTTAATGCCGGCCAAATTAAACGGTTAAACGATTAAACGATTAAGAAGATTTTTAGGCGGTTCCAATCCATATTATTCTTGAAATTTGCTGAAGATTCATGGGCGAAATGCGGATATTAGATCTATGATAAAAAAAGGATGTGTTACGGACATGTAATGTTACATAAGTGTAAATCAAATTATAAATTCGTGTACTATATATTTTGTGTTTATGTGCTACAATATAAAATCGATAAATCAGTGAAACTTCTTTTTTTTTTTTAAATATCAGACAAATAAACAATGAACGAAATAATGAACGTCGAAAAATCGAATGAGTACAACCTTTCGGTATGCGAATTACAAATTAAAATTAAAACCAATTTACTAAAATTACGGTAATTTACAACCTTAATCTCGACCATCTTTGGCTTCATTGCGATGAACCCAAACTCGACCGGCTAAACTATTTTCCACTGAGTAAAAAACTGGTTCCAACCTATTAATTTAAGTGCTTGAGAACGCATATATAACGAATATATTAATATCTGATTTTTTACATTTCTTTAAATTGCTTAATTCAATACAAAAATACATAATTATAGGAATTCATTTATTTCATAAACTTTTAATGAATCGTCAAACAACACATTGTCCGGTACCAAAATTGATAAAATACCAAAAATTAATACAGATAAACACGTAATATATGCTGCTACTTTTCATTGCTGAGCTAAAAATTTGTTATATGTAAATGTTGTCCTATGATATAACGTAGTTTAATTCTCCACATTGTAATTACATCATTATTATAACATAAAAGGGCGCGCTCGAGCATTCTTTCAATGTGATTGGCTAGCTACAATTAATTGAAATAATCATTGCGGCATATAGCGAAATGCCGGTCATTTAATTTTAGCCAATCAGAACAATTCTATGATAAAAAAAATTTCATTGCGATAATGAACTCGTTTGAATAATTTATTTGTCGCTCGACCCATATCCCCACAACTATGAAATACACATATGGGATTTTGCCTCGCTGCTCACGTGGTCCCCAGTCATCTCTAGCATCGCTAAACCGGTCTTATATCTACTTCTTCTCCTTCGATATCCGAGCTGTATAGTGGCTATCGAAGCATTATCCGAGATAGCCATCCGTGTAGAGCTGTTAATGGCTTGAACGGCTTGGCTTGGCTTTTAAAAGCCGTGACTCCGGCTTGAGCCATGGCTATTGAAGTCACGGCTTAAGCTATGGCTCAAACCATGGCTCAAACCATGGCTCCAGTAATTATTGATCTGCGTCAGTATTACAGCTTTTCTCATAAATTCTGGGACAACTGAAATGTTCGAAATGGATCTTACCAAAGAATAGGAATCGAAATTTAGGTTAGTTTTTTTTTAAAAAACGAATTTTTCGTCCTTGACAAGAAATGAAAAATAATTAGAAATGAATAAATGCCTTCGTTTGAACGAAAATGGCTTGCCAAAGAATAGGATCAAAATTTCGTTTAATTTTTTTAAACCCGAATTTTTCTTCTTCGACAAGAAGCGAAAAATAATTAGAAATGAATAGATGCCTTCGTTTGAACGAAAATGGATCTTGCCAAAGAATAGGAATTGAAGTTTTATACAATTTTTCATACAATTTTTTAAAAAACAAAATGTCAAAAAATAATTAGAAATGAATAAAGACTTCATTTGAATGAAAATGGATCTTGTCAAAGGATAGGAATTGAAATTTTACATAATTTTTTAAAAACAAAATTTCGTCGAAAAATAATTAGAAATGAATAAGGCTTCGTTTGAATGAAAATGGATCTTGTCAAAGGATAGGAATTGAAATTTTACATAATTTTTTAAAAACAAAATTTCGTCGAAAAATAATTAGAAATGAATAAGGCTTCGTTTGAATGAAAATGGATCTTGCCAAAGAATAGGAATCGAAATTTAGGTTAGTTTTTTTTTAAAAAACGAATTTTTCGTCCTTGACAATTCGTCGAAAATAATTAGAAATGAATAAAGGCTTCGTTTGAGCGAAAATGGATTTTGCCAAAGAATAGGAATTGAAAGTTTATGACTTACAAGTGCATGTCGATATTTTCTTATTGCTGTATTGTAATATATATTAGTCACCTCATTACTGTAAACTACGTATATCCCGAAATCAATAACTTATCGACTTCGGCCGAATTAATTTCGGCCAAATTTTTATCAGTTGTCCCAGAATTATGAGAACAGTATAATCATGAGCTTGCAGCTTAAGCTGAGCCACAGTTAAGCTGCGGCTCTAAGCTATCTCAAGCCACAAATTAAGCTGCAACTCAAGATTCGGCTCAATCACTATAGCACCTCGGCTTGGACCGGCTTGGCTCTATTATGCAGCTGAAGCCGGCTTCAAATGAGCCGTTAACAACTCTACATCTGGGCTATCGATCACCCCCGTTAATCAACCTAAACCACCGAAAACTGTTCTCAGCGGTGGGTGAGCAGGTACTAACGACAAAGCTAGACTTGCATCGGGTTCAGCAGCAAAAACAAAAGAGGGAGAACAAATTCTCACTCCCTTTTCCTTAAATAACCATCTCCTATGACTTCCATGTTCATACAACTCCGTCACCAATACCTTATACTTATTCAACCGTATCAGTAATTCACACGCAATACCTCATTCTCACCTGACTCCCCTACTCTCCAATTTCAATCACCAATAACTCATATCTACGTCATGGCCCGGTGTGACGAATGGCTACCACGTGACTTCGTTCACGGCATCTCATTTTCTACTAACCAAAAATTGAACTCAGACCTATTAATTTGGGTGCTTGAGAGCTCCCTAAAACAATAAAAATTATAGGTATATTATCGCACGAATAAAAAACAAGATCGTCGACGCATTGTTAAATCGGGAGATCGCATATAATATAATTAGGTAAAATTAGTAAGTAGAATTAGTAGATCTAGCATATAAATAGAGTAGAAAATGACTGAATTGTCCTTACATGCAAGATTGTTTCACGACCACCTAATTAAAAAATCCCACGCCTCTTTTGAGTACACTACGGAATATCCCACAGAGCGGGGAATTTTAATGATAAATTATTTCAGTTGCGTGATAATATGAAACTTAAATGCAAAAATTATAAACTTTTTTGATCGTGGATGGATTTTCTAAAACAATTGGCAATCACAAAAGTAGGTTCCATCAATATCATTATCAGATATCCGGATAAATTTTCGGATCGGATACTCGGATAACGGATAGCGAATATCATTTTACGGATTATCCGGATATTGGAACTGTTTATCCAATCCGAATTAGCCGGATAATTCAGATACGGATAAACGGATGACAAATTTATCCGGATTGAACCTCTACACGACTCTATTTTAACTATATTTTGCTTCATATTAAGCTTATTGAGCTTTTTTTTACCGTATAAGGTTGTTTATAATTCTTATTAAAAAATGCGACAATAGATTGATTCTATTTGTATATAATTCAAATTCATACAATCAAATCTTGAGATTAAAATGCGGAAATTCGATTTCGATAGAAATAGGTAATTACAGTCGATGCATACTGATATAAATATAAAAAAAATTGGTTTAATTATTAACACAAATTGATTCTTTTTTTTTTTTTTTTTAAGAGTGAACTCTTTGTTCACATTATAATCTCTGTAGTTCATTACATTTTGTAGCTTCGAATGCAAATTCTAATATTATTCTGTGAAGGACTAAATTATCCTCGAGTCAAACTCTATCTTAATTTAGCTATCCTAACTATTATGCTACAACTATTATATCTGCCATATATTATGCAGGTGGCTAGTTTATCAGTTATTACTAGAGGCAGTCGTAATTCTAGGTTTACTTCCTCACATGGTACCGGTTATCCCACCGTTTACCTCTTTAAGATTCAGTTTTCACACCCTGCCACTGGTCTAAGGCGACCCTCAACATATTCAACTCCCAGGACGACGTCCAATAGTGTTCTTATTCGTAACGGAAACTCCCGTGTGTTGGTATATGTTGCGTAACACAAAAATGATTCTTATAGGGATCGCTAAGGAGGGGTAAAAACGATAGTTACTTTTTTGATGCGCTTATGGCTATAGGGTGGCATAGTATCAAGAATGTAATCTATGCAGTATGTAGATCGTATATCCAACGCATATACTGTCTATATGCATAAGTCTTCAGTATCGACAGTGTATCGACTGAATAATTTTTTTCATTTCATTTTCTGATAATCTAAATAATGATCTTTATCATCAAAAAGTTCGAAATGAAAGATCTCTAATTTCAAAATTTTGAATAAAAATAAAATTTTTAATTATATTTTTGAAATACGCTATATTATTATTATTATTTTTTTAATTTTGAAACCACTCAATATTTGTTTTGTTTTTTGGTTTTTTTTTTTTTTCCTTCCTAGAGTTGGGCAGGTCCGGTTCTTAACAGTCTTTCGAATGCCGCAGTTATGATAATTATATATCCTATATATAATGATGTAATCACAACAGGCTATGACAATTTTGACCAGCTGAGATTTTGGTCCAGACCGGTCCAGACTGGTTCAAAACCAAGGACCGAATAAATTTCAGTCCCAGTTCAAAGAACGGTCCGGACCTGTCTTTGCCAGGACAGATCCAATCCTATTTCTACCTAGAGTTTGCAAAGTTTTTCATAATATATAGTTGGGAACTAAGAATTTATACCACAAACAAAAGCAAGAATTACAAGAATTAGTATTCATTTAAGGGTGTATTATGTAATTTGTGATTACACGTGTATATATACGTAGTTAATATACTCAATATATATATTATAAATAGGTACTTTGTCACTCATAGACGCATAAACATCATTAACTAGGTAGGACCCCAAAATATTCAGGGATCGAATCTAGAATTCGTCACACAAATGATCATTATCTTACCTTCATTGTGCTAATCCTACTTGAGCATTTATTATCGAATGATTTCAATTGTCGGATGATTTTTAAAATTATCAAATGATTTTTTATTTATTAATTATAGAACTATTTTTTTTTTCGAATGATTTCATATTTAATGATTTCAATTATCGAATGATTTCATATTTAATGATTTCAATTATCGAATGATTTTTTATGTAATGATTTCAATTATCGAATGATTTCAACTATTGTGACAATTAGATTATTGAATGATTGATTCGTTCTTGAGTAGATAAACTATGAATCTTAATATGTAATGTCATTTACTAAATAAGTATTGCAAAGGCAAAGACATGGAAATTTCAGGTATATCGAATGATTTTACCATCGTATGATTCTTCTAGTTAGGATAAATTGAGTAGTTTTTTCTTTGTCATTTATTTTAATTAGTTTATTGTAGGGATATTATATAGATTAATAAATAAATAAATATATCGTTTTGATTAGGGCACGTAAGTACATATATGCACATATACCTTAACACGTCAATGGGCGTACATTTTTTAAACTAATAAAACTAATGGAAGTTTGAAATTTGTGTGACGATTTATATTTTAGGTGAAGTTTCGTATTACATCATCAATAATAAATTTAATTGTCACCAAATTTAGAAATTATATGAATATAAGTCAATGCACATATTACATATATTACTGTATTAAATATATACATATTAGATTAGGAAAATCCTTAATTATTTCTCATAACTGATAAGTACGTGCGTACAACGTATATACCAGATACGATATCTGATATAGTAATATTCGGAAGTACTGAATATACTATATGTAGTACATCTAAACATAATCTCAACCTCGATGTAATGGACACTAATTGCATAACGAAGGCCATTTCAAATTTTTATGATTAAATTACCCCGATATAACGAAACTATTAGTAAGGTTTTTTACCATATACCGGATAAAATGAATTTTTTTTTTTGATTTTTTATTTTTTATTAAACAATTTCAGCAAAAACAAAACCCCCATAAACAAGTTTTACGGCACTAAAATTAAAAAGAATCCACTAACAGCTGAAAGTTAAGTATATGTACAACATACGGTAGTACATTAATTTCACACATGACATTTGACAAATTGTGTGATAGCTCGTTGATTTTCGTCAATATTAAAAGCATCTTTTTGCATTACTTCATTTCAGAAATAGGACAAATATGTAGTCTCAAATAATGTGACCAATTTTTAAAAATATGATCCTTAATAAATAGATTATAATTAATAAGATTAAGAAATCGTCGTTCAATTGCATTAATATCTTGTATTGGTAAACCAGATATTTTTGACCAAGCACTGTTAGAATAATTGCAATCTTGAAGATATTTAGATGCTATTATAAGAGATGCAAGAAACATTCGACGACCGCAGGTAGCCGGATCACCTTTTTCATTAATCGTAGTAGTGGATTCTATTGTCATTGATTCAGGTTGAAGTGCTGCAATTTGAAGTTTTATACGTAAAAGATAAAACAATGCTGTTTCAAGGGTGGTCCAAGAAGTTCTTGATCTACGCAAAACTTCTTTAATGAATAAACGAAGTGAAATGACTTGTGTATTAAGTTTTAAAGAAAATTTTTTCCAGATCACATCAATAATTAATGCCGTTGTATCTGTATTAAAATGTTAAATAATTTATATTATATTATTATTAATAATTTATTGTTATTAATGTTTTGTACTGTAACTTAATATACTTACCAACTAAGTTTTCTATTATAGCAATCTTTCGTTGATTCTGCTGATTTTGCTGATCTGCAGATTCTTGTTCTTTTTCTATCTGGATTTTCTCTTGATTATCAGTGGCTGAGATCACATTACCATTCTGGGTCAATTGGATATTATTAGTCATCATACGTAATATATCATCCTGTATGTTACAAGTATTGTTAACACTAAAATTAATGGCTAAAAAAAAAAAGAAAATACCGTTAGCGTTTAAAGATAATAAAGATTATAACATTTATTTTAAAAAAATAAATGCCAATAAAAAAAAAAAGAAAAAATAAATTTGTACATACGCACCGTCTTTTAATTGATCATTATTGAATACATAAGATGACATTTTAAATTTGAATGAGTGAAAATGTTTTAAATGTGTGTTAACAAGAGAGCATATATGTCCACACGATAAAGTTTTTTCGTGTTTGTTTATTAAGTATCTTTTTCTGTATTAAATAATAATTGTTGTCAAAAGTTGTGGTAAAAAAGGTCTGAAGCAAAGCTTTATATACATATTGGTGACTCACAATAACTGTGCCCTACTGTATTTAGATCATCCCATTGTTTCAATTTAGTCTGGTTATGACTCACCTGACCCCAATTATTTGTAACTTGTTAAGGGATTTTTGATTGGGCATGAACTTTTCCTAATGCGCATTTTTGATATAATTTAGAATAACTAATTGTGGCAAGGAAAGAAATGGGTTTGTTTTGCTAATTTGCTTTACCAGGTAATTAATTTTAAATCTATAAAATTACTTATTTCCAATAGCTTCCTTTTTCAAAAGTTGTGATTATTAATACGCAGCAAAATATTAATATAAAATGCTGCGATCATCACAATTATCACAATTGTAATAAAAATCAATAAATACTTAATATGCATTCGTCATCATTTACGGGCGCAGAAATGGCCTTAGTCGGCTTAGTCAATATCAGCTGATCCGAGCATTAGGCCGAGCCGCAGGTAAATTTTGGCCAATCTTGATCCGGTTAATCATTTAGCCAGAATTGGCCTACATTTATATTATTATTAAACAAAATGTAAGTTCACAGTACGTACAGTACAGTCCGTACATATATACGTGCATAAACGCCCGAAGCATCCTATTAAGGAATAAAAAAATTATTTAACGTTAATGTTAACAAACTCCATTTGAATAATATATGCTTTGTAAAAAGTTTATACAAATTATTGTGAAACAGCTAAATTTAGTACGAAAATATTATTAATAATTGGAACTTATTAATATGAAATTTAAACTTTTTTAGGGAGCTTTTTTTTTTATGGTTGGATTAGGGTTTATAATTAGAGTATATGTGGGTTTTAGTATTTAGTAGGATTTATATTTTTTAAAAAGAGACCAAAAATTTCAGTATCATCTGATTTCATCATCATAATTGAATAACTAGATTGTAAAGTTGTACCTCGGATTTGAATTTGTCCTGAATCGGAATCAGGACAGTCTTGGATGAGAAGTTTGACAGTCTGATTCTGAATCGGGTTGATTCCTATAATTAGTGAACTGGATTGATCTTCAAAATTCGATTTGGCTAAGTCGACTTGAGTCGATTATTAATTTCAGTTTTTAGTCAAAGTCGATTTTCTTTAAAGGTTCCAATCATGCTTCATAATATCAGTGGGAACATCGCTGTTTGAAAGGAGATTTTAATTTTGAGAAAATTCGATTGAGATTTTTTATTTATTTTTACCGGTAGATATTGTTATAATTTTTTTTTTGTACGAACAAGGTCACATGCTTGAATTCCATTTGCCAAGCTAAATTGACAATTTTCTGATTGGTTTTTATTCTATTTTTAGAGCATTATATCTTTGAAGAATTGAAATTTCAATGTATTATTAAGTTAATATATATATATATATAAGTTTGTACTGCGTATAATTTAATCAGAAAATGGCAAACAGTGGTTTTGGCCCACATTGTATTAGCTAAAGGACGGAAACCTCCGAATGCGTAACAATATAATTAGGATGTATTGGTATCTTTCATATTAAAAAATGTTTAATAGTGCAAAGTAAAAAAAAAATAGCGTCTAGTTACAAAATTAGATATTGCCAGAGCGTTAAGTGGCAGTTTACTTTGATAATAGGTTAAGCCAGCTCTATAAAAATCGGTTTGGTTAAGTTGATTAACCGATTTAAGTTGATTTTACAAATATAGACTTGTAGCACTAATTCCAATATGGGGTAATACATTTACAGTATATGGTTTATGTCTCTTTTTATCGTTAGTGATATTGACGAAATTGGTTTGAAATGATGAAACGTCCTTATTATGATAGACGAAACCTCAAACCTTACAAATCAATTCCGTTAATAAAATGACAAACAAACTTCTTCATAATATACTGAAGCTTTAATTATTTTTCAAATTATCATCGTTATAGCAAAGTTTTTTTTTTTTATTAATTTTCTATCAGACAATTAGGACACCTCCAGGTAATTTCGAATAAATTTGTCAATAGAAAAAAAAAAATTGAAAAATGAGTAAATAATACCATATGATTTGTCAATATCATCGATTCTATTATTTATCATAGCTTGTCATAGGTTTCGCCATTCTTCAAATTCGTGAATCATTCATCAAACATTATTAACCTTTAGAAAAATTCTTGTCCCAAGTGCGATTTATATCACTACATCCTGAAACGATCAGTCAGGATGCATTTACATTTAAAAATTTCGGATCTCGGTATCCAGTATTTTATATACCTGATATGTTAAATTTAATATTTTTTATGCCAAAAGCCAAAGTGGTATGTTTCTTTATAAAAATCCATTTTGGCTAGTGTTAAAAAAAGTGATTAATGTTCTTAATTAGCTATTTTCTACATTTTTTGTATCATTAGTGCTAATACAATAACGCAAAAATTTGATGGTCAAATACTTGATTAGATTAGATATTAAAATAATTTTAGATTAAGGGTGTTCTCAAGCGCCTAAATCAATTGATCGGAAATAAAATTTTAAATAGTCGGGGGCCGAAAAAACTGATCCAGTGAGTTGACGTTTCATTGAAAAAAGCCTGGAGGCGCAGACCATCTTTTTTTTCATAGAATTAACGCTGATTGGCCAAAACTGTTTAAGCACTTTGCTTTAACGTCATGGATCTTCAGCGAAATTACAATCGTCAAAAAATTTTTACTTGGTTTTAATATTCGAAACTCTTATTGCTAATAAAAAAAAATCCCGAGAGACCCAAAGAGTAAACCTTGCTAATTTTTATTATCTTCTAACTTTTATGTCAAATTCGGCAATTCCATATATATATTTTTTTTCACCTAATGTTATTTTTATTTATTTTATTTTTTTTTTAAAAACTTTTTAATAAATACTTCGTCATTTTCAGCGTTGGTCTTGTTCGAAGCTAAAGACGCAAAAAGCTGCGAATATTGTTGCTGTAACAACATATGAATATTCGTTAAGTCCGTAAAAGGTACTTGTTTGTTGGGGTGTTGTCAAAGAAGGGGTTACGTTTGTTTGTTGGATAGTTGTCTTTTTTTTTTTTTTTTGTTACGGTTTGTTGAAGACATAGCGATAATACAGTAAAACAAAGGTGGTCTGCTCAAACAATGATTGCAATCATTATTCCAATCAATTGTAATAATTGAGCACCATCTCAATCACTATCAGATCACATTGAGGGAGTTGCTTGAGAATACCCTAAATTAGTTATACATATATACATATGTATATATATCAAATAAATAGAATTATTTAATCTCTGGCTTGATCAAATATTTGATTTTTCAAAAATACTTTTAAGTAAATGTTATTTTAGTGATTGTACTCGGTCAAAAAAATGTTACTCGGTTAACCAGCGAGTAAACCACGGATATACTCGGGTACTCGTTATACCCGAGTAAGCTGTCATGTGATTGTATACAAGAATTATGGTAGCCAATCAAATTTTATATTTGTTCGAGTTTTTGTTTGTGTAAAAATTCATATTATTCATATTATAAAATCTGTTCAACGACATATAACAAGTAATTTAAGTTATGGTATATAAAAACCTAGGGTTTGATGACACCTATTAGTTACAATTCATTATTGATATCTGATTACCCGGTCTGGGTATTACTTGGGTGAATCTACCCGGGTATGAATCTACCCGGGATATGTCATTACCCGGTTAACCAGTTAACCGAACAGGGGAGACCGTCCCGAGTATAGGGATGTTACGGTCCGACAAGGACCGCGGTCCAGACCGTTTTTTGAACCGGTCCAAGTAGTTACCGGTCCAAGAATTAGGACCGGTCCAAGTAGGTCCATATATCGAAATGTTAAAACGATCTAATCTTTGATCCGGTTTATAAACTGGAATCTGCAATTGCGCTGTTGAAATAATTCTAATTCTAGTTACCAATCCTTGATCTCGCGATCCAGACCCACAATAAAACCGATTATATAATCTAATAGATTCAAGGTAATATGCAGGGAACAATTGCGAATATGCAGGTTGTCATGAGAGCATTCGCGCATTTTATTTTGTAAGAAAATTTTATTACGTATACCTGGCACCTGGCATCTGGCATGTAAAGCGATTTTCACTGTCAGTAAAATAGACGGAAATTTGAATAACATCGTAAGTGCAAAAAACAGCGTTTTTTTTTTTTTATGCAATATGAAGTGCATTAGAAATAAATTTTTTTAACAATACTTTAGTTGCACAATTTTTTTTACTGAAGCCAACTTACCGGAATTGGTTTTATGTATGACTTTACTAAATTGAGTCACTAAATTTAAGTTGATACAGGTTTCGGACAGTTTAAATAAAGTACTTTCGAGATCGAATTTCATGTGAAAATAAAACCTGAAATTTCAGTAGTAGCCGGTTTTAACTATTTAAAACAAAAAAAAATTGTTCACAAAATAGGAATCCCGAAACACCATTTACTTAAGATTTGAATATCTTTGAACCAATAAGATATATACAATTTAATTAATCCACATTGAACAGGTAAAATCAATAATAAACGTAATTAACAACCAGATCATACGTTATTACTGCAACAAATATCTTGCAATTTTATTATAACCCAACATGTAATAATTTTGTTAAATGCAAAAATTTACATTATAATTTCTATGATCTGACTTTTATAAATCGAATTCTCATTCCCAATATGTAATAATTTTTTAAACACAAAAATCTACATTATAATTTTTGTGATCAAACTTCCATAAATCGAATTCTTATTCAAGCATCAACGAATTCTTGTTCAATCATCATCGAATTCTTGTTCAAGCATCAGAATTGATACTATTTTTATTCATTGTCATGATATCGCTGTTTTCAAAACAAACAAACAAAAAAAAAAATTTAACTTTGGTAACTGAAACTTACTAAGTCATAGAGCCGCATTTGTCTAGAACTTATTATGCTACATTTTCACGTATTAATTAACCAATTCGAGATGAACTATGATGCGTGATTGTAAAAAATAAGAATTTGTAAGACAATAAGGCTACTATAAACTAAAGATATGCTGTAATTATAAATAAAAAAACAAAGTCCCCTAGATAAGACAATTAAAAAAGTATTAGTCGTGATCAATAACTTATTCAAGAAATAAAAAATTACTTATCTCAATAAATCAATGCCCGGTACAGGATAAAAAAATTCTTGATTTAAAATATAAAATCTCGGCCTTTTTTCTTGCAAAAAATAAAAAAATAAAAAAAAAAATATGGAAAACACCTATGAAAACTATAACTTTTCTGATTCCGAGAATGATCTGTTAGAAGAAGATAACTTTTCAGATCTAAATACCCTGATTTCTCAAGAAGCCAATACTAGTTCGCCCCAAAATAATACTAGTTCACCTCAAAATAATTATGCTTCAAGAAGGAAAGACAAGAAGCGTTCAACAATTTGGCCTCATTTTAATATCAATACTAATTCCCATTCTGGTGTACCTGTATGTCGACAGTGCAATACTGTTTTTTCAAGCACTACTGGAGTTTCAACTTTGTGAAGACATCTTTATTCTCATAATATTAGTGCACCCGCAAGACGTCAAACCACTCTTCCCTTTTCTAGAATTCCAAGAACTGACCCATATAATGAAGAAGAGCAAAAGAAGAGAGATAAAAAATTAATTACCTGGGTTATTGCTGATCAACAACCGTTTACTGTTGTTGAGAATCAACATTTTAATGATTTCATTAAGTTCCTTGACCCCCGTTATATAACACCAACACGACAAGCTGCAAAAAAAATGATTATAGATGAATTTGAAAGTAGAAGAGTAAAAACAGTTAATGACATCACAAGAATCCCCTGAAAAGTCTCGTTAACTGCCGATATGTGGACCTCCCGAAATTTTGAAGCATTTCTTGGTGTTACGATTCACTACGTTGATTCAAATTGGAAAATGCGTCATTTTCTCCTAGATATCATTCCATTTACCAACAGACACACGGGTGTAAATATGGCAGATGCCATTAATAATCTTCTTGCTGAATTTAACATCAAAGATAAAGTCTTAGCACTTACTACCGATAATGAGTCAGCAATGATTGTTTGTGGAAGGCTAATCACGGAAGAACTTCAATATGAATTTGACAATATTGGGTTTTCACATTATCGTTGTGCCGCCCACGTGCTCAACTTGGCCGCCAAACAGGGATTAGAAATGGTTGATTCTTCAGTAGAGAAAGTTCGAAGTTTAATGTCAAAAATTAAAGTATCTACCCGTCTATGTGATGATTT
>QKWP01000484.1:100032-114685 GCA_003550325.1 Gigaspora rosea | reverse complement strand
CAAAAAAAAAAAAAAAAAAAAAGACTTTGGCTAGAGTTGGATCCTAAATATATTTTTACAATCCAGATATGATCAAAAACAAAATAATAAATCTTTAGATCCGGATACTATTTATAATCTAGAACTTTATAAAAGGTATATTCTAAAACGTCTTTAGCATTACATATGTTTTAGTTTAAAAAATTTCCACTTCCAGATTTCCATTCTACGATTCTTGATCAATAAAATGTTAAAGACTAATACGAATAAAGTTTATTTTAAATATATTAATATTCTTACCTATCTGCTATTAAAAAATCTAACACAACGATTATCACCAGAAGATGCGTATATAACCTATCTGACCCGGGTTGTGACCCGAGTCAAGAAATTTCGGATTGGGTTTGACCCGGATCACTATTTTCTGACCCGGGTAAGACCTCTATAATACCCCATGATTAAGATCCTGTTATTATTCATCATCTCTACTGGTCTGTTTCTTGATAATACCCGGGATATAACTATATTGATTTACCACCGATCCTTCACACAGTACCCACGGGTATTATTCAATTTTAAAAATGGGTTTTTTGAATAAGACCCTGGGTACTGTATACAGTGGCCAACGGTAGGTGATTAATAAATTTTATCTACATAGTTTCAAAAATTATTTTTCTAATAATACATTTTATATATTAAAAATATATAAAATATATATTTAAAATGATAATTTTTTTTTCTATCAAAAAGCTTATACGTAGTGTATATTAAAATACTTTAAAAAAAAAATACCGTACTCTGAATAATTTGAAATTAACGCTAATAATAGTTTTTCTGTTTTTGACGCAGATTTATTACCATAGTATGATTGGTATCATGTAAGAAATTTTATATAGCGACGATCTTATCATGAAATAAGCACTATACATGCCGTAGAAAATATTGCGGCATAAATTTCTACCTGAATTTTTGCATGCGGCATAGCCTAAAACTAAAATTCATGCGCAACTAATGGTCAATGCTTTAATGTCATAAGTATCGAAAGTAATAAAGTACAATTTATATATGTGAAATGATGTAATAAAAATAAAAAAAGTATATTTATTTAAATAATTCGATTTATAAATTTTTTTTATTATCTTTCATTTTATGTAGGACATTGCCATTCGTACTTCTCATTTTTGCTATTCCGTAACTTTTCTATATCAATAAATGTTGCGGATCATAATGAAATTGTATTAAAATGAAATGGGGGTTTTTATTTAACCCTCTAAGATCCATTTATACTTGTTTAATATAAATTCTACTCTAAAACTAACCTCTAACCTTAACCTTTAACCCTAAAAAATACGGGCAAAAATTTTTATTTTTTGGTGTCTTGTTAATTTTTCTATACTATACATGTTTCATTTTTATCTGATTTCATTTTTAATTCGTCACAATAACAGGTGGATCAATGGTGGCAAAAAAAACGATCCTCGGTCCCGTGATTTCCGAGCTTTTTAGAGCTTCATAGATCAAGATATCGATTTAAATTATAAATTAATGTCCTTGATCTACGGAGCTTTACAACTGTTCTCATAAATTCTGGGACAACTGATAAAAGTTATTTCGGCCGAATTCGATAAGTTTTTGAATTCGGTGTTATCTGAACTGGATTTCGGCATTACAGTAATTCGATAACACCGAATTCAAAAACTTATCGACTTCGGCTAATTAATTTTTATCAATTGTCCCAAAATTTATGTGAACAGCTGTAAAAAGCTCGGACATCACGGGACCTGAGGATCGTTTTTTTGCCACCACTGATTCACCTCCCACTATATAACTGATTATTATCGCAATACAAGAGTTTAATTTTATATTTTTAGTTATAATATTTTTATATAAAGATTATGCATTGTTTTGTACTATAAAATATCATGCGACAATTGGTTAAATAGTTTTTTTTTACATGCGGCAGAGGGTATGAATAGCAAAAATGGGTGGTACAAAGCAATTTCATTTTATTACAAATTTGCAAGCTATGTCATTTAAAAATATAGCTGGCCGACCACCAAAAGAGGTGTGGAAAGAAACCTCAAAGCTCGTGGACACTATAGTGTAAAATGCAAATCTGGTAAATCTTGGTCACATGAAAAGTCGAAAGATTTAGATCATTTAACTATTGAATGTATGATAGTTACTATGACGTTGGTAATAATAAACAAAAATTTCTTAAAATTATATTCACGAGAATAACCTCTAGATTTGTTGAAAATAAATTTAAAGAAGACTATGGTAATATGGAATTCGATGTTGACGCTTTGTTGGATAAGTATACAATATTGGGCAAAAATTGTAGAATAACGGTAATTTGGCAAATGATCACGTGCCGCCTGCGGCACGTGTAGCCAATCATTTGCCAAATTACTGTATTCGACAATTTGCCCAATATTGGTGTTATCCGGCAATTTATGATCATGATTGGCAGGGAGTTGCTCGCTGAGTTTTAATTTATATAAACATGTTTACATCATAACACATGAAAAAATAACAGTAAGAAATTTTTCATGATCATATGAGTTTGTCGGATAACTTAAGAGATTTGAAAATTGTTATAAATAAATATATAAATTACATAACTATACTAATACATATTTTTAGGACAAAATTGTAGCAATTAACTTAGTTTATAGTATATGCAGTCAACCCTCTATATAATGGGCATCCATAGTTCTTGATCCCCCAGACTATATAAAAAAATTTTTAAAATCTGTATTTATATATAAAATTTTATAAAGACTTGGATATCTTGTGATGCAGTAATCCAATTTAGATGATTTTTGTACCAATTGATTCATCTCATCGAATGGTACCAAAATCATGTCATTTTTGGATCAACTAAATCAACAGATATTCGAAAAAAAACTATTGGTTTATAGTAATTTTATAAGAAAAGATAGAGCCAATAGTATTTTGCCAATAACTTCTGATATAGTGATCTGAATTAAGTGAAATTGATATCATTCAATTCCTCTCACTGAGTTGAATCGATTGGCACCAAATTCATTCAATTTGGACTTCTGGATACAAATTTTTCTAAAAAATACAGTATATTTTTTGGACCCACCTACTTATTAGAAAATGTTATATTCTGTCAGACCCCCTCCCCTCTCTTGTATAATATTATTTATGGATGCCCCCTAATTACACAAAAAGTGGTTATAATATGGGCTGCCATCAATAGAAATAAGGCAGATTGACATTTTAAAAAAAATTAATACCTTAACTTTCACAGCACATATCTCTATGGATTTTGAGGCTATCTTGATGATTTAATATTCAAAAGAAAGCTTAGATCATAGGCTTTCTTTTGAATATTAAATTATCAAAATGGCCTCAATATTCATAGAGATATGCACTGTGAACGTTAAGGTATTAATTTTTTTTAAAATGTCAATCTGCCTTATTTCTATTGACGGCAGCCCATATAGAGATATATATGACTAGGAAAATGTGAAATGTTAAAGTTTGGAGAATAATAGTTATTCAAATAATTTTTTACGGGATTACCCGCTATATCGGGCTGATCTGTGTTGATCTGTTTATATGTTTTGAAATGCTGATTGTTTTAATATCACGTGAGCAGAACCTGACACAAACAAGTTTTGGTCTATTGCTCCCCTAGTAAGACCTCTGCTATGCTCCAAACAATAATTTTATAATATTTTCTATATAGACCCTATATAGCCATATCTATATTATAAAATATAGTTGGTGATATAAAATTTTTAATAAATAAAAGGTTTAAAAATTTTTTTTAATAATTGATTATTATTTTTGCATATTAAAGTTAAAATTATAATTGATTATTATTTTTGCATATTAAAGTTAAAATTATAATTGATTATTATTTTTGCATATTAAAGTTAAAATTATACTAAGTAAGTTGATAATAATACTATAATAATGCTCTAAATAATATTGTTTAGAAGACAAATTTATATATTTAGAAATTTTAAAATAATTTAAATAATATTTTATTATTACAATTTTACAATTTATATCTAGACAAAAAAAAATTAAAAAATTAAAAATTTTTTAACTTAACTGTATTATAAAAGTTTATTAATAAAATTTTATTCAAATTATCTCAAAATTTAAAATACTGTATATCAGTATTGGGTTAAGACATTGTTCTATTAAAATTGTATAGTTCCATATATCTCATATTTAGACACAATATTCTAAACAATGTTCTATATTCATAATAGCATCTAATCTATAAGGGCTTATCAAACAATCTGATTGGCTAACAAAATACTATATGGGCCCTCAAAAGTAGAAACCAGACAATTTGGCAGATCACAGGTTTTGAGAAAATCAGCAAAAACTATTTTGTTACACAAAATCAAAACAATCTAAAAATAGTATATTCATGATTAACAAACCTGTTTAAACAGAATTATTAGATCTGTAGACCTGTAAATTGCTCAGAAATCTATATTTAGATTATAGCGTTAAAATCTTTTAACTGTTGTATCACAAAAATTTATTAAGTGATTAGACTTTCATTTTAAGTACAAAAGTTTGGGCTTTAAATTTTACACCTGATCAATCAAACAGGATAATTTTCAAAAAATTGTCAAATTGTCTGGTTTCTACTTTTGAGGGCCCATATGTGTCCGAAATTAAGCTACCTTTTTTGGCCAAACAATTACATGAAAATCGTAAAGTAGCTTATTTTCGAAATATTGAGTTTTTTGAAAAAAATTAAAAAAAGGTACTAATAAAAACTTGTCCAAATGTTACCAAATTTTTTATTGTGAATGTATTTTGTTGCGCTAAACAACTTTACTTAATCAACTTTTGAAGTTTACTTAGTAAAATATATATAACAACTGCTAATGAATTTTTAAAATTTTTAAAAAAAATTAGAGGGTAGCTTATTTTAGGTAGTAGCTTATTTTTGGATATATATGGTAGCCTTTATTATAATTTAATGTCTGGAATGTTAACTTTTTGGCAGACATGTCTGGGACATTCTTGTCTCAGCACAATACTGCTGTATATGTAATTTTGTATTCAAATAACTTTACTTAAATTATTATTTCAATTTAATTAATACAGTGCAGAACAGCAAAAGATATCCAATCTATATTATAAGGCACCAATTTTGGATGCTTATATAATTATTTTTGATTGGCTGATTTTGATATAATTAATTCTAATTGGTTAAATAAATCTATATTTTTTCATTTTTTTATATTAAAAGTCAATTTTTTAAACTATTATAAACTTTAACTCCTTATAACTTTCTTAAAATACAAAAATAAAAAATTCTATAACAAAAATGTAGTTTTAGCTAAAAAATTATCAATTTGGCAGAGGGTTTTTAATTTAATTTTTTGTTAAAAAAGTATAACAATTTAAAGTTTTTACTAATAACAAGTAAATTTATTTTGCTATTCTGCATTATATAATTTAAACTTTATATATAAAAAAATTTTTAAATAATTATTTCTTAATTTGTAAAGGTTTGCAATCAAATTTGCCTGCATAATTACTAAAATATTTCTGATTTATTTTTTTTAATTATTTAAGGAGAGTAACAAAAATCAGATAATTTTTTAGGAAAGAGTGATAATAAAGGTAAAATTATATATAAGGAATCTGACTATATATATTAAAGGAGAGGGAGGGGTTAGGCCTTTGATAAAAAATAATCAGGTGATTAATGACATGGTCCTAATAAAATTTGGTACAATAATAGTTGAAAATAAGAATTATATTCTTGTATTATTTTATTTATATTATAAAACAAAAAGTTTATATTGCTTATAAGCTAAAAATATTAAATTTTAAAGAAATTTTTTAACTAAAAAAATAATTTATAATATTTTGATAAACTCTTTAAATATAGGTTTAAAATATAGTTTCTAATATAATATTGTAGTTTATATAAAGGATTACAATTTTTATTATTGTATTTTTAGTAATTTACTGGTAAAATTAAGACTTACAGTGGCCTACTATATTATTGTGGACACTTTTTAAAAATTTATACAGAGCTAAATATATAAGATATTAAGCTAAAAATTAAATTATAAATTCTTTAAATCTATACCTTTTAAATAAAAAAAAGTTTTAAAAATTTATGCTACAGTTTTTAAAATAATTAAATTTAAATAAAATTTTAGATTTTTAAGTTTGACCGGTTTTTATTGTTGTACAAAATTAATTAAAAAAATAACTGTATAGTAAAAATTAATTTTTTATTAAGCTAATTGAACTTCAAAAATAAGCAAAAATTATTTAGCATAACAAATTATATATAATCCCAAAATTTTTTTAAAATTTTATAAAAATTTAAGGTAGTTATTATTTCTAAATATAAAAATGCAATTTTTAATTTAAAATTATATTAATTACCAAATATAGAGGACGTCTAAAGTGGGGGCAACTCATATTTCTTAATAATTTTTTCAATTAACTTTAGGGTTAGGGTTATCTTACATTAGGGTTAGGTTGGATTTTAGATAGTTATATATAAGCAAAATTGCCTTCCCGATATTTTTATTTAATTCATCTGAGGTAGGTTTAGACTGCTGTTTTTTGTATTTTTAGATTTTTCGTTTTTTGCTTCGCCAGCGGGCATCAAAATTCTGTAATTTAATTGGCTGTGATCACGTGAATTTACTCCTGCTTTAGACAACCCCCAAATATAGTTATTTTATTACTATATATAGTAATTAACTAAAATTTTTTTGAAAAATTATAAAAGTTTAAAGATATGTGCATTTTGTTATACTAAATAAATTTATTTAAAAAAAATTGCTAGTTTATTAATAAAAAATTTAAGTTTATCTATTACTATATTTAGTAATTCTGTTTATTATAAAAACTATATTAAAATTTTGAAAACTGGTCAAATGCAAAAATTTAAAAATTTACTTAAACTTAATTATTTTAAAAACTGTAGCATAAAATTTTTTAAAATTTTTTTATTTAAAAGGTATAGATTTAAAGAATATATAATTTAATTTTTAGCTTGATACCTTATATATTTAGCTCTGTATAAATATTTGAAAAGTGTCCACAATAATATGGTAGGCCACTGTATATTAGAAATAAGAGCATTTTTATTTGTACATGGGTGTTTGAATACTGTACTATACAAATAATATAGAAAAATGCAGTATACAGATCATTTTTTGTACAACAAATATAAAGAAAAAACAAAAATTAATTGTAGCTTAAAATTTTGCTTAAAGAAACAATCTATGGGCTTTAAGAAAAAAAATTTCTTGTAAAATTTTGGTATAAACTATGCCCTCTTGCCCCATCCAGTTCTTACTCTAACTCTAATATTAATTAATTATTTTTATTTTAATAACAATCTTTTAATTTATAAAAATTATTATACCTGTGTTCAAACACCCTATGTACAATTAGTTATTTTCTAGAAATAAATATTTTTTATAAATAGGAATATATAAATTTAAAAAAAATTTAAAAAATTTTGTAGTAAAAGTCCCAATATATATACTTTAAATTTTCATTACACCAAAGTTTTTTAATATATTTAAAAAAATTTTTTTAACAAAGTTGATAAAACAGATTTAAAATTAAATATTTTATTCAGAAAATATGTAGCTAAAATCAATATTTAAATTTTATTTAAAAAATTTAAATTTATAAAAAGTTTGCAAGCAAATTTGCCTGTAATTCAATTTAAAGAATATATTATAGCTATATATAAAGAGAATTGCTATTTTCACAATTATATTTGCTATTTTCACAATAGTTATACAAGATTTTTTATTTTTGGATAAATTTAATTCTAACTCTAACCTTGGAGCAGCAGGAGAGGTAGTTAGAATGGACCCAAGAGGAAAAGCGATCCAGTTTTTGGGTATTTGGATAATGGTGAAGAATCAAGCCAGAGAGTGCAAGAAAAGGATATGCAAAGATATAGCCAGTTTTACAGCAATATTAAGGTACAAAAAGCTGTAAATAGGGCAGATTAAATACCTTAATAATATAGTGTTATTACTGAGAATTGAATATAAAACAATGACCAATTTACTGCTAAAGGAGTATATGTGAGGCTATATATCAACCAATAATTAGACTAGCTAAATGGAAAGCCCAGCTAGTTTTTACAGCCCTAACTGTCTAGTTTCAAATGCAGATTTTATAGGAATAAAAACTTTCTGGAATAGGCATACTGAACCTATTATTACAGAATGGAGCGTAAGAATTAATAATAGTAGCCTGCTAGATGAAACAACAATGTTGTGATTAAAAGAAGCTCAATTAGAGCATTGAAATCCTTCACCGATGGAGCTTTGAAAAAAGCGAGTTCAATGAAGCAAGTATGAAATACAATCTAAATATGAGAGTACTACAGTTAGCAAAAGTTTAGGGTTTGATGTAGCACCTGAAGTACATATGAAGGAATAGCAAATTGGTGAAGCAAAGGCAGTGCCACAAAAATTATAAAGGTTTTGCAAAAAGTAAATTGGAAAGGAAGTTTAACCAGTTTAAAAAACATATATTACTGATACTTAGAACAGTTGGTTGATCCAAAGGGAAGTTTCTTATTAACATGGCAGCAAATCAAAAAACTAAGAGGAGAGGGTGCAAAAGAGAGAAAAGCTTCCTGGTTTGCTAAAATTGAAAAGGTTGTAATAAAAAACAATACAAGATCTCTGCTCGAACCAACCTTAGTGAATGAACAGGAATTTAATTAGTTTTTATTAGAACCAGAAATCAAGAAAGTTTCATGCAAACAGTCTAGAAAAGAGTGGGTACTATTTGATAGTGATAAGGAAAGCTCCCTGAAAGTAGGCAGAATTGTTAAAAAACAAAAGATCAGGCTGAAGTGGGCTCTATAATAGCAATAGAAGACTGCCAAAAGGAAAACACCTGGTCAGCTTATAGGAACATACAAGAAGTATTTCAAGAGAAAGTAAAGGAGAAAGAAAGAGTTAAACTGAACAAACACATAGATATTTCGCAATGGATTAAAAAAAATAAAAATTCAAAAGTAGGGCTTAACTTGGGTTATTATAAGGGGCCTCTTGAAAAAAAAGTATGAAAAGTGAATTAGAAAGAGATTAGAGAAGTAAAGCAAATAAAGAAGGAAATTAGTACTAAGAGGTGGAAAGATTTATGTATTGAGAAAACAGTAAAAGGAAAAGACAAAGTGGAGGAATTAGGTCAGATTCTAGAGTATAATTGGAAGGAAAGGGTATTCAGTTTCTATACTGACAAATCAGTTAGGATGCACCCAACTATGGGTCATTTAGAGTTGGAATATAGTATAGTACAGGTAGATAGAAATGATAAGGTTGTCCGGTGCACCTATGAGGAATGCAAGGTTGGGCCTCTTTTACTAGAGCGGAGTTAATAGAGATCTTGGAAGCATATTTGACAGTTTCTAGTAACAGTGAAATAATGCTTAATACTGATAGCCAGGTTGCAATAAAACTAATCAAGGTGGCTTTAAGAATACAAAGAACAACATCAGCAAATTTATAGTAGTGCAATCTTTCGAAAGATCTTGCGAACATGCAAAATCTTTCGAAAGATTTCACATATGCAATATATTTCGAAATATTTTACAATGTACAGTCGCACCCCCCTAAGTGCATGCCCTCGGGACCATAGTGAAAAAAAGCCAAAATGTGCACTTAGAGAGGGTTTGCACTTAGAGGGGTTAAATTTTATAATTGTTATATTGTTTGGGACCAAGAGGGGCCATGCACTTAAAGAGGTTTTTCATATACCGTGCACTTAGGGGGTGTGCACTTAGGGGGTGCGACTGTATTTCGAAATATTGCAGGTTTCGAAATATTTCAAAAATGTTTTCGAAAGTAAATTCGAAATATTTTTTGAGCGGACTGGCTGTGACTGGCTGGATCAGTAGATATGTAACCTGGGTCATACCAAGAAGATATTGGACTATATTTTCGAAATACTTCGAATATATCTAAATTAATCTGCATATCTGTATTATAAGATTAGATTAGATCTTTGTTTATTAATTAAATCTATTCACATTGTTTTTTTATTTTGGTTTGTTTTTTTTACTTTCGCTTGTTTTTGCTTTTTTTTGCTTTCTGTTTGTTTTTCTTTTTTTTTTTATTTATTTATTTTTATTTTTTTTTGTATTTTACAAGAATACTAGCCTTTTGCAAGAAAACCTACAACTTTTCGGAACTTAGTGCATGCCTACTCAGATTTCTGAAACTTTGCAAGAACACACAACAGATTTCACCCAGCAATTTCTAAATTTCCAGGAACGCTACTTTAGAGAAATAGGCGCAAGTTTTCGCAAGTTTTTTCAAGTTTTGCAAGTTTTTTGCAAGTTCTTGCAAGGTTTCGCTTTTTTTTTTTTTCGTTTCATGTTTTTTGTTTTTGTTTTTTTTTTTTTGGTTTATTTTTTTATTAATTTATTTTATTTTGACACTTTGAGAGAACAGAACCCTTCCTTCCTAGCACTTTGCAATAAAACCTACCCAGACTTTTTTTGCACTTTGCGACTTTTTTAGCATTTTGCAAGAACATTAATACGGCTTTCGAATTTCTGAATTTGCAAGAACGCGAAACTCTTATTTTAGAGAAATGAAGATTTGGGGCTTTGTTTATTTTTTTATTAGTTTGCTTACATTTTTTGTTTTTTTCATTTGTTTTTTTTTACTTATTTTTTTAATTTTTATTTTATTTTTATTTATTCCTGACTTTTTCAAAACTTTGCGACATTTTCGACACTTTACAAAATTTCTCCGCCAATTTGCAAGAACACCAACATTTTTGAGAAATAGTTTTTTTATTTTTTTCACTTCTTTACTATTTTTAGGAGGTATTTAGAAAAAAAAGAGCAAAACGAAGGTATAACCAAACCAAAAAAATAGACAAAGCGAAGTCAATAGAAAACAAAAAAGTGAAGACAATAGAAAACAAAGAAGCGAAGATAATAGCTAACTTTGGGGTGAGCAAAAATAAGTATGTAGGGCTAGTTTTTTGTATATAGTAATAGAATTAGATGCGAAGAAGTGCGAAAGTAGTTAAAATAACATGTAATAATGTAAAAATAATATTGTAAAAAATGTATAATAATTAAAATATAATATATAATATAATATGTATAATATATAATAATAATAAATAAAAATATAAAATTTAATAATGCGAAAATTTTAAAAATTTTTAAAAATATGCAAAATATTGCGAAATATTGTGAAAAGCTGCATATTTACGCAAAATATTACCTCCTGCGACCCCCGAAATGAGATAATTAGATAGGGTTTGCATTGTTTTATTTGGTCTATTTCGCAATATTGCACAATATATATTGCATTATTTTGCAATATTTCGCAATATGTTCAAAATATTTTGAAAAAAATATATACCGAAATCTTTCGAAAGATTGTAGTTCTTTTGAAAAATTTCGCATCGATCCCAATTCTTTCGAAAAATTTCGGTATGCAATTTATTTCAAAAGATTTCGCATATTTATTTTGCTGATAAAGAAAGTAGCTAAATTAAACAATTTAGGTATACTCAGTACAATTAGAAAAATAGTGGTAACTAAAAACCTGAAAGTAGAGTTCAATAAGATTCAAGCTCATTCGCAAAATAAACTAAATTAGCAAGCATATGCATTAGCAAAACAAGGACGCAAAGAAAGAAAATTGGTAGATATCCAGGTTGTTAGCACTAAAGGGTTTTTTCTAAAACCTACATGGCATATGAATATTATTAAAATTCCCATTAAAGATATGATCAAGAAACTCTTAAGCATATTTTACAAAGCAGAGTGGATATTTCTGCACAGTAGAAACAATGAAGTTCATGTAGAGTGGGATTCAGAAACAGACTGGTTAGTCAATTAAGAAAATCACAAGGCAGATGTATTAGAGACAATCAAGTTTGGAGCTTCAGGCTCAAAAGATTCAATAGACTGCTGCCTATACTAGAAAAGAGATACTACTTTAGGTCTGATTTGTATAGGGATAATTTATACAAAAAGTGTAATGCAGTGAAGAAAATGTTCAAATACTTAACTGCATGTAATAAAGATGCACAGCGGTAGGTACAAGCATAGAAGTAATAGTTCAAAATATATGGGAGAGCCTTAATAATATCGGAAAAAGCTATCTTAGGGAACAGCTTGGAAAGATACTCCGAGGAAGATATGAAAGTAGAGATACTGATAAAGTTAGATGAAATAAAATAGCAAAAAAAATCATACATAAGAAAGTAAGAAAACTTTTGTATGAGCAAGGAATCTCCAATAATAGAATTACTAAGCTGCTAGTCCAGTATATGCAAGATTAACTTCAGTTCTTTTAGGATAAAATTTGGAACCCTCATTGCGAGATCATACTAGACTGGAAAAAGAAAGTAGGTCTATAGAAAAAAGAGAAGCATAAGAAAAAAAAGAGAAAAAACAAAGAGCACATGGACAGAAATAATCGAGAAAGTAAAGAAAAGGAAGAAAAAAGTTCAAATCAGTCAAATCGATCAAAGAAGGGACAAGAAGTTTCAAAATCGCAACTAAGGAAGTTTTCACATAGATAACAGAAGAGATAAACTCCCCATGGTGCTGAAATTAAGAGTAGTCATGATAGGCTGCAAGTTCTTGCTAGTAAAACACTTTTTAGAAACCTTAACAAAGGTGGAGAAAAAGTGAGGAGATAATACCTTGCTATAGCAGGTCATATATAGGTGTTCAATACGACAACTAGGTGGGTCATACTTTAGATTTTAGCTTCAAATAGAAGTAGTCATAAACTGTAATTCACAAATTATGATAACTGCCAAAGTAAAAAAAAATTTTAACGCTAACTTTAACCCAGATCTGACTCTAAAAATTAATAAATAAATTTTTTGGCTCTTAATTGAAAATTGTAGAGCTCATTTTTCTGATTCTAATAGTAGTTTAATTATTAAAATTAGACTAGTAGATTTCAAGATTCATGGAATCAAAAAAAAGAATATAAGAATTAACAAATTCACTATTACACTATAGAAAGCTATTAAACGAAAAATCATAGAATTTTATTATTACAATTGACTTTGGGCTTTTAAGTAAAGTTTTTTTGGCTCAAAAAATGCTAGACTTATAAAATGTATTTATTATTTTCTTAGTAAAATTTTTTGTTTTAATAAATAAACTTTTCAAAACATATTAGTTATAGGATATATTTTTTTAATTGCTATTTATAATATATATATATTTTTTTATACTTCATAGCTCGTCTCATCTTATTAGAGCATTATGCAAAAGCTACATAATAAACAATCTAATAGTAATGATAGATATCAACTTAGCTTTCTACAAATAAGTGCCCAAGTTGACTATTGCACTGAAAAATGAATTACTTATATCTATATATAGCCTTTTCCAACAACACAAGTATAGCACCACCTGGTTTTAGCTACTAACTATAGAATCTATTTTACCTAAAAACTTCTTTTTTAAGCTTTTCATAAAGAAGAATAAAAAAGGTGTAAAGATTAAAGGAAGGACAATACTAAACAAATAACCAAAAAAACTAACCAAAATTACAACCAAACAGAAAAGAAATAAAAACTAAAGAAAAAGCAAAAAAAGAATAAAAACTGTAGATGCTAATACATCTAGTATAAATGATAAAAATTATATAATACTACAAGGCTAAAGCCTACCAGAGTATTATATATAAATATAAAACTAAAACAACAAACAAAAATAAGAAATTTCTTTACATGCCCTTCTAGATTTCAATATGGCATTTATTGGTTATTTGTATATAGCACCCAAAATTAATTTGTGATATTGTCAGTTCTGAACTGAGACTATTTCTGATTTGGAAGGAATAAACACTACTAATTTTTTAAAAGAGGTAAGCTAGAATTCTTACTTTTTGGCAAAAATTTCAAAAAAACCCAAAGGGAAATAAGACAATACTCATAAGAAATTTAAAGAAAAATATATAGTCAGAAATCTTATTTTTTGTTGTTCTCTATTGTTTTACTACAAGATACTTTAATGATAGAAAAAACTTTAATTCTTACCAAAATTTCTTGTACAAGGGCTCTACCTTCTGCTAGTTATCTTGTAAAAGTACACTTTTGACTTGTATGTAGAATATACAAAGAAGTCACCAGAACAGCAGTTAACTTTTATAAAAACTATTTGCCTGTGTTAGCCTACTATATATTAATATAGGCAACTCTCTAACAAAAAACTTCTTGTTTTTTTCTATTGATAATTTGGTTCAAGTAATTGTCAAAAAGAGTTTCTGCTATTTATAATAAAAATTATAATAAAAATATATAGATATGGGTTAGAAGATTCTTTTTGATCTTACTTATTAACTTAAAATTAAAATTTTCAAAAATATAGTGTTACAGTAGGGAGGCCTTCTTTACTCCTTACTATAACAACGACACGGCTACAGGGATCCTTTATCAGTTTATAGCGGTGTCCAAGAGGTAGGTATAATTCCTTAGTCTGTAAGAAATTATACTCTTCTCTAAGGGCAGTTCGTGAGAGTATTCAATGAGGAATTATCGATTTTACTATTACTTGATAATAAACTTGGTGTTATTTAGATAAATAGTTTCTTTATTAATAATCTAAGATAGGTCTATCCTTAGGTTTCTGTTCCTAAGAAATCCCAGTAAAAGATGTATA
>QKWP01000484.1:85966-98353 GCA_003550325.1 Gigaspora rosea | reverse complement strand
ATTAAGTCTTTCAACCATTCCATTTGTCTGTGGGTGGTATGGTGAGGAGAATTTATGTTTAATAAGAAACTTTTCGCATAATATCCGTATAGTTTTGCTAATAAAGTTTCTTCCTTGATCAGAGAGTATAATCTTTGGGGATCAGAGAGTATAATCTTTGGGGTTCCATGCCTACAGATAATTTCTTCAAAAATAAATTGAGCGAAAGTATTAGCTCTAGCATCGGGAACAGCTTTGGCTTCTGGCCATCTTGTTAGATAGTCGGTAGCAACAATGATATAACGATTGGTTTGAGCAGTTATAGGTAAGGGTCCGACAAGGTCAATTCCAATCCTTTCAAAAGCACGCCCTATTTGGATAGGATAGAGAGGTTCTTTTCTGCGTCCTTTAAGACTCTTTTGGCATGTCTCACAAGTATTTACATATTCTTGGACATCTCGATACATTTGGTCCCAATAATATCGTTCAGCTATCTTATAGTACATAGCTTCAGTTCCCAAATGTCTAGCAGTAGGGTGTTTATGCATCATGTATAGGATTGGTTCTACTTCTGTCTATTTAATAACTCAAAAGGAGTGCTCCGAATCTTTTCAGTTCTTTTTGTATAGGAGGTTATGTCTAATTTCAAAATATCTAGCCTGGTTAATTAATTGTTTCTTTTCATAGTCTGTAAATTTGTCTGGTAACTTGTCTGATTCTAGGTAATCATAAAGTTGGTTATATCAGTTTAAATTCATGATTTAGTTAATTTAGTTGTCTGGGTCGGTAGGCGTGATAGAGCATCAACATTAGAGTGGATTCTTCCAGGTTTGTGAAAGATTTCAAAATTATAAGGTTGGAGTTTAAGAATCCATCTCCCAATTCTTCCTTTAGGTTCAGCAGTGCATAGCCATTTTAATGCTGAATAGTCTGTAACTAAGATAAACTTGGTAGCGCCTAAATATTTGTGAAAGTGTTCGATTGCCCATACTACAGCAGCACATTCTAGTTCAGTTGCGGCATAGTTTACTTTTTCTTTTCGTAGGCTTTTACTTGCATAGGCAATGGGGTGTTCCTTATAGTTTTGGTTTAATTGGCTAAGAGTAGCACCAAATCCATAATAAGAAGCATCGGTGGCCAAGATAAAGGTCTTTCTGAAATTTGGGTAGGCTAATATAGGTGCAGCAGTAAGTCGGTCTTTTAGTTTATCAAAAGCTTCTTGTTGAATATAGGTCCATCGGTATGGTTCATCTTTTTGTAACAATCGATTCAATGGTTTAGCAACAGCAGAGAAGTTTTGGATAAATTGTCTATAGTATCCAGCTAATCCTAAGAATGAGCGAAGTTGGGTTATATTCTGCGGTGGTTGGATCTTTTGTACGGCTTCAATTTTGGTAGAGTCAGGGGCTATTCCACTAGGTGCAATTATATGGCCTAAGAAGGGTAATCTTTGCATCCAAAAGTTACATTTCTCGATATTAAGTCGCAAACCAGCTTGTTTGATTCTGTGAAACACTTCATTCAAGTGCTTCAGGTGGTCATCGAATGTTCGAGAGTATACTATAGTATCATCCAAGTATACTACTACAAATTTCCAAGCAATCCCTTCATAAACTCGGTCCATTAGTCTTTGGAACGTAGCAGGGGCATTACAAAGTCCAAAAGGCATCACATTGAACTCGTACGTTCCATAGCGAGTTACAAAAGCAGTCTTTTCTTTATCACGAGGGTGCATAGCTACTTGCCAATATCCACTTGCAAGGTCCAAAGTAGAAAACCAATGCGATCCAGCAAGAGTATTTAACATTTCATCAATACGAGGTAGAGGGTATGCATCCTTTTTAGTAACATTGTTAAGTTTTCGGTAGTCTACACAGAAGCGTAGTTTGCCATTTTTCTTCTTGACTAGAACAACAGGGGAAGTCCAGGGACTATTCGAAGGCCGGATAAGTTTATGTTTCATCATTCGTTGGATTTCCTCTTTAATAAATGTCTGTTCACTTGGAGGTATAGAATAGGGTCTAGAGCGAATGGGTGGTACATCTTCTGTAAAAATACGATGAGAAACTAAGTCAGTCCTTCCTAATTCATCAATGTCTGTTGCGAAAATGTCTGCAAATTTCTCAAGTAAGTGTCTAAATTTAAGTCCTTGATCTGCAGCAAGAGGACCTGTGTTTAATGAAGTAGTTGGGGTCAACGTATATTCCTCATAGGGGATAAGGGTGTCTATACTATATACAGGGGTAGGTACTAAATTTATAGGGTGTTCAGGGGGTTTAAGGGGTCTGTTAATACAGTTGTCTGAGTCAACAGGTAGTTTGCCATCATGCCTAGGATTATCTAAAAATTTGTATTTGCGAACAGGGTAGCAAGGGTTTCAGTTCTTTGTTGTAGGTACTGGGTGTCTTGGTGAATAAGGCGAAGCAATTGTTGATTAAAGTTTTCAAGTTTTTGGACTTGTTGTTGAAGTTGTTCAATGGTCTGGTTCTGTTGGACAACTTGTTGTTGTAATGTTTCAAAAACTTCGATAGTGACAGTATTTTGATCACTTTGAATAGGTTCTATATATATAACTTCTGGTTCTGGTTCGAATATTGGTGGTGGTGGAGGTACACATTCTGTACAGTATCCATCATGTTCATCAAGTTCTTCCTGGTGCTTAACATGAAGACATTCCTTGCAGAGGTCAATAGGGGTGTCTGAGAAGTTTCTTCTAAGATTAGCGAGAGCAGTTTCTTTACAGAATTCAGGATGGCTAGTGTCGAAGGAAATTTCAAGGGTCTGTTGTAATTGAAATTCTTCATTCCCTTCTAATATACCATGTTCAGCACGAAGTACTAATTGCATTTCTTCCTGACTCCAAGGTTGGTTAATACGATCAGTCATTAAAGGTTCTAAGGCTTCAGTCAGGCTTTGGTCCAATTCTTGTAAGAAAATCTTTGCAAGTCGGAAGATACGGGTCTGGTTCATTTCATACTGAGATCCAGCACTTCTGTTGGACTCGGTATAATGTCTGATTCTGGTCCACAAATTATAATTTGCATTGTAAAGAACATCCTGTCCTGCTTTATAAGCATAGAGGTGTTCAAGGTCACAAAACCAAAGGGCTTGTTCTAGGCTTTCTAGATTATTCATCTTAGAGGTAGGTCTAGTTTCTCCACAGATTTTACATTGGACAAGGGTTCCACGTCCTTCTCCATGATTATAATAATATATGCGTTGAGGGTCATCAGGAGGAAGTTCATAATAGTAGTCAGAAACACATCCTTGGCAAACAAATTGATTGTTAAGAACTTGGAGGTCTTCTGGTCTATTTGGTTTCTTGCAGTGATAGCAGTGGTGAGTACGCCTTGTACTAAAGTTGTACATTCTACGGGCTTCAATATCATTAGGATTATATCCACATTGACAGATTCAGTTCTGTTCCTTAAGGGCTCCAAAAGAACAGTCAACGGAAATATGTCCAGTTGCTATACAAGTATGACAGATATTTTTAGGACAGTTTCAATACAAATGGTCATTACTATTGCAGGTACGGCAAGAGGTCCACTTCGGTACTTGTTGGGGGCAGTGGACAGCAATATGCCCAGCTTGTTGACAACTGTTACAATGGTTGGTAGGGCAGTTGGCAAAAAAATGTTCAGGTGAGCCACAATTGCCATATACACGAGAGTTAGGAGGGGCACGCTTCCTATGTCTAGGTTGGTGGATAATCCATGGGTTGGCATCATCATCAGAGTTAGAGGTAATGTTCAGTTCTTGAGTAGTGATAAAAGCATAAGCTTCTTGAGGGACTAAGTATTCCTGTTCATAAGTGTCTAATTCAGCAGGGTCGGTAACAGTAGGTTGTGAGGGTAATGGTTGGTTGCTTTCATAGGAGGTAGAGATAGTATGTTTCTTGTTTTTCTATTTAAAAGAGTAGCATCCATTTTTCTAATTGTAACTAGCTTCAACTTTCTTTGACCAGTCATTTCCAAGCAATAATGAGTAAGAGGTGGCAGGGACTACTTCAAGAGTAATAGGAACAATAGCACCATCTATTTCTATAGGTAAGTCTCGAATAATTCCCAAAGAACGAGAAGGGGTTCCAGTAGCAGGTATGATAAGGCTAAGAGAGGCTTGTTCTATTTTTAATCCTAGATCTTGAACTAATTGGTATGCGATCATGCTAATAGAGGCTCCACTGTCAATAATAGCTTCTTGCGGTTTTTGATTGATTTTAACATTACATTTGATAGGTGTATTACTGTATAAGCAGATGTTTGGATCAAGTTAGCAGTTTTAGCTTCTTCGTACAAGTAAGAAAATAGTACAGTACGAACAGAAGGGTTGTCTAGAAATGTTTCCCATTTTTGTGGACTAAGAGATTGGTTGGTAGTGGTAGTAGTAGAAGAAGTTCCATCAAGATAGTTAACATTTCTATAGTAGGGCGAGGGAGTTCGGTTGCTAGGTCTCCAAGAAGAAGATTGGTCTCGACTTCTAGAGCGGTAGTCATCTCGGTCATTACGATTATCTCTATTTCTAGAGCGGCTTCGGTCTCTATTATAATAATCTTGGTCTCTATTATCTCGACTTCTAGATCTGTTTCTATAAGAATCATGTCGATAGTTGTTATTGTTGGACTGTCTGTTTTTTCCTCGTTCATTATTTTGATTCTTCTTTTTAAGATGGCAATGTGCAATAAAGTGTCCGGTTCGACCACAATAATGGCAGGTAGGAGGTTGTTTGATTGGATTGGCTTGTTTAGAAGAATCAGCATAGTTCACAGAGAGGCTGGCAGGTGGTTGCTTCTGGGCAAGATTAATACTAAGTTGAGCGATTTGTTCAGTTAGTTGTTTAATAGCTTGGTCTGTATCTGTATTAGGGGTTGCCATAAGTTTTCCAGTTTCCTATTTACGAGCAGTTTTCATTGTAGCATCAAGATCAGCAGGTTCAGAGGCTTGTACATTTATAGCAAACTCAGGACGAAGGCCTTGGATAAAGAGTTGGATTACAAAGTTATCAGGGAAGGCTTCATCAGGGTCAACACGTCGCTTCAGTTTTCTAAACTGGTTAATATAGTCATCAACCGAGTTGGCACCTTGTTTGATATCAAAAAGTTGCTTTTGCCACAGAACTTTTTGTTTTGGGGTTATGAATTGGTCTAAAAACAGATGTTTAAAACTAGTATCTGCATTGTCCTTATCTCTAAAAGCAGTAGGTTTAGTTGCAAGAGAAGAAAACCAGTCTAGGGCAATTCCTTTCAAGTATACAGGAACAAGTTCTAATTTCCGGTCAGCATTCCATCGATTGGCAACAGCAGCACGCTTAAACTCGGAGTACTATTCGAGTGGGTCTTGGGTTACATCGCCATTAAAGAAATTTACAGGGAGGACATTCTTTTCAATTCCTCCATGTACAAATGCAGCAGCTAAGGTATTAATAGCATTAGTAGCATCAGCGATAGCTTGTTCAGCCATAATAGGATGTGGGTTCTCTACAGGTGAGGTTAAGGAAGGTTCTTGGTCTTCTTCACTGGTTTCTTCAGTAGTGTCTGGTAAAAGTCTATTTAAATTAAAAGTAGAGGTAGTTTCAAAGAAGTTTTCAAGGTCTACTTCAGCTTGATTAGGTATTACAGTTGTAGGACTTGCAGGTAGGCTAGTATGTTGGAATGAAGGGGTTTAAGAACTAATAGCACTATTATTTTCACTAAAAGGGAGTAGGTCAAAACCAAGAGGAGTAGTTGGACATGTTTTAGGAAGAGTAAAAAGAGGTACAGTATTAAAAGTATTGTTAGATCCTTTAACAATAAAATATCCTAAATCTGGATATCGAGGGTTATAATTTTCAGTATTGGCGTCTAAATATAGGTCAAAAGTAGTATAGTCTGCAAAATCAAGAGGAAGTAAAGTTGTTCGATGGGTAAAACGTTGGAGAATAGCAAGAGAAATTTCTCTTGAATTGTCAAGTTCTATTTGATATCGGCAGCTAAAAATAATATCTCGAATACAAGCATGGATAGTAGCAGGGTCTCTAGTAGCAGTCAGGCGAATAAAGTTTCCAGTAGTTTGAGAGGTATAGGAATCAGCAGAGTAGGTACCAGAATACCAATGCCAAAATTTTCCAAAAGGTGTTTGAGCAAAAACACGACTACTAGTGCGAGGGGAGAATAACACTCTTGACAAGAAAGATCAGGAGCACGTAGTTGGAGAGTGTGAAACGGAAGAGCAGAGTTTTGATGATGTTCTACTAGGTGGTTTCTAATATGTCGATTATATAATTCGTTAATATCAGTAGTTATATGCCTTATGACTCCTGACTAAATCTCAAAATAATTAATTGTTAGTAATATCTTGTTAGTAAGTTTAGTTAAATAGATAGAATCCTTGGGCAAAGAGTCTTCCAGGATGAACAGCAGCAGCAAATGTTATGAGAAATAAACAGCAATTAAAATAAATAGAGTCCTTGGGCAAAGAGTCTTCCAGGACGAACGGCAGCAGCAAAATAGGTTTTATAGAGTCCGTGGGCAAAGAGACTTCCAGGACGAACAGCAGCAGCTAGAGTTGTAGAGGTTTTCAAATATCTTCAATAATATCCAAATGTTTTAAATGATTCCGCCAGAAGGCACCAAATGTTACAGTAGGGAGGCCTTCTTTTACTCCTTACTATAACAACGACACGGCTACAGGGATCCTTTATCGGTTTATAGCGGTGTCCAAGAGGTAGGTATAATTCCTTAGTCTGTAAGAAATTATACTCTTCTCTAAGGGCAGTTCGTGAGAGTATTCAATGAGGAATTATCGATTTTACTATTACTTGATAATAAACTTGGTGTTATTAAGATAAATAGTTTCTTTATTAATAATCTAAGATAGGGCTATCCTTAGGTTTCTGTTCCTAAGAAATCCCAGTACAAGATGTATATTAAGTATAAGAGAAGTGGGGTGTCTTGGTCTAGTTTGACTAAGGGAAATTCTGTGTCTTTAAATACATTTTAGAATAAGCGTTATAAGCGTTAATTTACAATGATAAACACTATAATCTACAAGAGCAACATAAGCGTTATAAACGGTATAAGCGTTATAAGCGGTATAAGCGTTATAAGCGGTATAAGCGTTATAATCGTTATAAGCGTTATAATCAGTATAAGCGTTATAAGCGATATAAGCGTTATAAGTGGTATTAACTATTCTAACTTCTCAAGATAATAATATAATACAATATGATAAAAATGAAGTAATAAAATAATAAGATAATATAATAAACTATCGTTCTATAACAATAGAACAAGAGAAGAAGAAAAAATTAAGCTTAAAATCAAATTAAAATTTTGCTGAAATTTGCACAAAACAAAAATATAACTTTACTAAAACTGAATATTTTCTAGGCTGTTATTTTATAGTAACCCATTACTATAGCGACCCACGATCGAATAATTAAGAATAGGGGTATGTCAATAATTTTTCATATGATCTTAGTGTCACAACGTGATTTTTACAGAAAATAGAAATATGCTACTAATAAAACTTTTTACTAGTACAATTAATTTTTATCAAATTTTTGTAGTAAATAGTTTAGATTATGTTCTTTATAGTAGTAAAAATTTTAACAAATATAATATTTAAAAAAAATATACTTGTATATATTGTAAAGTTTCCAGGAGCCTCCAAATTTTCTGGAGTTACACAAGATTATTAATTAAATATCATATGATCATTATATAATAAAATAATATCTAACATTTAAATACATGTATCTTGATAAATATTTACCCAATTTTGATGATTTTACTACCATTAGAATCAAAAAAACCTATTCTACAAACTTTAATTAATTTTTAAAAACAGTTTACATAATAAAATATTTTTTAATATTCAAAAGAAAAAATAGTGACACAAAAATCATATGAAAAATGATCGACATACCCCTACCCTTAAAATCGATCATGTGAGTCACATGTTGCGAAGCGAACATGTAACTTACAAACCAATTTTGGTTGGTCAATTACCTAAAAATATCGCGCAATGAAACAACAAGTTAAAGTGAATCTATACCCCAAAGTTTTTTATTTTTTTTTTTAAAAAAAAAACAATGATGCATCATTACACAACTACAATCTATTTTTTTTATTAATAATTTATTTTCCCACATACTGCATATTATATCATAGCCAACTACACACTTTATTACTTATTTATACAGTATATAAAAAAAAAAAAACTAATCAAAAACAAATACTTTGCACAGCTCTACGCACCTATAACAAAGCTTACTGCAAAATCACTGAATTGCTTCTTAACTCTTAACAATATCCTAACTCGACCGTTTTCCATGGAGCCAAAATGAAAACAAAGCTAATATATATAAAAAAAAAAGTACAAAGTTAAGATGCAATTGTATAAAAAAAAAATACTAATCAAAAACAAATACTTTGCTCAGCCCCACACACCCATAACAAAGCCCACAGCAAAATTGCAAATGGCTTCTTAACCGTTAACAACTTTTTAACTCGACTGTTTTCTATAGAGACAAACTGAAAATGCCAAAAGCCTAATATAATAAAAAAAAAAAGCACAAAGTTAAGACACAAGAAAGCACTAAAGTATGCAAACAGCACTGAAGCACACAAAAAAGTACTGAAGCACTGAAGCAAAAACGCAAGAAAGCACTGAAGCAAAGACGCAACCTACCTACTCAACAAAGGCTTCAACAACAAAGTCATAATAGCAAAGCCCAGTACCCATTTTCTTTAATATCAAATGAAGAAGCACCTAAAAAAAAAGCAAAGTCAGTATATGTAACAAAAAAAAACTAAAGCAAAGAAGAAAAAAAAAGCTAATACTTATTTGAAACAACAACACTGAAGAACAGTGAAGCCTGATATCCATTTCCTACGCAATTCAAAGGAAAACTTTAATACCAAAGAACAACAGAGCCGAAGACGAACATATTTAAACTAACGAGGATTCCGATACCCACTACTATGACAATTCCAACTCCAAGATAGCAACTTAACTCCAAGAATGATGACTCCAAAAATGATAACTCCAAAAATGACAACTCCAAAAATGACAATTCCAAAAATGACAACTCCAAGAACAACAACTCCAAGAACGACAACTCCAAGAATGATGACTCCAAGAATGATGACACCAAGAATGATGATACCAAGAATGACGACTCCAAGGAAGGTGTCTCTAAGAAAAGAAGCACCTAAAAAAAGAAAGAAGTTAGTACCAATAACAAAAAAAAACTCATAAAAAAATATTATAACTTATTCAAAAACCAGGTTCAGTGCTTCTTAGTTCTTGGTTTCGAATGAAAAATATTTAAAGAAAGAAAGATGAATAGACCTAAAAAAAAAAAAAGTTAGTGACAATAACAACAAAAAAAAAAAATTTGTACTTATCTAAAGAAAAAAAATATTAGTACAGTATTGCAAAATAAAAAAAAAGCAATAAAAAAAATCTAGATTTACCTGCAGATCTAAATCCAGATCGAATTTGGTACCCGAAGACAAGGTATATATGATCTATAATCTCAAAAAATGATTGGTCGATCATATAAGAGTTGTATAGCGACAGGTCACTATTTTATTTTTGCCTATTTTCTAAATATAAAATAATAAATATATATAAAAACATGATCTGAACAACTTTATTTAGTTAGCCAAAGTAGGTTACTTAGATTCCCAAATAATCTATATGAGCTTATATTTGAGTATCATAGTAAATTTTTTTTTTGGTTAGCACTTTTATATTAGTATATATAAGCTATATTTTAAATATTTAATTTAACTTTTTTTGAAATATAGTATTCTTTAAAAAAAAATAGAGTAATGTTTTCTAAAAAAAAAAAATAAAGATAAAAAAGTTTTTAAGCCTATTAGATCCATAATTTGGTATATATCATAAATATATATCAATAGTATAAAAATGTTGATAAGCACTTCACTGATATTTAATATTACTTGTGTTTTGGTCAATCAAAATTCATGAAATTTGTGTAATATGAAGATTAGATATAACCTGAATTTTTCGAAAAAATATATCTTTTTCAAAAATTGTCTATATTGAAAAATTCTGTCTAAAAAACCTATCTTTATGTTCTAACAAAAAAAAATTCTTTACAAAATTTTAGTATATACTAACTTTAACCCAAACCTTAATATGAACTCTATTCCTAACTCTAATAGCAAAAAAATTTTTTGCATATAATAATTTGTTAATTTGTATTTACTAGTATTAAACACTACTGGTATGATATATACATATTGTAGTATAAAATATAAAAAAACTTAAAAAAAAAACTATTTGTTTTATTCTATTTTTTTTTATAGAAATCCTGCCTTTATTGTTTTTTTTTTATTAAAGTGCCCATCTTGGGACTTAGGAATTTTATTCAAAATATTAGGGCCGTCGGTATCCTCTAAGGGAAATACCGGCATTTGTTACATAGACGAGGATACATCTAGCCATACGTACACTTTTGGTGTCTAATTTAAGTAGTCTGCTTAAGGGTTCTACACTAGCTGCCATACGTGCAACCCAATTACGGGAATTGCCTATTTAAACCTTCTGATCCTAGACAAGGATACATCTAGCCATACGTACACTTTTGGTGTTTAATTTAAGTAGTCCGCCCAAGGGTTCCATACTAGCTGCCATATCTGCAACCCAACTACGAGAATTGTCTATTTAAACCTTCTGATCTATGTTCCGTCTGCCAACCCATCTTGTATCACCAAAACAAGCCCGTTACATAAGTCAGTTAGCAAGTTCCGGATACTTATTCATTGTCTTAGAACCTAGCCGGGTATTCCCGGTCCTATTATCCTCGACGGGAGACTTGGTACACGGTACCTGTCCCATATCAGATATTCATCTACACTTCGGTACTTATCGCTATGGCCAAGGCCAATACTTGCAAAATAGGATTACCCCTGTCCTCTTACCAATACCTACTTCTGCTCTTGTAAGGTTCGCTCCAACCCCGGTACCCACTATTACTTTCCTACCAGTCCTTCACCAGTTTTCCCAGACTTCCAATCCAGTTGGCCGGAAGGGTTGATCTACTCAGCATTAGGTGCCATCATGGTTTTTCTCCCCTGGTACCTACTTCTATAACATAGGTCCTTTTCCTTCAGTATCCGATTTGGCGACCAGGTTGGTAGACATTGTCCCTAAGGTCGACGTCCGGTACTTCAGCTCCGGTCCAATATTCCAGTTTTGGTAGCACCATCAAAGATCTTTGCTACCTCCTTACTCAGGTCTTGCCAAATAGGTTTCTGTTTTCCTGGTTCCTTGGATTTGTCTGTATCACAAGACACAACTTCGCCCAAAAGCTCCCATTCAAGATAGTAACCAAGGACTACAGGTAATGTCCCAACCGATCGACAGGAAACGGTTACCGAAACACAGGTCTATTTTTTCAAAGCATTGTCAGTGGGATTTGAACCCAGACCTGCCACTTGGGGTAACAACTTATCAACTTCTCTAAGTCGCCACACCCTGTAATTCTGCCTTTATTGTATAAGATGTAAATAATAAACTACATATAAAAATAATATAACATTGTATTTTTTACCTTTTTATTAACAATAAAAACTCATCTGGTTACCGAGGTATCTAAATATAATCTGCTACAGCCTAGATTCGTCTCCTTTTTGGGCTCCTTAACTTTCTAAAGCGTTTGTCAAAAATTTATCAACTAGCTCTTGCCTACTAATGTCAAGATGACTAAAAAAAATTTATTTTTTTCCTTAATAGGCCGACCTGTAGAAAGCCAAGTCAGTTTAGTGAAGCTAGAGATCCATCTGTAAATTATTTTTTTGGCATTGTTGAAAATTTTTTGAAATTTTCCTTGCTTTCATCAGTAAATTAAAAACATTAATAATCTGTAGTAATCTTCAAATTTATCAAATAAGTGCAGAATCTTGTTTAAAAAACTGCAAAGATCTTCAAAATTTAGATTTTTGCAGTTCTTCGCAGATTTTTTGCCAAAAATCTGTGCAAATATTTAAAAAGTATAATCTTTGCAGATTATAATAGGCGCCACCTATTATAATCTGCGATAATCTTCAAAATTACAGTAACTACTTACCCGCTGGTAAGAACACGAGAATATCAATAAACAAAACAAACTAATAAATAAATAAATAAATAAATAAAGTAAACAAAACATGTTTTTTTATTTATTTTATTTTTTTTTATTTAACGATTTTTTTTTAAATGATATGTTTTATTTAATGATATTTTTAATTTTTTTTTTTGTATTATTATTTTTTCTTAATACTTTTTTTTTTATTTTATACGGTTTTTTTTTATTTTTTTCTTTATACAGTTTTTTTTTTATTTTTTCTTTATATGTTTTTTTTTCTTTATATGTTTTATTTTTTTTAAACTTTTTTTTTACCGGTTTTTTTTTTTA
>QKWP01000484.1:0-84323 GCA_003550325.1 Gigaspora rosea | reverse complement strand
TTATTTTTGTAAAATTTATAATCAACCAATATTATGTATTTGTATAGTATTTAATATTTATTGTTATTTATTTTTATTCGCTTTTTATTTAGTTATTTTTTTTACATGTATTATTATTTTATTATATTATATATTTGTAATAAAATATTTATAAATTACATTGTTAAAATATAGTATAAATATTCAAATAAATTCTTTTAATGTATGAAAATTTAGCTAGCATTTAATTTTTAGACGAGCATATAGTAATTTATTTTATTCACTTTTGGCTATTATACCACTGGTCTGCGCAGATTTATGTATTTTTAAAAATCTTCGCAGAATTTATAAAAAAAATTTCTTTAAGTATAGTTGTGGGGTCGCAGTTCTTCGCAGATTTTTAATTATTGTTTTTTTTTTAGAAATCTGCACAGATCTGAACTTAAAAAATTCACCTGATGTTGTTTTTTTAACTATAACTTTCATATTCTCATTTTCATCTTTTTTCTGCCTTTTTCTGTTCTTTATGGTTATAACTTCTTTTTCTATATCTTTTTTTTTGTTCATTTTTACCATTTTTAGGGATGGCTAAAGCCATGTACCCACGTGATTTTTTGAAAATTTAGATAAAATCATATCAGAAACTATATAACATTAGGGTTAGGATTAGGGCTAGAAACAATAAAGGTAAAATTACCTCCTGATATTTCTTACGTTTTTTTTGGTTTTTTGACTTCTTTGGACTAATCCATGTAAACAAAATTTCACAACTCTATTTGGTTGATTTACACGAAAATATCATGTGGGTGCATGGCTTTAGACAACACCATTTTTAGTATTTTTTTTCTTTTTTTTTCTTTATACCACTTAACTCTTCCTACTTTGCAATGGCTTTACATTGTAATCTTCAAATCTTTTTATAAAACTTTGTATCTAAAGCTTCGAAAGCTTTATTTTTAAAATGTCTTTTTTCTACTATTTTTTTTCTATACTCGCTAAAACTAAGCCCTGAATTATAGTCAAGCCTCTATAAATTAACCTCTATAAATGCAATATTTCCCTAAATACATCTTTTTTTTTGTAAAATGTTATTAGTGCTAAATGCATGTTTTATATTCTGTAAATGCACATTCTCTTGAATAATATTTTATATCACACTAACCTCCCTAAATGCGTATAGCTAATCAAATTTTAGTATTTAAGATAGGTTGTACAGTTTTTAGTAGAAGTTATACAAACTTAATAATTTAATTTTTAAAGCTGCAATTTAATTGGCTCTTTTTAAATACAAACCTTCCTAAATGCACGTTGTAGATTTGTCAAGGACCCCGAAATATACATAGATAGGTTAGGTTAATTATAGGGTTACTAAAAAAGAAAAAATTTGCAAAAAAAACTTTAAAAACAAGCAAAAAATTACTATAAATAGAAAAGATCTGCATAAAAAATCTCAAAAATAAGCAAACTTATATCTGACCTATCTATATATTTCGGGGTCCTGCTTGTCCCTACAAGTTGCATTTATAGAGGTTTGACTGTATTAGTTTTCATTTTCTGATTTTTTTTTGTTTTTTCTCTTTGAAGAGTATCTTCTCGTCAGTTTTAAAGGTTGCTAGATCAATTTCCTTCTTCTTTGTATCTTTGTTGACGAATACTTTTTCTTTAACTTCACGTTCTATTTTTCTCCAGAGACGTCTATAGATTTTATATTCTGCCAAATGGTCTTGTATTTCTGTCCCTATAACAGGCTATGCACCGATCGATTTCATATACTTCTGGATATCTTTTATATAATAATGCTAACACAGGCAGGAACTTGTCAATACATTTAATCCTATTAATTTATGCCCTGCTTTGCTTTGTACTTCTACAATTATGGTCCTTTACTTTACTGAACTGGCCCTATGTGCTGCCCTAATCAACTTCCTTACTATTTTCCTCCTTTTTTATTACATCTATAATACCTAGCAAACACTTCCATTCTATATCAAAAATGGTGTTTGTGATTTCTTTAACAAATTTTCTGATTGGTCTATCTATTATATAGTTCTCCCATTTTGGAACTATTCTAAATCCTTTAATCCAGTTACTACTAATTTTAAAACACCTTTCACTTTTAAGTTCTTCCTTGGCTAGCCTATCTGCTTATTTATTTCCTTTAATTCTATTATGTGCCTTAACTTTACACACCTTCCAATCTATCTTCTTTCCTTTAGGCATTTTTGTACCAAGAGTGCTATTGCAATCGAACCTATTTCACTTTTGTTGTTAAAGGCCAGTCTAACACAGCCTCACTGAATTGGAAGTTGTTGCCTCCTAGTGTACCCTTTGCTTTTACAAGATATGCTACCCAACTAACTTCTATTTGTTTTTTGTTTCCTCCTTCATGGGTCTTTTTCCATAGTTGGCAATTTGACAAAATTATTGGATTGAATGTCATAAAAATGTGCTATTTTTGTTATAAAAAAACTATTATTGATATGATTTTATTATGTTTTATAAAATTTATATGTCATTTATTTGTCATAAAAAAGTCATATTTGTCATTTTGCCAACACTATCTTTTCCTGTATTAAGGAGCTATCTGTATAGATGCACCATTCTTGCCACTCTTTCATGTATTTGTACAAGGCTTTCAGATCTTTCCTAGTATTTTCTTCCTCTATCCATTCATCTATTATTTTCTTCTCTTTTGCTTTATCACTACATTGCAATTCTACTTGTGTCTTTATCTTATCTGTATACTAGATCTGTGTATTTATCTCACACAAAACTCTATCTTCTCTCTTTTTAATAAGCCTTCTATACAATGCACATTTTGAACTTTTGAATGCTTTATATATCATACATTCACTACTACTTCCTACTTGATTTTGTTCGCACCCTTTGCATTGCTCTATTTCATTATTATCTGGCTTTATATTTTCCTTTTCTCTCTAATACTCAATCTGATGACTTTCTTTACTTTTTGCTATGGTGCTCCAAGTCACTTTTTATCAAATGCGCCAAATTTGGCTAGATATATTCAAGATACGCTAAATTTGGCTAGATATATCCAAGATGCACCAAATTTAGATTTGGCTAGATATAAAAATTTGTAATCAAAATTTGCAAATTTTAGCTTAATTTTAAACTAATTTTCTCGATAACTAACAATTAGAATTAGTACAAATTTTTACTGTAAATAGTATCGATATCATACTATGACATACTAAAATTCAGCAAATTTAACCTGGTAGTTCTTGAGTAATTGCTTGCATACGATAGTCAATTTTGTTAAAAAAAGTTAACTATCATATGCAAGCAATTACTCAAGAACTACCAAGTCAAATTTGTTGAAATTTTAGTATATTATAATCTGATAGCGATACTATTTACAATAAAAATTTGAGCTAATTCTAATGTTAGTTATTGAGAAAAGCAGTTTTAAAATTTAGCTAAAATTTGCGAATTTTTAAACTATCAATATTAATCAAATTTTTATATTATCGATTATTATCAATTAAAATCAATATATATCAATAATCAATTATAATCGGTTGGAGTTAGTAATCGATTAATAACCCCTCAAACAATTATAAGGGCAGTGTCATTAATCACCTGATTATTTTTTATCAGAGGCTTACTCCCCTCCCTCTTCTTCAATATATAAATAGTCAGGTTCTTATATATAATTTCAACTTTTTTTACCCCCCTCCCCCCCTAAAAAATCACCTGATTTTTGTTACTCCCCTAATCAATTAAATTAATCGATTATAATCGATTATGCCAATTATAATTGTTATGTATCACTTTAAAAAATTTCATGATGTATTGACACTAAACATAGTATGTACATACATATGTTGTGAAGGGCAAAAATTATTATAGATAAAGATATTCAGACTGATTTAATTGATGCTAATGCTATTAGTTTGGTCTTACAATGATCTAGAACTAGTCAAGACTAATTTATCGTTTTTACCCCAATTTTATATAGATCGAATATATGTGATGCCAATTTTGATGTAAATTATATGTAACAACAAGGCGGCAATTTTTTAGCTCACATAATAAATTGTATAAATTTTTTAAATTTTAATGTCATATAATTTTGATATTTGGACTTTTTAAAAAATTTTAGCCAATAAGTTTGATAAAACTAAAGATAAAGATTTATTTTTATTGGTTTATTATTAAATAAATCTTTAGATTTTATAGTTATAAGATTTTAAAAAAGGAATCAGAATTTGATGAGAAGTAACTTGGAGCACTATAGTCTTAACTTTGTCTATTTGTAGAGTTTCTGCACTATTTTTAAAAATGGTTAGGTCATATTTTTGCCTGTTCACAACGATTTTATTTAGTTCTAGTTTTAGTACAAAATTGTTTCTTTCTTCTTATTTGAAAGCCTCTTTTATTCTATTTGCTAGGCATAATTCTTCTTGCTCTTTCATTTTTATCTGAACCTTTTTGGTTCTCAAATTTTTTAAGTGCTCCTATGTTAGTATATGCATACTATTTGTGTAAAGAGCTGTTCTAATAAAAAGAGTTGTAGCAATTTTTCTCTCAAGAAACTCTTAATGCCTCTTGTGTTTAAACCCCCAAATATTTCAGTACTATGCTTGCAACCTTTAGAATCTCCTCCCAGACATGACTACTAAATATGATACCAAACTTTTTTGCTTTTTTAATAATCTTCACTGACAAATTGTGGGTATCTATTATTCCATTAAGTCTATTTCTTTCTAGGCTTGTAATTGCACTAATTAGAGCTCCAACGGACCCGAACTGAGACTGAACTTAAGGCAAGTCCGAGTCCAGTTCGAATTTCGAACTGGACTCAAACTCAAACTATTTTACAACTCAGTCCAGTCTGAATATCAAACTTTTGGCTTGGTTCGAGTCCAGTTTGAGTCCGGTCTGAAAGTTTGAGTTTAGTCCAAAAGTCTGGTGGGTGGCCCAGGTTAACCTATGGCCCACCCAGATAGTTAATCTGTGGGGCACCTATAGATTACTCATAGATCAACCTATAGGTAATATGTGGGTCACCAATATATAAACTATATATACAGGCTGTATCTAGTATTCTGACCCAGATCGGGTAATCTGTATGGGTCATGCTAGGTCAAACGGGTCAGGATGTCTTAAATATATATATAAAAAAAAAAAAAATCAAAAAATTCATAAGCCCGTTTGATATATAATCTGCTATATAGCATAGTACACATTATATAAAATGAACAAAAAAACTATATTGAGACCACGAATGGCCAGGATCTACATTGAGGACTCGCACTTCTTCTCCATTTATAGATATGGTACTACAGCGATAAGAGCTGTGTGATATAGCCACGAAGGTTATGTGGCGTCCAGAAAAGGAAAGAAAATCTGACAAGAAATGTTGTAAACATAAGAGATATCCACTATAAAAGGAAAATCAAGAATTAGATAAGGGGTACCTGACGATACCACACCGGCTGAATATGGAAAGTGTTCCCAGGGCGTATACAAACAGCCGACCTATATAGCACACCGGCAAATATTGATGACCTTAAAGCTACCTAAGATCTATGAGGTATGGGGCACCAGGGTGTGGTGGGCTTGCTGGACTACACCGGGATAAACAGACGATAGGAGGGAGATATAGGTTAGTTAGGATAGAAACCCCTAATGTAATGTAACGTAAGACCTTTGAAATTTGAATAAAGAGCACCACCCGTGCCCCTAGCAATAGATCTAGCGTTTAAAAAAAAAATGAACAAAAAAAAAAAAACCCCCTGCCATTTTGACTAAAACATCCAAATCTTAGGATATCACATAGAATCTTTGTTTTCACCCAACAAGTAACCCATCTGGGTTGCAACATTACAATTCGGTTATCTGCAGGTGAACAGGTAACCCGGGTAACCATCCACTCGGGTCTAATTACTATATAATATATATAGCTTAAGAAATTTTATCTTTTTTTTTTTAGAATGACTGCTAATCCCAGACTCGGACAGGTTCACAAACTTTGAACCGGACCTGGACCGAACCTATTATCATATTTGAGTCTGGTTCGGGTTTGGTACTTTAGGTTCGGGTCCGAGTTCAGGTTCAAAATTGGCAAAATTTATAGTTTGAGTTTGGGTTCGAGTCCAGGTCTGGCCGGAACAGACCAGACCGGACCCGGACTTCAAAGCCCTAGCACTAATGCATTTGTTTGAAATCTTCACTTGTTTAAGCCTTATCCAAGTAGATGTCTGAGCCAGTGAAAAAGATTTAAAAATTTTTTTTGTTCTTTGGGAACATAAAATATTAAATTTATGTTCCCAAAAAATTTTTAATGTTCCTATAACTAAATTTCTTTTCTCTCTCTCTCTTTCTCTCTCTCTATATCTCTCTCTCTCTCTCTCTTTTTTTTTCTCTCTCTCTCTCTCTCTTTTTCTTTCTCTCTCTTTCTTTCTCTCTCTTTTTCTCTCATGCAAAAAAACTATCTCTATAGGGAACACAAATTATAACTTTTATGTTCCCACTTTGTTCCTAATAGGGAACATAAATTCTAAGTTCCTAAATTTTTTTAAATGTTCCTGGGAACACTGGGAATATCAAATCTTTAATACTAGTCTGAGCCTTTTAGTATCGTTAAGTCTAATTGCGAGATTACTAATATGATGCACTAATGTACTCTTCCAGAGCAACTGAATGCCAACAATATTTTTATGGTTTAGTATACCATATGCCATACTGACTACAAGACCACTTTTCAATTTAATTAGCTTCAAAAAGGGTCTATGCAGCTGCTTCTGCTTTGTGCTCTGTACTCTGTTCTCAGAATTAATATTCTATTGTTTATACAGAGGGGCTACCATTGCACTTTTTTGATTGTAATTACTTGAAATTGGTTAAGTAACCATAGCACGAAATTTATATCACGTGTTCAGTAGATCACATGATATAAAAAACTAAAATTTCGTGCAGTTTCATTAGATCACACAGAAGATATATAAAAATTGCCAAAATCGTGGTTTTTTTATTGGTATGAAGGTTCGAATTTTTACATTTTTTTTTTTTACATTTTTTTTTAATAACAAAAAAAACTAATTATATTTTAATAATCAATGGGTCCCTCGCTGTCTTCTATGCAAGCATCAACTTTATTGATCATGCAATAGACCAGCAGATAGCAAAGTAGGAATTTTGACTGACCAGTCCTTTTTTTTTTTTGTGCCTTTACACCCAACCTTTTGTACTCTTCTATGACGTTTCTCACAGAAGCTTTGCAGCAGCCAACTGCTGCCACAATGGTACGAAGTGAATTTCTATGTTTTTAGATATAAATTATTGCTTCACGTTGACTTTCTGTTAAATCTTTCATACTACCCATTATTGTAAGAAAAAAAATTTTTTTTTAGTTTATACCCCTTTTTATATCACATTACATTATCTTGGTATTGCACAATATTTGTGCAAAATTTGAAGCAATTCTAAAAAAATGTTCAATTTTTTGTGAATTTTTTTTTAAAAAAAAATTCCAAAAAATTGATCTTTGTACCGACCCAAAAACACTACTTTTGCTTATTTTTTGCATAACTTCTGTGCAATTTAACAAAATTGCACAAAATTTTAGTATGTTATACCATGTGATTTGCTGAACATATGATATTAATTTTGTGCTATAGTTACTTACTGATTTCATTAATTATAATCTAAAAAGTGTTCACAATGCAATAGTAGCACCCTGTATATATAAGGTGGCTAAGCGTTGTTTTCTTTTTCTTTATACAGTATGTTAGTGCCAATACTTTTTGCTTTATTACTTTTTTAACACATTTTGCACGTGTTTTTCTAAGATCCAGATTTCTAAAAATCTCACAATTTGGTCTTTTCTCTTTATTACAACTTTACCTTTTCCTTTACCCATTTCTATTGCAATGCTTTATCTTTGCAATTCAGGCCTACTAACTCTGACTTTTTCCCCTTTATTCTGATATCATTTAACTGATAGAATTTATCAGCAATTGCTAAAATATTTTCCAAATTTGGTTTTGATCTAGCAATCCATGTGGTATCATCTGTATATATCAAAATAGCCTATTGTAACTTTCTTTCTTGCCTTTTTCTGTGGTTGCTACTCAACTTCTAAAGAGTATTCCAAAAAGTCCTGTTTTTGTATTGTTCTTAGTAACAGGTCATCTGCAACTACTTTTTTGCCATACCCAAAGGCTGTTTCCATTGCAATTTCCTATCTTTGTATAGATCAATAAGAAATTCAACAATATTTTCTAGCAATTTAATTCTTTTAAGCAACAATTCTAGCATTTCCAAGCTTATGAAATCAAAGGCTTTCTTGATGTCTTGCATCAAAACCCATAGTTCCATATTTTTTTTTGACCATCTTCTAGTATATTGTTGAGTATTTGTATTGAAATATTAGTACAGTTTCCTGGTAAACCTGCATAGTTGCAGCCTTTAAAATATTCTTCTTTCTGAAGATTTGATCTAATTTCATATTTAAGATACAGACTATCATTTTTCTAAGTGTTTCCAGAAACATTATTGTCCAAATATTAAATAGGTTAAAATTCCAAAATTCACTTTTCAGGTTGGGTACAAAATCACTTTCTTTTACTTGCTTTGAATTTTTTTTTACTTTTATACAAGAAATTGCAAATTCACGCAAAATCTTTTCCGTCTTTGAACCAGCCTTTTTAAAGCAATGGATATGTAATTTCTGTTGCACCCAGAGCTGAGCTGTTCTTTGTTTTATCCAATGCTTCATGCTATTTTATATCGCTTACTTTTCTCAATAAATTACCATACCATTTGCTATCTATTTCTTGTAATGGTTTATAAGCCTTGGTCTATCTTTATTCTAATTTTTGTATTTTTTTATTTTTGTATTTTTTTAATTTTTGTATTTATTATCTACTGGGTTACTATTATAGCCCAGATTTTTTCATTAGACATTTCAAATATAAGATTTATAAAAATTATTCTTATTAGCATTTTTTTAAATATATTTCTTTTGCTCATTAACTATTTTCAAATGTAACTTTTTTATCTAATATCTACTTTTCAAATATAATCTTTTTTAAAAAAAGGGTCTTTATTAGCAATTTTTCAAATATGACCTTATATAGATTATTCGGGGTCCTGGTTACCTTATAAGAAAAATGTGTTATCTATATACTAAAGTTAAAATTTTGGGGGTTTTAATATAAACTCCTTTTTTTTGTCAAGATAATCTGCTTTGGGCTTCTAAGTAAACTTGTTCAGCAGGTAATTCCACTTGTATTAAAGTTAAAATGTGTTTTTTTTTTAATCTTTTACTAAGTGAAAAATAGGTTTAAAGTTGGAAAAAAAAATTTTTTAAAAAAACTTGTTTTTTAAAAAAATTTTTTTTCCAATTTTAAACACATTTTTTACTTAGTAAAAGATCTGAAAAAATATATTTCGATTTTAATATAAATAGAATTACTTGCTGAACAAGTTTGCTTAGACAAAAAAATGAGTTTATATTAAAAACCTAAAAATTTTAACTTTAGCACATAGGTAACTCATTTTCTTACATGGTAACCTACTTTGCTCAACTAAATAAAGTTGTTCAAAGCATGATTTTATATATATTTATCATTTAAAATTAAAAAAATATTTATTTTTGGCAAAGATACATTTTTATTTTGTGCAAAATCAGCAAAATTTTAATTCGATTTTTAAGCTCAATTTTTTTCTTCTCTTGTTCTATATTCCTAAAAATTTTAATAAATAATATTAAAGAGAATCTTCTAACCAACCAATATCTATAGTAAATTTATATATTTTTATTATAATTTTTATTATTGACAACAATTGGACCATTTTTTAAGGACATATCCTATAGCTGATATATATAAAAAAACAAATATAAAGTTAAAAAAAAGGTGCCAAATAAAAAATCATGATTTATACAAAATTTTTTTATTACAACTAAAATTTTGTTCTTAAATAAAGTTGTTTTTTGGCTTAAAAAATGCTAGTTTTGTAAATAAGTTTTATTAGTTTCTTAGTAAAATTTTTTATTTTTATTTTTATTTTTTTTAATCTTTAGCAGTCTCGCCGACAAGTGCTTTATTAGAATTTTTAATATATAATGTACTTATACAGCAGTAACGAGAATACAACTAGCCACATGTACACTTTTTGGGTGTCTAATTTAAGTGGTCCGCCCTAAGGTACCACACTAGTTGCCATACCTGCAATCCAACTATGGGAATTGCCTAATTTAAATCCTCTGATTATCCGCTAAGCAAAATTTTTTATTACAATTAAAAATCTTTTTAAAATATATGTAAAAAAATAAATAGTTTGCATAATAGTGAATTTGCTAATTCTTATATTTTTTTCTTTGATCCTAAATATCTTGGGATCTACTGGGCTGATTTTGATGATTTAACTACTATTAAAATTAAAAAAAAATGAGCTCTACAACTTTCAATTAGAAGCCAAAGAAAGTTTACTTATTGGTTTTAGAGTTAGAATTAGGTTAAGTTAGAACTAACATTAGAGTTAGAATTAGATTTACAGTATCTAAAAATAGAAAATCTTATAACTATTGTAGAAATAGCAAAATATTATAGTAAAAATAGCAATTCCCTTAATAAATATAAATAATATATCAAGGATATAAAAAATATAATAAGGTTGTCTGGACTGACCGCTTAGGTAATGCAGACCTCCGACGAATCAGTTGAAAGTCTAAATAGAAAACTGAAGATCAGAGAGTTTAAATAGGCAATTCCTGTAGTTGGGTTGCAGGTATAGTATCTAGTGTGGAACCTTTAGCCGGACTACTTACTTTACAGAAACTACCTAATTTTTATTCATTAAGTTATTATAATCTTAAAGATTATAATAAAATTATCAGAATTATATTTTATAATAATCTTATAATACTCATAATAATCTTATAATAATCTTAAAATAATTTTATAATAGCCTTATCTTATAATAATCTTAAAACAATCTTAAAATAATCTTATAATAATCTTATAATAATCTTAAAATAATCTTATAATTATCTTAAAAAAATCTTAATAAAATCTTAAAAACATCTTAAAATAATCTTAAACAATAATCATATGTTTATCTTATAATAATTTATAATTATTAAACTATAATAATATTATTATTATTAAATATTAAATCTTAAAATAACCTTTTATTTATAAAAAAAATATTATTAATAACTTTAATATTATCTTAAACTATCTTAAATTCATTAAAAAAAAAGTGCTAGTTTCTGTAAAGTAAATTAGATACAAAAGTGTATGTGTGGCTAGTTGTACTCTCATTCATATAGAATCCAGATTCATAAACTGAATAAAGTATATGCCCAAAACAGGCACTTTGAAATCGAAAAAAAAATTATAATAAGTCTTTTGCTATACAATAGTTTGTATTATACTTTAGTTTAGTGATTTGAACTAAAAAAAAATTTATTAATCATTTAACCAAATTGAAAATATTTAATATCAACTAATTGGTATGTGAGAAGAACTGAAATAGAGATGAAAAAGAACTTTCTCCTTATGGGTTTGACTCTCCGGGTAGAAGACTTTGTTACTATAGAACAAGTAGTAGAGCAACAACTCTGGGATTTTTTGTCAGAAGGTGTGGAAACAATAGTAGAAACATTCTTTTGGTCGACTGTACTATTCAGCAAAGCATATACTCCTACGCTCTTTGCAAGTTGGGTCTCTTTTTTGCTGCCTCTTTGGCTTTGCGAAATTTCAACAAAGTGGGCATTCTGGCTTACCCCCTACAAAAGATTGACATTGTTTACATCATCCATTTTGGGAATGCTCCTACCTAATTGGAACCAAGTCACGAGTGAGTTCCGGTGCTTGTGGAATAAACAATGAATGACACGTGAGATATAGTAGAGAAAATTCCGAATTGAAATTTCTTTCTAGAATATTCTTTTAGGCGTAGTTTTTTTTTTTTTTTACAATGTACATATAATACTTAGGCGGAGCGTTTCTCTGTGCAGTATTATATAATTTTTATCACTATTTCTCTGACCACACTTGCTTCTCAATAGAAGGTTTTATTTTTATTTTTTTCCCCTTTTTTTCTTGTTGGGTTTTTTTTTTGGTTTTTTTAGTTAGTCGTTCATTCCTATACCTCCATTTTATATTTCCTTTTTAACTATAGTTTCGTTTTCTCACCCCTATTGAAGATTACTTCCAATTTTTTAATTTTTTTGGGGAGTGCACTTTTTGTAGTGTCGGTGGTTCAACAGAGTGGCTAGTAGTTTTACCTACTAGTGCGGCAGGTTACTCTTGGGCATCTATATAGATAGCTGAGTGGTGCCATTCTTGTAAATTAGATCTATATGTATATGAACTTGTTTCGTTATACTGAAAAACTAATAAAAGTAAATGGCGGGACTGCCAAAGGTGAAAAAAAAATATCAACTAATTGTAACCAATTAAAATTATTATTTTAAATTTTACTTTCAGGAATTATTAGACCTTTACTCAAATTTTTGGTTTAACCTTGCTTGATTTTTATATTTATTTATTTGTTTTCAAAACTTTTTGAATCCTTTGCTCATTTCTGATATCATTTACATTCATTAACTAATTACTGATTCTCAACTAGTTGTATAGATTAACTAATTAAGTATTTTCTTAACTGGTTACCTGAAATTTATTCAGTTTGGGTCAGTTGACTAATTATAGCCCAACTAGTTCAAATCACTACTTTAGTTATTATTGCTTAATTCAATCATACCATATTTTACTCAAGTAAAATATTATAAACAAATATATTTGATCTTGCACTTTATTTATGTTTCAATATGGTCAAAACCCAGATTTATATATAAATTCTGAAAGAAAACAATTTGTTATCTTTTTTATTGATTTAGTTAAATAAAAATATAATATCTGAAAGATTAGGTCACAACAGTATACCAAGAAGCTAGGTGTGAAAATATTTTAACAAATATGATAATAATAATATTGGTGCATTAGTATATTAAATGATTTGGGTAAAAAATGTAATATTGAACCATCATTGTACACGTGTATAAAGCAGAATAAACTAGATGATGCATAAATTGTTTTTATATATCCATTTATTATAAAGATGTTGAGTAAAATTTGAATGAATTAGAGTAAACTGAAGTTATGCAATATTGTAGTATTTATATTTTTATGTATTATATGTACATATATATTTTGCAATGCACAAATGAATATTCTCATATAGCTAGTTTTTTTTTAAAAAAAAAAGTTACAAGTGAAATTGATTGTAATAAAGTAAAATCAATAATTTACTTATCGTTTCTAAATAAATGTGATATATTTATTTGAATTTAAATTTCTTCTGGATTAGGGACGATAATTTTCTGTGGTGCTAAAAAAAATTCTGTTCATAAAAAAAATAAATTGTGATATGATTGATGTGTGCAATTTTTGAGAATTATATGCAATTATGTGGTGTAAAATGACTAATTATGTGCTAAAATGTGCTAAATTTGTGCTGACTTTATTAACAAACTATATGTTTCTGAAGCTTTCCGACCAACATGCTCATTCATTAATTGTCTACCTTTTCGAGAGTTATCGATACTTGCCTAAATTAAATCATCCACTTTTTAAAATTAGTATTTTTTTTTATTTCTGTAGTTAAATTATGTGATCTTTCTATATAATTCACTATTTCCTGTAATACTCTGCGATGATATAAATATATTCTGTGATATAAACCAATTTCTGTGAATTCTGTGGTATTATGTGAAGCACAGAAAATCATTGTCCCTGTTCTGGATGTTTATAGAAAAGTTTTTCAAAAGTTAACACAATATCAAACTGAAAATTTAAAACTTTGCAATTATAAAGAATTTATTTCACAGTCAACTATATATATAAGACTATGCGCATATATATATATATGCATATTATAGTATGCTCTACTACAATAGCAGCTGCATCATGATTTGAAGATAGTATGTTCTTCATGTCATATTCGAGATATTACAGGTAGTGACTACCTCGAAAATACCCACCTCTTTAGTTTAAACCACTTGAGAACTAATGTATTCTATCATAATAAGTACTCCCGTAAATAAAATTATCGATAATAAATTAGTACCATCATTTATTACTATTTATAGTATAGTTGTTTTTATAAAAGTACAGCCTGCCAGAGTATAACCTGGAGTATAACGTGGAGTATAACCCCGAGTATATCCTGGAGTATAACCCAGAGTATGACCTGAAGTAGAACCCGGTATTAATGTTGTTAATTGAAATTATTTTTGCTAATATCAAAATTTGTCTAAATTAAATTGTCTAAATGTCTAAATGTCTAAATTAATTTTTTTATAGTAATTTTTAAAAGAATAACAAAGTCAAAATTGCCTAAATTCAATTTGCCTAAATGCCTAAATGTCTAAATTATTTCGACTAACAACACTACCCGAAGTATATTGCTCCATTAACAACCCTATAGGTAACACTTATCCTAAATCAAATTAATGGTGTCACCTATACTGCAAGAGAGCCAAAGTATAACCTCCTTTCCTTCTAGCAGAACTTTCATATTTAAGCAGCAGATTTTTCCTGAGTATTCTGAAAAATAAGATAATAAAAGAATTTTTTTTGAGAAAAAAAATTAGCATAATTAATAATATGATGAAATTGTTTAAAAAGAAAAAGGAGAAAGAAGATAAGGATGAAGGGTCTAAATCAAAAATTAATAGTGAAGTTGTCAAGAGTGTGGTCAAGAAGGGGGATGTAGGAAGTGTAAGAAACATTCTTCTTATTGGTTATACAGGAAATGGTAAATCTACTATTGCTAATGTGCTAGTTAACAAAAATGGAAATTTCGATGAAGTTTTTAAAGAAGGGGAGCTTTCCATTAGCACAACCAGAAATGTTTAGAGCATGCAATTTGAATATAATGGAATAACATATAAAATTGTTGATACCGTAGGAATCAATGATACAAATCATTCACAAGACCAAGTATTAGAAGAATTAGCCAAAGCATGTTGGTATATAAAAGAAGAGATAAGTCAGGTTTTTTTTGTTACAAAAGATAAATTTACCAAAAAAGAAAAAATAGCATATCATTTACTTAGTGAAGTTATTTTTGATAAGAATATCAACAAATATATCACAATTATAAGAACTGGCTTTAGCAGTTTTCGAAATCCTAAGAAATGTAAAGAAGATCGAGAAATTCTTAGAAATAATACTAAACTTGCTGATTTAATTGATGCTGATATTAAAATTCTTCATGTAAATAATCCACCTATTTATATTGCTGATAGACCCACAGGAGAAATTCAACAAAATAAACAAACAAGAGAAGACTCGAAAAAAAGATTATTAGAACTTTTAGAAAAATGTGACTATGTTTATAAATCACAAACTTTTATCGAAAATTTTGCGAAGAATTAGGAGAATTAATTGAAGTAAAGAAAAAGGTAATAGAATAACTTACGAAAATTAAAGAAAAGTTAAAACAACGTATTTTATATGGAAAAGCTATTAAAAATGGCAGTACCGCCTCTCAAGTAGTTTCAGCAATTGCGACACCCTTTTTTCCCTATATTTCATTAGTTGCAGTATCTATAGAAATGGTTGATAGAGGTTACAAGATTTATCAAGAAAAACATGAACAAAAAAGTTTAAATAAATTCAAAGAAAAAATCGATGAAGACAAAAAGGTTCACGAAGAATGTAAATTAATTGAATCGATGCTTCTAAAAGAAGAGATGGATGATTTTGAATTTTCTAGTTCATTGGTAGATCAAATGAATACTAAAATTAAAAAATTTAACGAAGAGTTAAAAGTAATGGAAAAAGCAAAACTAGATTATGAACAAAAATTTGAGAGTTGGAATAAACGTTATAAGAAACTTAAAAATAAAATTAAATTGGATGAAAATGATATTTATTATGACGCTTCAAAAGGAAAATGATATTTTTATGTTCATTTAGTAAATCAGAATTAACATAAAAAATAGCTGTGTTTTCTTTCTATATAGTATATACAAATTTCCTATTGCGTCACTTTTATTTATTTATTGTTTTTTTTATTAGTCATTTTATTATTTTTATATTATTTTCTTTATTAGGCCATACAAAATTAATTAATTGGTTTTCATAACCCGATCGGCTCAACATTTAGTAACTTCCAAAAAAATTTTTTTATATGTTTTAATAACCGGGTGAAATTAAAAAAAAATTTTTTATAATTTATAAAATTTATATATGAAATTTAAAAAAAAAATAATCGAAATTGGTCTATTTAAAGTTTTATGTTATGAAAACCAAGTAATTAAATTTGTATGGCCTTATTTTTTAAAGACACCTATATTTTATTATATATTCTTTTTATTGTTTTACATCGATATCTTTTATCATTTTTGTGTAATTCCGGAGGGTAGTTTTATTAGTAAAACCTTTAAAGTGGTTCTATGAAACCAGTAATATTTTGATTTGTAGGTTAGAAAATTTTGAAATATTTTATAATTGCATAACATAAAAATAAAGAAAAAACGACTAAAAAAAATTTAATCCACAGAAAATTTATTCATTAAAACCACCAAAAAGACCACTGAAAATTAAACTTATTTGCAGAAGCTTTCGATAGATGTTGTATATTAAAATAAAACAACACCAGGACATAGGGTCGATTTTATCGTTCACTTTGCAAAAATTGCATTTATCTCAAAATTTAGTTTAGTAAACTGCCTTTAGAGCCCTAACAAAATAACTTAAACCCGACCCTAATATTTTTTGTTCAATAACAACATTTGTTTTCTGAATATTATGTGACAGTAAAATCAATCCTATGCTTTGTCAAAATTATTAAAATAAACAAGTCAAATTATTATTCGGGCTAAAGAATAATCGATAACAATCTATGGTCCAAACGAAATTATTAAATGATCCAACACTATCTGAAACTGACTCCAAGAATAGTAAGTTTCGATAAGTTTGATTCGAATAATTAGGGTCTTAGATTAGGGCTCTAAATTATTCAATTCGGGATTAGGGATTGCAAAAGATTTAAAACGTGATCTTAAAAAACATTTTTGTTTGATTTAAAACTGTTGAAAATTGTTTTAATACATTATAACGTAATATGATCTGAACATGATCCGAATGCATAATTTAATTTATAATGATTAAAGTTAACACTAATAATCGATCCGAATACCAATTTAATCGATATTCAAAAATCAAAAACTTAACTCAATGAGATTTAATTGTGGTAATATTTGCAATACCACTGAATACAAAACTAGTACAGAATGAAAGTTGTATTTGCCGATAGGCAATTATGCATTTAAAATCAATGGAAGTTGTATTTGCCGATAGGCAAAATTATGTATTTAAATTCTTAAAATGATCAAATACATTTCTTATATTCTTAAATGTAATAAATTCGAAATTATATAATAAATTATCTGAAACTAAAATTGGCCAATCAAAGACGATAATTTTAATTTCAGCCAAATTTTAGAATCAGACGCCGATGTTTTAAAAAAGTTTTAAAACAATAAAAAATGTTAAAAAACTGTTTAAACCGTTTTTTTACCATCCCGAATCGGGATCACAAGTTTTATATTTACTAATCGGGGGAACGAGCACTTTATGATGTTGAACTTGGACGGTAACGTTTCACTATTATGCATAGCTAACAATGTAAACTTAATTAAATGTTATTATAAAGATTGCATTATATCATAATTAAATTTAGAATTATCAAAGCAAAATTAAATTTGAATTTATTTATTTGAACGAAAAATAGCAATTTTATCAGTAAAAAATTCAATCAGTTTGCTTTAATAGACAATAATATTCATTTGTTTGCACATTCATATAAATTTTTATGTTTGCAAATATACAAAATAACATAATAAAATTTCAAAATTACTACCCAACATGACAATTCACATAAATTGAATGAATAAATTTTTGGTAAAATTTCTTCTTTCTAATTAATGTTTCACGCAGTGCTTTGTTTTTAAGCTAGTTGGCCAATATTCCAAACTAGTGTCAACTTTCCAGCTATTGGCTGAATTGGAATCAAGACATCATTTAGTTTTTGCCTTACCCCTTATGGACTATTTGTGAATCATATTTATGTATAACTAATTTTTTATTATATACTTGTAGAGTAATATATCAATTAATGTTTGGATCAAATCTGTTATATATTAATTATTAAAATTATATAATATAAATAGGCTCTATACATTAATATTGCTAATATAAACTTTATTTGATCTCTTACTTTTTATTGAAAAAGAATTGGATTTAATAACTTCAAGTACACCTACTTTCATTCCAAATTGGTAAACTATATTTGTACAAAAAAATTTACTATCAAAACATATTCTATTACTTCTTCTATATAATAATTATCCAATTAAAGTTTTCTGCACTCAAATTAACAAATATTAATTCTTTATAAATAGAAGGCACTATATTTAAAGCATTTTTATTATTGGTACCAAGGTTGATAATTGTTTACTAATGTTGTTAAAGAATTAGATAATGATATCAATCCTTTGCTTGCTTGGTAACTAGATTCTGTATAAGATTTATCTCTATATTAAAGAATAAAATTTTAATAGAATGAAATTAAAACTATGAAACTAGTACTAATATATTCAAAACTATAAAAAATATATAATTATATCTTTCTTAAACTAATTTATTAAATTTTAAAGTCAAATATTCTTTGAACAGTTGTAGACACTATGAAGATTTGAACATGAACATGAGTAAAAAAAAGTCTTGGACATAGTAGATACAACAATACTGATTATAAATATAAATTCTATATAGTTACAATAATATATGTAGGGCTTCAAAAAGTTTTGAAAATATTTAATTATTTCAATAAGTTTTAAATATATAAGTCTAAAAAATATATATGCTATAATATTAGTTTTTGTAATTAAATAAATAAAAAAATTATAAAAATTAATGAAATAAATGTTGAAAAAAATTATTATTTTAATTATACATAATTAAATTAATAAAATTTAATTAATAAAATTTTGGCTTAAATATACTAAAAAATTATTAAAAATTTTATTAAATTTTATAAAAATTTAACTATTATTAGAAGTTGTTATACTTTTTTTAAATCTATAATTTATTTTTAAATTAAAAATATCAAAACTAAAAAATATAATATTTTTATTAATTATTATTTAACTGCATTTTTGTAGAGCTACTTTATATATGTGCTTTAATATTTTTACAAATTTTATAAATAATAATATTTTTTTATAATAAATATTTTTAACAAGTTATATTTTTTAAGATAAAATTATTATAACTAAATAAATATAAAATTTAGAAACCTTTTATATATAAGCAACTTTGTAATACAAAAATTGCATTATTTAGTAAGTTTTACACAATTTTTGACTTATAAAAAAGTTGCTTTAAAAAATTATAATCTAAATTTATATTTATAAATTTTATTTTATATAATTATAATTAATTTTTTTAACAGTGTCGTTAAATCACACCACTAGTGTTCGACACCACTATAATTTTTATTATGAGCTATAGTATAATATAAAAATCAGGTATAATGCAAATTTTTGTATATCTTTTAAAAAATAACTAGAACGCAAAAATTCAATTATGAAATCATCTTTGAGGCTTTAACAAAAAAAATTACTCATGAAATTTTGGTATAATTTATGCCCCTGCCCTATCTTAGGCTTTAATTCTAATCTAATATTAATTAAATTTAATTATTGTTTTTATTTTAATGTGCATATTATACAAATTTTATATTACTGGTATTGAATACTACAGGTACAATATAATGTTTCTGTTTTTTAATATAAATTTTAATATTATAAATATTTTATATATGGGGCCTTTAAAAAGTTTTGAGAATATTTAATTATTTTAATGAGTTTTAATATATAAATCTAACAATTTGAACATACAACTCTTTCTGACGATTCCTTGTACCAAATTTTTCACTAAACCCGACCTATAAAAACTTTGAAGTTAATACGTCTGTACACAACAAAAGCTTTATCTAGAAGCGACTTGGATAAAGGGTTTCAGTTCGGATATGAGATAACTGAAATAGAGCTGAAAAAGATTTCTCCTTTTGGAATTGGCTCTCTGGGTGGAAGACTTTGTTACTATAGAATATGTAGTAGGGCAATAATCCTGAAGTTTTTTGTCAAAAGTTACAGAAGCTTGAGCAGAAGTAGACTTTTGGTCAGATTTATTATTCTCCAAAGCATAACTCTTACACTCTTTACAACTTTGGTACTCGCGATATTTCTCTTTGGGCTTTTCGAAATTTCACCAAAAAGTAGAATTCCAGCTTACCCCCTCCAAAAGATTAGCAATGTTTACTTCGTCCAAATTGAGAAGGCGCCTACCTAACCGGAATTAAGCCACGAGTAAGTTTCGACCTTATGAAATAAACAATTAATAATACGTGAAGCATTTTGGAGGAAACACGACACGAAATTTCTTTCTAGAAGGTTCTTTTAGGCGCAAGGTTCTCTACAGGTTTTTTATGATTTTACCCATTTATATATAATGCTTAGATGGATGTAGAATAAAGACTTATTCATTTAGTGTATTATATAATTTTTATAATCTAGTACAGGTTTAATAGTATATTTTTTTTCAGTTCTGTCATCGCTTCTTTTGTTTTTTCTATCTTTGTTTCCTTGTTTTTTCTTTTTATTATTTTGGTTATTCATTTAGGTTGTTTTAGTTTTTCCCTCTTTTTTATACCCTTTTTTCTTTCTTTTATTTCTTTTTTCTGCGGATTTAAATATCCTACTTGGTAACTTAGGTAGGAAAAATTAAAAGTTAGTCTTTGACAGGGCTGACGAATAGTCCCTAACTTTATAGAAGTTAGTGCGACAGGTCGCATCTGGGCATAGTTGACGCAGTTGGATGTTGTTGAACTTGCAATCTGAGGGTTTAATACATAGATAAGCTTCAGTTTTTATATGTAAACTTATTAATGTAGTACCAGCGAGACTGTCAAAGAATAAAATATATATATATATATATATCAATCTAAAAAACAGATATATTATAATATTGTTTTTAGTAAATAAATAAAAAATATTAATAAGAATTAATGAGATAGTTGTTAAAATATAAGCTTTTAAAGTTGGCTTGTTTTTATTGTTAAATTTTAGAAAAATACTACTTATTGCCAGCAATAATTATCACTAGTGATTAACAAAAATTAATAAAAAGTTTTTTGCTAAAATAAAAACTAAAATTTGATTAATATTAGGGTTAGGGTAAAAACTAGAATACGACAAAAGAGCATAGTTTATACCAAAATTTTACAAGAAGTTTTTTTTGTTAGAGTCCCAAAGGTGATTTTATAGACAAAATTCAAAGATACAAAATATATATTGGTGATGATCACCAATTGCTTATTTTTGGTGTTTTTTATACAGATCTTTTCTATTTATAGTAATTTTTTTGCATATTTTTGAAGTTTTTCTACAAATCTTTCTATTTTGGTAATTTTATAATTAATCTGATTTATCTTTGTATATTTCAGAGTCCTATTACCACTGGCGATAAATAGCAAACTTCTAAATTTTATTAATAAAATATTTTTATATATAAAAAAAATTTTATATAATAATAAAATATAGAGTTTTATTTTTTGGTACATCTGCATTATAGTGTACCCCTTGTACCATGTGATCAATATGTCATAATTGACATATGATATACATTTTTAATTTAGAATAAATGCATATCTCGCACCCTCGATGTGCTTATATATCGTACCCTAATTTGATTGGCTAAATTTGTAGATCGTTATTTTTAAAAAAATAAACAAATTATTGTGAAAATTTTTAGGTTAGGATTAGTATAGAAGGTTTACTAGGAAATTCTTAAATTTTATTGCGCCTATATGCAAAATTTTGTGCTGAACAAGTTTACTTAGTCGAAGTAAAAGGTTATCTTAATAAAATTTAAAGATATTCGCAATTTTTCATTTTTTAAACTTGTTTTTTGATGATTTCTTTAAATTTTATTAAGACAATCTTTCCAGTTCGACTAAGTAAACTTGTTCAGCACTAAATTTTGCATATAAACGCAAAATTTTTAAGACTTTTCTTAAAATTTCATAGACTAATTCTTAATCTAAAGAATTTTATCAAAAATTGGTTTTTTTTTAAAAAAATAATGATCTGCAATTTAGCCAATCCAATTAGGGTGCGATATACAAGCACATCACATGGGTGCGAAGCATATTAAACTTCTTTAATTTATTATTTAGTAGTATTACAAAAATTAAATTACTCCAAATTTATTATATAGATTATTATATACAATGAACATTTTGAAGATTGTTGCTTTTAAATTCTATAAAGTTATTATACAAACAGTGTTTAAAATAGAAATTTTAATTTACTGGTACATGCACCTGTTATATAAAAAAATGCCGGTTCAAAAAAAAAAACCTGCATTAGTAGAAAATGATCATCAGATTATTGGGGGACATAGGTGCACGCACCAGTTACTTCAAAAAATTCCGGATCATGCACCGTTTGTTGAACTGGCCCAATTTTAAAATACCGGTATATGCAATATAAAAAACGGTAGATCCGAATTTTTATCATGCTATTTTATACACTGTACACAAATAGCTTAAACGATACAAGCAGCTTTTAAGATATACTAACAAACTCCTAAAACTAAATAATTATCCCTTAATTTGTTATGCAGGCATATTTGCCAGCGAAAATTATAAAATTTTAAATGTTTTAAATAAAATCTTAAATATTAATTTTAGCTATATACTTTCTAAGTAAAAAATATAATATTAGTTCTGTTTTATTAACTTTATTATAAAATTTTTTTAAAATTATTAAAAAAACTTTGGTGTAATAAAAGTTTAAAGTTTTTGTTTTGGAACTTTTACTATAGAAATTTTTTTTTAGGTTTTCTCAAATTTTATATGTTCCCGTCTATAAAAAAAATTTTCACTTCTAATACAAGTCTTAATTTTTACAAGTAAATCANAATTTTATTAAGATAATCTATTTTAATTTTTTCACCAATGAGTTCAGCATCTAAAAAAATATATAATTATATATTTTTTTAAATTACTTTATTGATTAGTTAAACATAGGACATAGGCTTGGACGATTTTGGACAATCTTGGACGTTGGACAAAAAACATAGTATGGACATGTCCAAGTGACAATACTGCCATAGGGCATAGTGCACCAAATTATAATTCTCAATAATTATATAAAAGTAAATATTTTAGAATTAATTAATTTGTAACTGCAGTTACTGTAACCCATTCCAACATGCCAATCAAATTCTAAGATCAGGTGTAACATCACACATTTGAAAAAGTCAAAAAAATGTTCGTTTTGCCAAAAATTGCTTCCAAATCAAAATTTCATATATGAAACTACCTTTTGGTTTCTAACAAAAAAATTTCTTGCTAAATTTTAATATAACTAAAGCCCTTTTTAACCCAAAGCCTTACACCAAGCCTCACTCTAACCCTAACCTAACCTTAACCCAACTCTAACCCTTACCCTAACTCTAACTCTAACAAAGCTAACTAATTATACCCTAACTCTAACTCTAATCCTAGCAAAGCTAACTAACTAACTAATTATACTCTACCCTAACCCTAACTAAACTACACTAATGGATCATATAAACCCAACAATGCAACTACTACAACATACCAAAATTTTTACAATACACTGTATTAGTATAATAACTAAACCCATTATCAATAACATGAAAAAACTATATAAATACAAGAAAAAAAGATGAGCTTAGTCTATACCTAGATAGAAAAAAAAATATTAGTAAAAAGAAAAAAAAAATTTACATGTATAGTGTCAAAGTCATACTTTTCAAATATGCAGAACAAAAAAATCATATACTCCAAAAATGCTCTTAAAAAACTTATATCCAGAAATCCAAGAATATATATATGACCATATATACCAATGGCAAAATAGCACTTATATAATGAGATTCATATAAAGTCTAAGCAACTACACCTTAAATGCGGCATGTTGATAAAGTTACAAAACACAAATGAAATTTATGCAAACAACAATAAAGAAGCAGTAAAGCAAATAGCAAAGCAGACAGTAAAGCAGACAGCAAAGTAGACAGCAAAGAGGCACAAAACAAATGGCAAAGCAAATAGTACATAGCAAATAGCAAAGTAGATGGCAAATGTATGTTAATCAGAAAACTGAAATATTGATGATACTGAAATAACAACAATACCGAAATGATGATGATATCGAAATAATGATGATACTGGTATGATAACAATATCAAAATAACAATAACACCAAAACAACAACACCAAAGTAATAGTACTACTAATGACAAACCTGTTATCTAAAAGAAAAAAGAATAAAAGTAGTTAGTAAATATAATAAAACCAAAAACAATCAAAGCAAAAAAAAAGCTAATAATTATTATTGATCATCAATTGTTTATATATCCTATGATTAGAGTGCACCATAGGGCAGTGTTGTCACTTGGACACTTTTTGGACATTTTGGACATTTTTTCAAATTAAAATTACTTAAAATTTTATTAAGATAATCTATTTTAATTTNTTGTCACTTGAATGTGTCTATACTATGTTTTTGTCCAACGTCCAAGATTGTCCAAAATCGTCCAAGCCTATGTCACATGTTTAACTAATCAATAAAGTAATTTAAAAAAATATATTATTATATATTTTTTTAGGTGCTGGACTCATTGGTGAAAAATTAAAATAGATTATCTTAATAAAATTTTAAGTAATTTTAATTTGAAAAAATGTCCAAAATGTCCAAAAACGTCCAAGTGACAACTGCCGAAGTGTAGGTGAATACCTGATATAGGACAGGTACCGCTCTACCAAGTCTCCCGTCGAGAATAACAGAACCGGGAATACCCGGCTGGGTCCTAAGGCAATAGATAAGTATCTGGAACTTGCTGACTGACTTATGTAACAGGCCTGTTCTGGTGATACAAGATGGGTTGGCAGGCGGAACATGGATAGAGGGTTTAAATAGGCAATTCCCGTAGTTGGGTTGCAAGTATGGCAGCTAGTGTGGAACCCTTGGGCAGACCACTTAAATTAGATATCAAAAGTGTATATATGGCTAGATGTATCCTCATCTAGGATCAGAGGGTTTAAATAGGCAATTCCTATAGTTGGGTTGCAAATATGGTAGCTAGTGTGGAACCCTGGGGCGAAGCACTTAAATTAGACACCAAAAGTGTATGTGTGGCTAGATGTATCCTCGTCTATGTAACAAATGCTGGTATTTCCATTAGAGGATACTGACGGCCCTAATATCTTGAATAAAATTCCTAAGTCCCAAGACGGGCACTTTAATTAAAAAAAAATTTTTGATTTTCCAAAGATCTTTTGTTTTGTCAATTTGGTCCCTTTTAACAGCACCTAGCCCATATATATTTTGATCTCTTGAATAAGTTTATTTAAGCAATTAAATTAATTTTTATAGTAGAATTTGGAGTTTATTATATAGTAACTATTATCAATTGGGATTGCTTATTTTTGAATAATAATGTTTTTAGTTTTTTAGTCAAAACAAAGAAAGTAGCTTATGTTTGAAAATCTACTATAAGTAAATTAACTTTAATTGGTGATCCACCAGTCAACCGGAGAGTCATCATAGTAAAAAGTGACTTAGATTACTATATAAATTTACTATAGTGCGAATGTGGCGTGCACATATTTAAAACTTTTTTTTATACTAAGTTAATCATCTTTCTGGCTTAAGAGACTTTTGTAAAGCTCATTAAAACGCATCTAATGGTGGTTAGAGCGTCAAAATCGGCTTGGTAGATGCCAAGATATCTTTAAAACCCCTTTCTTTTACTATGTAAATTTTCTTGCAAACAATACTATTATTTGCAAGAAAATTTACATAGTAAAAGAAAGGTTTTTTAAAGATATCTTGGCATCTACCAAGCCGATTTTGACGCTCTAACCACCATTAGATGCGTTTTAATGAGCTTTACAAAAGCCTCTTAAGCCAGAAAGATGATTAACTTAGTATAAAAAAAAGTTTTAAATATGTGCACGCCACATTCGCACTATAGTAAATTTATATAGTAATCTAAGTCACTTTTTACTATGATGACTCTCCGGTTGACTGGTGGATCACCAATTAAAGTTAATTTACTTATAGTAGATTTTCAAACATAAGCTACTTTCTTTGTTTTGACTAAAAAACTAAAAACATTATTATTCAAAAATAAGCAATCCCAATTGATAATAGTTACTATATAATAAACTCCAAATTCTACTATAAAAATTAATTTAATTGCTTAAATAAACTTATTCAAGAGATCAAAATATATATGGGCTAGGTGCTGTTAAAAGGGACCAAATTGACAAAACAAAAGATCTTTGGAAAATCAAAAATTTTTTTTTAATTAAAGTGCCCGTCTTGGGACTTAGGAATTTTATTCAAGATATTAGGGCCGTCAGTATCCTCTAATGGAAATACCAGCATTTGTTACATAGACGAGGATACATCTAGCCACACATACACTTTTGGTGTCTAATTTAAGTGCTTCGCCCCAGGGTTCCACACTAGCTACCATATTTGCAACCCAACTATAGGAATTGCCTATTTAAACCCTCTGATCCTAGATGAGGATACATCTAGCCATATATACACTTTTGATATCTAATTTAAGTGGTCTGCCCAAGGGTTCCACACTAGCTGCCATACTTGCAACCCAACTACGGGAATTGCCTATTTAAACCCTCTATCCATGTTCCGCCTGCCAACCCATCTTGTATCACCAGAACAGGCCTGTTACATAAGTCAGTCAGCAAGTTCCAGATACTTATCTATTGCCTTAGGACCCAGCCGGGTATTCCCGGTTCTGTTATTCTCGACGGGAGACTTGGTAGAGCGGTACCTGTCCTATATCAGGTATTCACCTACACTTCGGCAGTTGTCACTTGGACGTTTTTGGACATTTTGGACATTTTTTCAAATTAAAATTACTTAAAATTTTATTAAGATAATCTATTTTAATTTTTCACCAATGAGTCCAGCACCTAAAAAAATATATAATAATATATTTTTTTAAATTACTTTATTGATTAGTTAAACATGTGACATAGGCTTGGACGATTTTGGACAATCTTGGACGTTGGACAAAAACATAGTATAGACACATTCAAGTGACAACACTGCACTTCGGTACTTATCGCTATGACCGAGGCCAACACTTGCAAGACAGGATTACCTCTGTCCTCTTACCAATACCTACTTTTGCCCTTGTAAGGTTCGCTCCAACCCCGGTACCCACCATCACTTTCCTACCGGTCCTTTACTGGTTTTTCCAGACTTCCAATCCAGTTGGCCCGGAAGGGTTGATTTACCCGGCATTAGGTGCCATCATGGTTTTTCTCCCCCTGGTACCTACTTCTATAACATAGGTCCTTTTTCTCCGGTACTCGATCCGGCGGCCAGGTTGGTAGACCTTGTTCCTGAGGTCGACATCCGGTACTTCAGCTCTGGTCCAATATTCCGGTTTTGGTAATACCGTCAAAGATTTTTGCTACCTCCTTACTCGGGTCTTGCCAAATGGGTTTCTATTTTCCCGGTTCCTTGGATTTGTTTGTGTCATGAGATACAACTTCACCCAAAAGCTCACATTCGAGATGGTAACCAAGAACTACAGGTAATGTACCCAACTGAGTCATGAGATACAACTTCACCCAAAAGCTCCCATTCGAAATGGTAACCAAGAACTACAGGTAATGTACCCAACCGATCGACAGGAAACAGTTACCAGAACACAGGTCTATTTTTTCAAAGCATCGTTAGTAGGATTTGAACCCTAAACCTGCCACTTGGGAGTGACAACTTACCAACTTCTCTAAGTCGCTACACCCTCTGGAAAATTAATTTTTTATGTTGCAAATCTTATAATAAATTATAAGAAAGTGCAAACTTTAAAGAACAATATAGCAAAATTTTATTAATACGACTACTTTGTGTTTTAAATAATAAATAATTATAATCTTATTCTAAATTGATTTATGTGAAAAAATATCTTTTAAAAAATTGTTAATTTGGTCCCTTTTTGTAGCACCTAGCCTATATATTCAAAATTTTTATTCAAATTGAAAAGATTTATTATTTGACTTTTAATTTTTAGTTCAACAAAAAAATTTAGAATTTTTTTAAAAAATATATTTGATAAATATAAAAATTAAAAGTCAAATAATAAAAAGTTATCTAATTATGATATAAATTTTTAGTATATGTATTTTGATCTTCTAAATATGTTTACTTAAGCAATTATAATCAATTTATATAGTAAAATTTGGACTTTACTATATAGCAACTACTTGCAATCACTAAAAACCAATTTTATTTGAAAATAAGCTACTTTTGATTTTTTGTATAACTTTTTGTCTTAAAAAAGATATCTTACTTTTGGGAATTTGCAATTGTAAACTTGAACTTTATATATAATGTTGTGATTATATAAGAGTATTTTTACTAATAAAAATTTTAAACAGCTTTTAAAAAATATAATAATGATTATAAGCTATTTGTAATTATATAAAGGTATTTAATATATAAAAAATAGTAGTTAAATTTTGTGTGATTATTATAAAGATTGTGACTATAGAGAAGGTAACTATAGAAGAGAAAAACATAAATAATAAGATCTTGTAAGTTGGGTATACCAATCTGGCTGCTAGAATTAAGTAAGTACAAAAAAAAGATAAACTATAACAGTACCTAATGCTAAATGAATCAACTCTACTAGGCTAACTAAATTGGAAGTTTAAAAAGTATTAGTATAAGAACTAGTAGAATAGTTAAAATAAGTTGAGGTACCATAAACCTTACAAGAACAAAAGTAGATAATAATAGCAGTTTAAAAGTATTGCAAATATTAGTTAAGAGGAGTGAAAAAATTAGTTGATTTTTTAAGAGGGGAGGGGGTAAAAAAAGTTGAAATTATATATAAGAACCTGACTATATTTATATTAAGGAAGAGGGAGGGGGTAGGCCTCTAATAAAAAATAATTAGGTAATTAATGATACTGCCCTAATGCCATGGTACAAGTTACTAAAGTGTAGATGAATACCTGTATACTGTAGGACAAGTATTACTCTACAAAGTCTCATATTAAGGATAATTCAAATATATACCTTTAAGTATATTGAAAAAAGTTCTATAGAGTATGGATAAGAATCTGGAACTATCTGACTAACTAATGTATTAGAACTATTCTAGTAATACAAGTAGAATTAGCAGGTAAAGCATGAATTAAAGGGGTTGAATAAGCAATTTTTATAGTTAGGTTGCAAGTATCCTTTAATTTGTAGAGGTTTTCAAGCAAATTTGCCTGTATAATTATTATAAAAATATTTCTGATTTATTTTTTTAATAATTTAAAATATTTAAATAAAATTTGGTACAATAATATTTAAAAATAAGGATTATATTCTTGTATTATTTGTATTTATATTATAAGACAAAAAGTTTATATTGCTTATAAGCTAAAATATTAAATTTTAAAGAAATTTTTTAATTTAAAAAATAATGTACAATATCTTAGCAAATTCTTTAAATATTGGTTTGTATAATATAGTTTCTAGAATATTTTTAACTATAACTAACAGTAACAGTCATCCGATTTGTCATACAATATTAGATGTAAATTCCATATATATAAAATTTGAAAAAATTACATATAAAATTACTATAAACTTTGAAGCAATGATGTTTCTCAATACATATTAACTTCAAGGAGGTGAATAAAAAAACCTTTACTGCCAATCTACAGTTCCACCATTTTTGCACAAAACAAAAATGTAACTTCACCAAAAACAAATATTTTCTGATTTTAAGATAATAAATATATGTAACATTATGCTTTGAACAGCTTTACTTATGTGACCAAAGTAGGTTACCTTGTAAGAAAAATGGGTTGTCTATGTAAAAACATTAAAATTTTTGACTTTGCAATATAAAACTTTTTTTCATTACTTTGGGCAGTTAAGCAAAGTTGTTCAGTATGTAATTTTACTTATATTTAAAGTTAAAACATGTTTTTATGGCTATTTATTAGATAAAAAATAGAGTTGAAATTAGAAAAAATTTTTTTTTAAAAAAAATTTTTTTTCTAACTTCAACCCCATTTTTCACCTAATAAATAGCTATAAAAACACGGTTTGATTTTAAATATAAGTAAAATTACATACTGAACAATTTTGCTTAAGCGCCCAAAGTAGGTTACCTAATGAAAAAAAAGTTTTAGATTGCAAAATCAAAAATTTTAATGTTTTTATATAGACAACCCATTTTTCTTACAAGGTAAGCTTCTTTGGTCGCATAAGTAAAGTTGTTCAGGGCATGATTTTATATATACTTATCATCTTAAAATCAGAAAATATTTGTTTTGGTGAAGTTACATTTTCATTTTGTGCAAAAATGGCAGAACTGTGCCTTGGCAGAAAAGGTTTTTTTATTCACCTCCTTTTGCTCTATATAATCACGAAATTTAATTTTAAGTTAATATGTAGGTTGATAAACATCATTGCTTCAAAGTTTATAGTAATTTTATATGTAATTTTTTAAAATTTCATATATATAAAATTTACATGTGACATATCGGATATAAATTCAAATCGAATCAAATATTGGATCAATTTGAATTTGATCAAATCAAATTAACCCTAATTTGAATTTGATTTGATTCAAATATTTGAATTTGAATTTTTAATAGTAATTTTCAAATCAAATCAAATATTTGTCAAATCAAATCAAATTTGGCCATATTTGAATTTGATCAAATCAAATATAGTCAAATTTGAATTTGAATTTGATCAGATATTTGATTCAAATATTTGAAGATCAAATCAAATTGCGGAACCCTAATCGGATGACTGGTAATAGTTACCAGTATCATGTAACTAATGAATACCTAATTAAAGTAAGAATATCGATTAACACAAAATGTATTATACATATTGCAGTATTGATTATATCATATTTACTAAATTTTTTAATATTTTAAACTATAGAGCATTTATTAATATTTTTAAGCAAACCCACTAACCAAAAGCAACTATTCATTATATACACCACATATGTTGTTTCACTTATGCTTAGTAATACCTATAGAGCTCACTTTGCTCACCCTGTAGTTGCTTAATATGGCTGTTACCTCTGCTTCGCTCCTCTTTTTTAAAGCTTAATTTAATCTGATCTTAAATTTAATTCTAACTCTAACTCTAAACCTAATTTTTCTAAATGCTAAATCACAATCACCATATTGCAAATACTAATAACCTAGTACAAAAAATAAAATATAATATACCAATAATATAGTGAAACATATCAGAACACCAAGGACAGAACCTCGAAATATACATAGATAAATCAGGTATGAGTTTGCTTATTTTGGGGGATTTTTATGCAGATCTTTTCTATTTATAGTAATTTTTTGTTTATTTTTGAAGTTTTTTCTGCAAATCTTCCCTTTTTTAGTAATCCTATAATTAACCTGACCTATTTATGTATATTTCGGGGTCCTCCAAGGACAATATTATATTACCAACATGACTAGTATATTTGATCAGGTTTCTACTTTTACTTTTTTATTTATAAAACTTGACAAAGCTCTAGAGATTCTCTACTACTTCTTTGCTCAGTAGTACTACAGCTTGCCAAGGTGCTTTGCTTAAAAGTCTGTTAGTCTTTTTTATCTCTTTTTCAGATACAGAATATCCAGTAAATGAACTTTGTAGCTAACAGCAACTTGGTGAAGTTTTGTTATATTTAGATATACTAACTATATTGTTTTTATAGATCAGTTTTCTTAGAAATTTTGGTATAAGAGATTGTTGAAAAGAGTTTGTAAATTTAAAACCATTTTGAACAACTTTATTTAATACATAATAGTTAGTTTATTTAGTATAATTTGGACTTTTATATATAGCAACTATTTGTAATTATAAAATATTTACTTTTATGTATATAATTATATTATAAATATTTTATATATTATTGTGATTATATAGTATGTACCTTTATAATCATAATTCTTTATAATCACATATTTTCATAATACAAACTATATAATTATAGAAGATAAAGAAAGTATAAAAAAATAGTAATTAAATTTTGTGTAATTATATAAAGGTTAGTTGTAACTATAGAGAAGATAACTATAGAAAAAAACAGTATTTAAATTTGATTTGATTTTAAATTTTTTAAAATTTATTTATAAATTTTTTAAGCCAAAAATAAAATAGCGACCTGGCGCACAGTGACCCTAATATGATAAGCCAATCAGATTTAAGATTGACCTGGTAGTAATAGTTCCCAGTCACAGATTCCTAATTAGATCTAAACTGGTAGATTTAGATCTGTTTTTTTTTTAATTTGTTACACGATAAATACCGGTATTATTTTTTTTTTGCTTTAGGTCAACTTTTGTGAAATTAGTAAGGGCAGTGTCATTAATCATCTGATTATTTTTTATTAGAGGCCAACCCCCTATTTTTAATATACATATAGTCAGGTTTTTATATATAATTTCAACTTTTTTTGACCCCTTCCCTAGAAAATCACCTGATTTTTGTTACTCCCCTAACTGGCTGTAGAAATAGGATAAGTACTCTTTTTTATTTTTTTTTATTTTCTTGTTACAGTACTTTGAACTAACATTTTTTTTTAGGTATTTCTCATTCAAAATCAGGATTAAAACGAGAAATGAGATGGACTAGTCTTCAAATAAGTACATATCTTTTTTTTTTATCAATCTTTTTTTTTACTAACTTCTCTTCTTCGTTAGTTAGTTATTTCTTTGTTGCGAAATATAGTTTGGTCTAGTTTTTTACATAAGGTCATTTTTTTTCTTACGTCTTTTTTTCTTGTCGCAGAATCTAACTTCTCTTTTTTTTAAATATTCATTTGAAATTGTGGTCTGGGGCACGAAATAGGTGTTGAGCTTCGGTGTCATTGCTGCTGAAGCCTTCTTTGGTAGGTCTGTAACATCGTTATTTGAAACTGCAAATTGGGAATGGGTGCTTTTTTCTTACTTCATAGGGCTTGTAGGTGAAGCTTTAGAGTTATCGTTAAAGTCTCCATGCAGTATCGTTATTTGAAAACGCAAGGGCTGGTTTTTCAGATAAGTATTGAGAGATCTTTTTTTTTTATACAGTCAAACCTCTCTAAATGCACATTGTCGGGACGGGCTCTCAGGCGTGCATTTAAGGGGGGTTGCAATTAGAGAACAGCCAATCATCTAATCAAATCACGTGCCTGGTTTTAACCAATAACAACGCATGATATTTATAATATAAAATTTTTTTCACTACTGTATAACCATTGTCTCACCATTCTTGCCATTGTATTAAAACTTAATTTTTTTTTATTTTCTCTATTATTATTTTCGCCATCACTATATTTAAAACTATACTACTAAAATTAATGTTTTTATAAAGTTTTTTCTAAATTACTTAATGTTATAAAATAAAATACTTTACGTAATAAAATTTTTTCACTCGCTCTTAAAAAAAAAAAAAAAAAATTTTTCACTCGCATTTTTGTCTATTTAACAAGTTGACAATTACATGCGATTAAGAATAGTGGGAAATAAGCTCAAAGTATATGGACTCTAATTAAAAATGCATATTTTAATGCTAGTTCGATATTCTAATAAAGGAACTTCTCGTGATAAGAACAAACATTTCAAGAGTAACCAATTTAAAAACAAAAGGACAACAATTCAAGAACAGCGTATTCATTCAATATAAATGCTTAGAGATAAACAATCTACAAAAAAGATAAGTTATAAGGTTTCATAATTGATTTTTTAAAGTTTTACATATAGAGATTTTGCTAATACCTTTCCTTTAATGTCAAAATCATCACCTATAAGAAACTAAAGATTTAAAAGCCAGTACAGTACAGTATTATTTATTGTCAACGCTAAGTTAAATATTTTCAAGAGATGAGTATGATTTTTTATAAAGTATCTGATTTAATTAAGCTGACTCAAAATAAGTTTCAATACTTGTTTGCTTAAACACTACAATTCAAAGTTTTCTAATTTCTTTTTGTAATTTTGATAAGGCTTCGTCATGTTCAAACCAGGCTGTTTCACCAAAATCTTTTTGCACTATATATTGCTCAAGGATTTCTATAGCGTTTAATGCTTCTTGGTAACCAATTTCATGCATTTCTGTGCTATCGTCTTCATTTTCACTACTTTCATTTTCTGCAGATTCAATATTAGTAGTCAGATCCAAAATTTCCTGATCACTCAATACCTCATGTATATCTTTTTCCCCCGGGTAATTGATATATTTTTCAAGATCCATCATGTTAAGAAAGTTAAGCGCTTCAATATCTTCATAAAGCTCATCCATCAAATCATCATTGTTATCATCAATGGGTAGTTCTTCATTATCTTGAGCATCTGGAAGAATTCCTGTATGTTGAAAACAGTTACATATCGTTTCTGATGATACTTCTTTCCACACCCGATTAATAAACTTTATAGCAGTAAGAACCTTCATTTTTTCATCTTTTCCAGCCTCATATTGATCAAGCAACCATTTTATAAAGTAATTCCAGTAACGATGCTTGAAGGACATTATAATACCAGCATCCATAGGTTAAATGCGGGATGTTGTGAATGGAGGGAGGTAGTGGACAGTAGTGTTATGAAGAGTCAAATTGCTAGTGGAATGGGTTTTTGCACCATTTACTAAAAGAATTACTTTGCGACCAGCTATTTTCGAGTCAAACTCTTTAAGCCACTTTTGGAATAAAACTGTTGTCATCCATGTTTTATGACTTGTCACATATATAACACCAAGCCTGTTGCGATTAACACCTTTAAAGTAGCGTGGGTTAAGAGACTTACCAATTACGTATATTTTTATTTTATCTGTACCATCAGCATTGGCACAAAGTGTCAAGGTTAACCATTCTAAATTTTTTTTTACCTTTAAGACGTATAGTGGCCAAAGTAGTATCCGGTTCAAGACTAAAAAAAAAAAAGAAACAGGCTAATTAAGATAAGTATTCAGTACCAGTGGGTGGTGCGCACTACAATCAGTTCGCCGATATGTCATTTCACTGACAATCAATTCGCTGACATGTTTATTTTATAGGCAATTATTTCACCGACACTCATTCAAAGTAATTCTGCTATTTGTCATAAGGTCAGGCTTAGAACTAAAGTAAGTTAGTATGATTTTTAAAAAAACTTGTTGGTGAATGAGTTGTTGGCAAAATAATTGTTGGCAAAATAAACATGTCGATAAATTGATTGTTGGTGAAACGAAGTGATTGTTGACGAAATGACATGTATCCGTATCAGTTAACATTACTAGTTAGGTGAATATAATACCATAACTTGTTGTAATTATAATAGGTTATGGCATTTTTTGCTGTAACTCATTATAATTATAACAAGTTATGGTATTATGTTCACATCTCTAGACATTTATTATACTGTACCAGTAAAATAATCTAGTTTCATCCATATTGTAAATGTCTTTTAGATCATAGTGTCCTAGTAACTCTTTCAACTTAGAAATAGCATTGGCGATAAAATCTTCATCTACTAAGGCGTCTTCTCTATGTTTCTTTACCCGTCCCAATCCAGGCCTGTTTTTGAACTTGTATAACCAGCCTTGTGAGAATTCGAGATCAGGTATTTGCAACATTTGAGCGAAAGCTTTTGCTTTTTCTATTATAATTGCGTCGCTTAATATTATCCTATTCTGGTTTTGTAGAACCCACTTGAGTAATGAATTCTCAAGCTCTGGATGTTGGACAGTTCTCTGTCTTTTTGTAGAAGGATTACTTCCAATATCATCTTTATTCTTTATTAGGCGTCCAATAGTGGTTGGATGAACATCAAGTTTAAATTCTTTTTTTACCCACTCTGCAAGGTCGACATTGCTAATATTAGGATTTTTACTTTTGTGTGCAATGATATCTTGTCTCTGTTTATTAGTAAGTGTAGTTTTGTCTTTGCATTTATTAGAAGACATCGTTACGAAATAATTTTTAAAAAAGAAATTTATTTATTGATTTTTTTTATTAGGACTAAATAATACACGAAGATGTTTATTAGAAAAGGATTTTGGTTTTACGCATCTCAATTATACATTTTCATTTTTATAATTAATAAGTTATTTCTAACCTTTTATTAACTAGTTTTATTTTAAGGATATCAGCAAGTCTATTAAAGCGAGATACAAATGCGGTACAATACAAAATATATGCGCAATTACGCATTCACCATATAATCTTGAATTATACGAATAATACGCAATTTTCTTTACTGGAATCTAAATAAGAAAATGGTACCCGTATTATCTCAAAAATAACATCCTGAGTATTATTTCAAGGGCTTAATTTAAAATGAGTTAATAATTAATTTAGCCGAAGATTTTTTTAAACTTTAATATTTAATAGTAAAGCTTAAAAGAAAACTTCGGGCAAATTTATTATTGACTTGTTTTAAATTAAGCTAGATTAGTAATGCATCATATGCGTATCCTGAAGATTTTAGGTATCTATCCTATCCAAAATGATTGTATTTATGCGCATAATCTTGAAAATTCGAGTATAGGTATAAGTTAAGTTCATAGTTTGGGTCAGAGTTCATAATCGATTCTTTGCTCAAAATGAAATAAGTCTTGAGTGAGAATCACTTACGATTTGGATCAGGGTTAATCTTTATTTTAGTTTGAAATCAAATTTAATTCTTGAAATAAAAAAAATAAATATGTTTTTATTAATATCAATTAATGATCTTTTGATAGCTAGTATTGTAATCGCAGAATTTAAAGTCTCATACATAAGTTCTCATAGCTCTTCAATAGTTATGGCAATCCATCCAGTTTGAATATATCTTAGCCTATAATAGAGTTTTACATCTTCAGAGTCATTGAAGTCTTTAACAGCGTTGTTATTTGAAAATACAGGGAATAGTTTTCAGATAAGTATTAGATTTTTTTTTATATAATAAACTAACTACTCTCATTTTTTAGGTATTTCTTGGATTAAAATTGAGGGCTTGTAGGTGTAGCTTCAGAGTCATCGAAGTCTTTAGCGGCATCGTTATTTGAAAATGCAGAGGGATAGTTTTTCAGATAAATATTAGTTTTTTTTTATATAATAAACTAATTACGCTTATTCTTTAGGTATTTCTTGGATTAAAATTGAGGACTTGTAGGTAGAGCTTTAGAGTCATCAAAGTCTTCAGCAGTAGTGGCGTCGTTATTTGAAAATGCAGGGAAATGGTTTTTCAGATAAGTATTGGTTTTTTTTTTTATAATAAACTAATTACTTGTTCTTTAGGTATTTTTTGGATTTTGTCACTGATAATAAATTTTGTTTCTGGTGGCAGATTTCACTAGTATTGGCAAATTTTGTTGTTGATGGGTGTGAATTTTGTTGGTTGTGTCATGGGCATTGATTTTATCATTGGCAGGTTGCGAATTTCGTCGTTTGTATCGTGGCATTACTCTTATAAGTGCCATTGGAGTCGCCTTTATGAGCAGTGGATTGTTGTTGCCCTTGTTTGTTTTGTTGATGTTTTGTGTCTTTGGTTGCGTTTGCCTTATTTTGATAGAATATTACTAGTGTAATTGGCTTGTCATTGTGGTTATATATAACCGTTTTCATGGGGGTTTTTTTTAATTTAATAAAGCTGCCGCCATGGTTATATATAACCATTTTCGTAGTTTCTTTTTTTTTTTTTTTAAATTTAATAAAGCTGCCATAGTTATGCTAACCGTTTTTGTGGTTTCTTTTTTTTTTTAAATTTAATAATAAAGAACTTAAATCAATATAAATGAAGTTGCAATCTGGCCTGTAGCTCACGTGAAATTAGAGATTTGCGGACAAATTAAAAAAGATAAGTAAGTAGTAAGTTCTATATCAGGACTCAGGATGGTCAATCACTATTAGGTCAGATTTTTAGATCGGGTTCCAGAATAAAAATTAAAAATACAAGTAATCGATTTTGATTGGTCAACCATGGGGTCGCCATGGCGACGGATCGCCAAAAAATAATGCCTATTTTTTAAATCAAATAAAATATTTTAAATTTATTGGGATATATCCTTCTTGAATAATAAAAATAAATATGTTACTCTAAGTGAAATATTTATTTTATTATTTTTTTTAAAAAAATAAATGCAATACTAATCACCATCAATGCCAGGCAGCCAAATCTGCAAAAAGTTATCGGTTATTATCAAACTAGCAGTCAACATTTCCAAACATTTTAAAGGATATTTATTGGATGTATATGTTTTTATGCGCTTTTTATGCATTTTTTTTATAATAATTTTTTAGAGTCGTATTAGTGCCACACAGAGTAATAAATAATTTATTGCCACCCTATCTAAACTAAATACTAAATTGACTAACTCTAACCCTAAGGTGATGCGTGTCATCAAATTACTATTTAATTCAGACGGGGTGGTATACCAATCCGGGTGGAACAAAGACTTTCATAATTTTTAATCAAAAATTGTCTATTTTTACTAAACCCCTGTTCCGTTCCGAACAATTCTTGACAATTTTAGATAGTTGATATGTTTTCTTAAGCATGTTTATAGCAAAGTCGCGTTAAAAATTGTGATTTAATATCTGATATTAAATTTTTTTATTTGCAACGAGAATATCACTTTATGGATAGTTCACAATACAGCAATATGAAACAGAATTTTTGTAAAGAGTCACGATTTATGCTAAAATAGTTGAAAAAAGTAAAGCAATTCGCTCTAAACATCTAAAATTCATACTTTACTATTAAGACATACAGTCAACCCTCTATAAATGCATATTATTGGAACCAAACTTTTAAGGGCTTGCATTTAGAGAACATTAATTAAAAATGCATTTATGGAAGTTTAATATATGTTTGGGCCAGAAAATTAATATGCATTTAAGGAGGTCATGCACTTAGAGGGGATGCATTTAGAGATGGCCGACTGTATATAAGAAGTGGTAAATAATCCCGATCACTAAATTCGAAAAAAAATTCTTAATAATTAATTTTTAGTATATAATTTTGGTTTACATAGTTGACCGAACACCTAAACGCAGTTTAGTACATTGCATAAGACTAAGGAGTGGAATCGGTCAGAAATTTTTAGTCGATTAGTCAGTCGACTGACTAATCGATTATTCGACCAGTCGACTAATCGGCTAGTCGACTAGTAAACGTCGAATAATTGATTAATCGGCTAGTTAGATGTTATATGAACAGTAGTTTACCAATTAAATTTGCCTATTAACCTTTGAGTAATTATAATAACCAGTCAATTAAGTTTAACTAGTCGATTATTCGATTATCTGATTAGTCGACTAACGACCTTATGATTCCTATCCTTACATAGGGCTACGTAACTGCTACGTAGTAACTCCAAACTACCAACCCAAAAACTTCACCAACAAAGCATCGTTATTAAATCAAGATCAAGCCACATTATTATACTGAATAAGAAACAACTCATAGGCGCATTAAACATTTTAGAATCGCATCAAAATGACCAAAAAAAATAAAATATTGTTTTATTTTATTTTATATATTTGCTTTTTTAATTACTAGAATAAAGAATCTATTTTAATTCATGTAAATTTAAACTTTTTATATACTTGTATTATTACGGTATATAATTAAGGTTTATTTATTTATTTTACAGCTATATATTTGTTATTATATTGATATATAATTAGACCTCCCCAAATGCAACCCCCTAAATGCAATAACACTCTAAAAGCAGTCCAAAATATATTCCTGAACCCATGAATGCAGTTTTTCTTATTGTTCTCTAAATGCAAGGTATCAAAAGTTCGGTTCAACTATAGATGCCGACTTACGTCACTAATTACGTCTCAATTGTGCATTATTTTATAAACTGGTTTTTTATATATAGGAAGTAACTAAGTGATGCCACATGCATTTGAGAGGTCTAACTATAAATAAAAATCAATGGACAATGGAGTAATAAATTAAATGGATTAATGGACATATCTGATATCCATTGATCCATTGACGCCCATTGCTATAATCAATTTTTACTGATTGCCATCCCTGCGTAAAACCCCCATAGACCCATACTGATATTTCCTAAAAAGTATAATAATAATACGAAAGATGATTTACGTGATTGATGCATCAATAACGTAACTATTTCTGTGCGAGTTTCACCCTTTAGTATAATAATTTACACTAAAACGTATTACGAAATGATTGTAACATAGCGTGAAGTAATAGATACATGAAATATCAAGTAAGATTATGTCCAAAGCACGGGCCTTCTCGTGATTTTGATAATAACCTGCGGTACGTAATAGCGCGAAATTTTTTCCGTCCATGTTTACGTAATATCTGTCGGATTATTGGTACACCGATTTCGTTCTTAATATGAGCTAGCTACGATTGGTTTGTGTTAGTGGAAATTGTTCTTCGATCTTAATCTTTTTATTGGTGAAATTATAATAAGAATCTTCTCCATTTTGTAACAACTACAAAGAATTCCTTTGTTTCTTTTTTTTGACTTAATTTACATTGAAGTGTTAAAAGAACCAGCATATGGATTTTACAAAAATCATTGTTTACATTCATGGTTCTATCACGACAGCTTTCGTGCAGCTACATACGTCCGTACATGTACGTAGGTAAGTACTTATATGGAACTTGATATAGGTTTGATTTTATTACTGTATTAGAAGATCGGCCACTCAACAGATGTATTAAAAATACAATAATAATAAATGATTGGCTAGTTTATTCCTCGTGGCATTATTACGGAGCGATCCCGAATAAACTAGTATATATTTGATAAGTTCATTTAATAGAATTTAAATTCTGTAAGGTTAAAGGTTAAAATGAATTAAATACATAAGAATTTACAGGTTTTTTGTTCCTTTTTTTTTTTTTTTTTTATTATTATTATTATTATTATTATTATTATTAAATTATTATTATTAAATTATTATTATTAAATTATTATTATCATTGTATATCCAATTTATCCTTATTGTATATCTGTAAATACCGTACTATTTATTTAATAATATAATTCAGCAAGTACGCCTACTTGGCGTCCCAGAGCACAATGCCTGGGGCATAAAAATAAAATAAAAACAAATAAATAAATAGATTAATAGATTAACATATCTATATATATTAATTTAGCGAATGAGTTTACATTATAATAAGAGCGGCAGTTCAAAATTTGTAGTGTTTATTATCTTTACGTAATGCTTGTCTCGTGGCTGATGATGAAATTTGGGATCTTGATTGAAAATATATAAGCTCTACTAAAACCTACTAAAACCTACTAAAACCTACTAAAACCCACTAAAACCTACTATATATCCTAACTCTAAATCCTAACCAAACCCTAAAAAAATAATTTTTTAAAATTTCGTATTAAAAATACATAGGCCTAATTTCAGTATTGGCTATGCGATTTCTTTCAGCATTAATATAAATAGTAAAGATTATTTATTCATTGACTTATTTGATAATGCATAATTATGTAACACAACTATAATCAATGTTTGCATCTCGTGCTATTCGGAAGTAAAATTCATAAAATGTGACACTACAAAAAATTTTTTGTGGTACCGAATGGGAGAATGTAACACCACTTGGCAGTATTTTCTAATTAAATGATAATAAATTAACGAGATACAGTACCTTATTGAATTCTTCAAAAATAACGATAATACTCCAAAAATAGAATAAGATCGCCAATTTAACTTTGTAAATTAAAAGCATGCGTACGTACAAAAAATTATAACGCATCGGGAACTACATCGGAATTGAAATTTTGTATAACATAATTACATTTTCTCAATGCACATATACCCCTTTAAACAGTGGTTTTCTCATTCCACACGAGAAGTCTAAAGTGAAGGCAACCCATATAAATTTTAATACTTTTAAACTGTTGGGCTGATTAAATTATGTTTGAAATTTTATCTTTTTTCGTCGGGTTGATCCGGATTTATTAAATGTTACTAATTTGACTGGTTCGGCACCACGTGAGTTGACCCCACTTTTTAGGTCCCCCAAATGTGGAAAGTGGACAAAGGTTTGGATCAGCTAATAGTCATTAAGATTGAATGAATTATCCACCACTGATTATTGGTTTAAATCCGATCAAAACAAATACTCAATATTTTGAGATCTTATATAAACTTAATGAAGATTAACCGTTAATTCTTATCACTTGTTTGCCATTTATATAACCTATATCTTTACTTTCTTTTTTTAATGGTATATATAGATATTTAATCAATACTTGGTTGAATCTCTTCCATTAATCACTTCACAAGAACATTATGATTAATGGCTTCTATTGCTCCTGTAACAAAGGAACAATATACCTTTATAGCTAACTCATGTGTTCCTCTGAATATTCTTTCCCTCATTTCTACTATTATCTCATGCGTGACATTTGGCTTTATACGAATATATTATCCTAGTTATGCTGATCGGGTTTCATTTCGTTTAAGCTTTGCGGCTTTAATATGTGATATAGGTTATTCTGTTCACGTTTTAATTACTTTAGTTTGGGATAATACTCCTGGGTTTTTATGCGTATATGCGGTAAGATATCCATTAGCTTTCTTTCTTGATATTTATTAGCTTTCTTTTTTTGACATCCTATTAGCTTCATTTTTGATATCCGTTGACTTCTTTTTTAATATCCATTTGCTGATATCCACTAGCTTCTTTTTTAATTTTTTTTTTAATTTGTTTTTATATCCAAGACTTGGGCAGTAGTATTTTTTGGTCTTATTTCCCTATTCTTTACCGTTTGTATAGCTTTGGTATGTATTATAATTATACTTTATCGTGTTCTTTAATATATATTTCACTTGTCTTATTTTATTTACTTTATTTTAGAATCTTCATTTAATATTCATAAGCGAATTCGGAAGTCATTATAATTTCGAAAAATACTATTTCATCATTTCATTTTCCTTTTCCCTTTTACTTTCTCTCCTTCCTCTTGCCGGTCATATGTATGGTTATGATGAACCTGAATCGTATGTATATATATTATTTATTCAATATCTTTAAGGATAAATGTTTTTGGTGCAGGGTGCACCGGTGCACCCTATAGTAGCAAATACAAATAACGATTAGAGTTAGGAATAAGGTTGGGTTAGGGTTGGGTTAGAATTTAAAATAACATCGCGAGATGAACATTTTTTTGTTAAAAATGCAACAGGGTTACCTAGTAAAATTTCGAAAAACATAAACGGGGTGCACACGGTGCAGGGTGCACCAAAAATTAATGCAAATTTATCGATTTTTATTTAATATATTCATATTTATTAATACTTGTTATAGGAGCTGTTGGTATGTTGATTCGGGTAAAGAACATAATATAATATGGCAGTGGCTTACTCTTTTTGGTTGGATAGATTTATCCATATTGTATTGCGCGATAGTTGTTATCATGGTCGTTATAAAACTCAGATCTGTAGATATTGATGATGATTTTGATCCTTCGACTTCTCAGTTATCTGGTTCTCCCACATTAATTAATAAGAAAGTGATTTCTTCTGTTGTCAGAAGGGTCGTGTGGTATCCTGTGATACCATTGGTAGCTCAATTTTGTAACTCTTTCCTTGAAACTTATGCTTACGTTAATCGTATAGTATCTTATCCTCTACTTTTACTTTGCACCATTGGCATGTCAATTCAAGGTAATATATATATATATATATGTATGCTATATAAGTTTATACGTGATTATTCTGTTCTGTTATTTAATATTTTGTTTATCTGATCTTTTTATTCCTTAGGATTACTCAACGCTATAGTATTTTCTCAAGATATTGCCGTCACTCGTGCATTCCAAGCTGTTAAACTACATTGGTGGATTACCAATGTTAATACTTATGAGTCTCTTTATCCACATTTATCTCACAATAAAAACATTATCAATGAACTTAACAGGCTTGGAAAATCCAATGATTTTATTGAATTGAAAACTTTAAATTGCAATAAGGCTGAAGTTATTAAAAATGAAAATGTTATCAATGACGATATTATTAACAATAATAATAATCATCATCATTTTAATATAATAGTTATTAATAACAATAATAATAATTTAGTTTTACAACCTTCCTTTTTAGAATGGTTAAGATACATGATATTAATTAAACTCTTCTCGGTTCCAATAATTTCATCTGATTCTTTATCACATATTAATTCTTGTTCTGGGAATAAGAACAATATCTCTTCTACTCTCTATGGAAAGAACTATTCAAAGCAGGATATAACTTTGGCAAATCAAATTGATGATCATAAGATACATTTAGTTCTCCCTGACATTGTTCACTTAAAAGATTCTTCAACATCTTCATCTTCAACATCTTCACCATCTTCAACATCTTCATCATCAAATTTATTATCTAATTGTGCAAATTCATCAATTTCATATGATCCTTTAATTGGTAGTTCTAGAGGTAATAAAACCAGTCAAACTAATATAAGTGGTATAAATACACGTTCATTTAGTCCTATCACACATTTAATAGATATACCAAAATGTACGGCTGGTAATGATAATGAATTTACAAATGGATTTAGTTCAGATATTGATAAATCTCAAGAAACCGAAGAGTATAATCTGATATTAAAAAAATTATAAAAAATTTGTTATTAATTCTTTCAATAATTGTAAAAATAATTTCTTTGTAACTAGCTTAACAATTTTTTTTTTCTATATTCTATTTGAGTGTTAAGCATGTATATGTAATATTTGTAAAATTGAGTAATAAGATTTACAAAAGATGGCACGAAGTGCCACACCATATTGTTTGATACATTTTTTTTTGTTTTTTGTTTTTTTTTGTTGATTGTGTCAACAGATCTTCAAAAGTTGTTTAAGTTTTGAACTTAACTTAATAGCTTTAGTATATGATATTCGTAAACAAAATCAAATTCAGAAATCAATGGAATATATTGTTACACTATTTATAGTTAATATTTAATATTTGCGAACTTAAATATTAGCAAAGCTGGTCGAAAACGACACCGGCAAAACTGGGCGAAACTGACGAAACCAAAAATTGACAAAGCAATAGAAACTGAAAGTTGTAAAAACTAGTAAATGAAGCTAAAGGTAAAACTTAACGAACTAAAAATAAATGTTATTAATCGAAAGAACTGGTATTAGGAACTGTTACATTTATACTGTCTCTTAAGACATAATTTTGCTACTATTTAATAGCTGCTCGATACGTGATTATCGAGGAAGCTTTTGCCTCGAATCTATTAAACGATCGAACATGTGGCACGTTATATTATGTTAATCACTAACCATCTCTACAAACAAAGCTATAGAATCATTTCATTTATTTAAACATGAAAAAACTGTAGTTTTGTTTTTTTAAAGTGGCAAAAAGAAAGGACTTAATTTAGTTTCATTTTTAAAGAAATGACTCTATGGCTTCGTTTGTAGGGACGTAATACTAGTCTTTGCAAAGTTTTATACAAAACTATCGAACCGTTAGGGCTGTGCATCTGTTTAAAATTTGTATTAATAAAATTCTTTAATAAATTTTATTATATGACACATATAGTTTTGATTTACATAGTATACCGCATGACCGATCGTACATAAGCATGTAGTAATCAATAATGCAATAAGTGATGTATGTATGATGATGATTATTTATTAGCGAGTATGTACAGTAATAACCGAGTAAGCATGAGGTACGAGGCAATTGAGTAGTGTGAGGTAATCGATCATAGGCATGGGAAAATCGATGTGAGTTAACTTTGTTTTTTTCTGCGAACCCGACTTTCGTTCTAGTTACATCGATCCCTCCCCCCGACCCGAAGTGATACAATATTTGATTGAATGGCCTGCTGCGACGGCAGCCATAAAATCGTGGCCTGTCGGGACGACAGTCACGAGTATACTTGCTGGCAAAACACGGACAAATCCCAAATTCAAAAAAAACAATTGCTATTTGTAAAAAATTAAATCAAAAAAGTAGGTCTGAAATTTTGCAAATATGTTATCTATAACAATAAAAATATCTACTATTTGTTTAAACAAAGATTATTAATAAAGTTTTTGAGAAATTAATTTGGGATGTATTTGGGATTTGGGCGCGGACAAATCCCAAACTATAGTAATTTGGGATTTTGCCAACATGTATAGTCACGAGTAATAATAGCTTGCCGTGACGACATAATGTGACAGTTAAAAAAAAAAAACGATGCTTACAGAGATTGCGTAGGTTGCTCGATAGTAGAAGGGCAATACCCGTTTATAATATACCCATAAATAAAATATTTTCTTAAATGATCGACAGTTTTCACAATAATTGTGCATTATATAATCAAGAAAAGAAAGAAAAAAAGTTAAAACGGCACCTAAAACCCAGCAACATTTACTTGTTTTTAGGGGAATGAACTAGGAAAACCAGTCAGCGGATAATTTGAGTTTTTAAAAAATACGATTTTGTCACTCGACCCATATTCAACCAACATGACTTTGAAATACACATATAGGATTCCGTCTCGTTGCTCACGTGGTCCACAGTCGGTCCCTAGCACCGTGTCTAGTTAAACCAACCTATTTTTGTTTAACATCCGATCTGCTCGGTCAGGCTAATAAAAGCAATCAATTTCGATATCAGGGTTTTCCACCCGAGCTATCGACCACACCTATAAATCCACCTAACCCACCGTCTAGTGGTGGGTGGGCGGGTACTACCGACAAAGTTAGACTGCGTCGAGCTAGCAGCATAGACAAAAGAGGGAGAACAATTTCCCGCTCTTCCCTTCTTAAATGGCTATTCCTATGACCTCATATTTACTCAACCAAAACGACTTCTCTCATCCAATACATCATTCTTACAATATCCGTCACGAATACCTCATACTTACCAATGTACGTACGTACGTACGTCATGGTTCTGGGTCACGGTCTCGTGACAATGGATGCTTCGGGACTTCGTTCAGGGCAAATTCCCCAAAAATCCTTTGGTTTTATTCTAAAAGTCAACTAACTCTTCGGAAAAACCACGTTGCTGTCTTCGAACCTTCAGTCCGAAAATAGCTATATAATTTCCGGAGAGTTAGATGATTAATAAGACGAAACCGAAGCATACCGAAAATATGTACAATGTTGCGCTTCGGATGGGCACGTGTAAGTTTGAATGCCTACTACAGAATTCAAAAATTTCTCAATTGGTTACTAACAGACTTATGCACAGTACGTTGTAAATTTGAAAATAAATTCTTTTAACGAAAAAAAATTACTTAACAGGTTTATATATTTTATTTAATGAAAAAATTTTAAAAAAGCTAAAGAACTTAATAATTTATTAAATAACTTTTTTTATATACGGTCGACTCTATACGATATAGAAAACCTCTCTATAAGAACTTGTATTTTTCAGTACAGTCAATTCGTTATAGGTTATATTTGTGATAATAAAAGTAACATTAAAGATTATTTAAATAACTAAGAAAAGGTTCTCTTACGAAATACAAATAAGCTATTTAAAGAGCTTTTAGCATATAAACTTACTCCTAGGAAAACAGATTTTTTTTGATTGCGAGGACTTAATGGTATAGTCATAGACCAGATTTTGTGTGTTTATTGGTCCAGTTTAGCTTCGGTCGTGAACAAAGTTGGGTGTAATAACTCATACAGGGGGTTCGTCGGAGTACATCGGAATCATGGTTGTCTGGATCGGAATTGATCAATTTTGCCCCAAGATCATAAAAAATTTTACTAATAAACCATATCCAGTCATTAAGTAAAAAATGCCCAGCTGATGATTTTGCTAACAACTAGGGCCAAAGGCCGACCTAGATCCAACGCATTCGACTCGGAAATTTGGGGCAGCCCTGTAAAAATCGGGTGAGATATTAATTTGATCGATAGACCGGAAGGTCTAGTTCGGGTCACGCGATATGGGGAAAGGTCATATCGGCGGATTTACCCTGATTGTTTAATGTATGTTTTTTATTACTAGTATATATTATATATAAAAATAATTTAAGGAGTATATAATTAACAATAAAGATACAAAATTAAATTAAACTAAATTTGTATCGTTATTGTTAATTACTCCTTAAATTATTTATATACACGTAATAAAAAAAAACATATTTTTAGTTGCGAAATTTAGTTCGTTTTTACAAACTCATGTAAACCCAATTCCGCAAATTCGCCGATATGTTAATTTATTATATTTATTATGCAGTTTCATTATCGTCGGGAAAACAACTAATGCAATTACGTGTTAAAGGTTTCTCTGTATTAATGCTTATCAAATAAATTTAATGCATCAATTACACCCGAACATAAATGCAACTAATACTAGTTGTGCATATGCATATATCTGCGAGCGATAATTCCCTCCTCCTTTCGTAATCTGAAGCCCAACCTACGATATTTATATCTCTTAGTTTATACTGGAGTTTTACTCTTTCGCTTTGGGTTTTAATCACTCGATTAGAGTTAATCTTTCTATTGGGTTTAAGTCACTCGATTTGGGTTTCGATCACTCGATTGGGATTTTAATCATTCAACCGTGCCACAATAATCTCTTCCCAAAATAAGATAATACGTGGCGATAATACGTAATAATTATGCTAATCAAGAAAATAAAAATAAAAATAGAAATAGAAACTGAGCACAACACCGGCAAACTCATATACCATGAAATTATTTCTTTTTGTTATTTTCTCATGTATTACGATGTAAACATGTTTATTCAAATTAAAAAAATACTCAGCTGATAATTCGTTGCGAATCTTGATAATAAATTGCCGGATGACAACACCAATACCGGGAAAATTGTCGAATATGGTAATTTATTCATTTCCGAATAATAACAATACCGGGAAATTTGTCGAATATGGTCATTTCCGGCTAACACCAATACCGGGAAATTTGTCGAATATGGTAATATGATTCATTTGCCAAATTACAGTGAATTTATGAAATTCCTCAATTTTTAAATGTAGATTTTAGGAAATGCCCCAGGTTAAGGTGCGTGTAATTCATTCTTTTTGATTCGCAGGGTTCGTTTTTTTTTGTTTCATAAAAAAAGGTCCACTTTTTTGTTAGGGTTAGAAGGGTTGTATAATACAAGTTAGTATTAATTTTAGCATTAATTTTAGTATGAAAAAAAGAGTGCCTTTTTTATAAATCAAAAAAGATGGACACTGTGACTCAAAAAGAATGGGTTTGCAAGTTGGATTATTATAATTAATTTATATGCCTAATAAGGGTAGAGAAGGTGGGAATATGGATTAGATTAGAAATGGATAGGTTGGTTTAGGTTCAGTTTTTGGTTTGGAACCTTTAGGTTCCATTTCTAAAACCTAAGAACCTGGTTTTTAAAAAGGTTCAAAACCTGGTTCCTTTAAAATCTAATCAGAAACATAAAATTAATTTATATTTTTGTATTAATACAATAAGTTATTAATTGGCTCTTTAGTTAATCATTTTTTATTTATTATACTATTATATTTATTATATTAATTAATTTCAAAAATGAATCTAAGAACCTAAGAATCTACCATGAACCTAAAAACCTATTATGAACCTAAAAACCTAGGTTCCAAAATTGGAACCTGGTTTTTAAAAACCAGGTTCTAAAACCAGGTTCTTAGGTTCTGAACCTAGAAACTTTATTATTTCTAGATTAGTCTAGACAGAGAACCAAGAAAATTTTTTAGAATTTGGTATCAATTTATTAATATATAATTTGGTAACTATAATTTGGTAACTATAATTTGGTAACTATAATTTGGTAACTATAATTTGGTAAAAAAAAAAAACAAATTTAGTAAACAAAGTTTAGCTAAATTTCATAAATTTGGTATAATAATTAAATTATTTTTTTAAATCAAAAAAATTGATAATTAACTAAATTAATATAAAATAAAAATATAATTCATATAAGTAAGTACCAATACTTTAATTTGAATTAAAAATTTTAAAATCAATTAAAAAGTACTAAAAATATTTTTTTAGTCTGTTCTTTATATAAGTTTGTTATTACTTATAGTGTTATCAATATAGCAACAGGTTGAAGATATAAAAAAAATTTTGTGCATACTATATTAGAACTTTTTATACAAACATTATTTTTAATATCTGTTTAGTAACTTTTTTTTGGTATATAACAACTGTTATATAATCTATATTTACTATGAAAAAAATAATAAAATTTATAAATTGGTTTTAAATTTTTTAAATAATAATCTATAGATAATAATTTAATAATATTTGATACAAAATTTTTAAATACAGTCAGACCTTGATATAATTACTAGCAAGAATTTGGTGCCTATAAAAAGTTGTAGCTATATAAAAATCAATTTTTATATAGTTTATAATAGTTAGAGCTTAAAAATAGTATAATTATATTAAGGTTTAACTATATCAAAAGTGACTATATTAAGGTCTAAATATAGTTATTTTTTATATAATTATCTAGTTTATTTGGTACCTTTATTATTATTATTATTATTATTATTAGTTTTATTTTTATAATATCATAGTAGAAACTTTATTATATATTAGATAATTTTTAATAAAAAGATTTTTACTCTATTTGTACTACTTAAAAGGTATACAATATAATATTATACCTCCTATTTTTTGTTTAGTATTATAATTAATTATTCCAAATTAGTTTTTAGCTAGAACAGATTGGAGAAAACCTAAATACATTTTTAAAAATTATATAAAGAAGTAATTAAATAAGGACTTATTTAGATTTAAGAAATATAATATGCAAATTTTCTTTGTATAACAAATAAAAAAATTTTTTTAAAATTTGTAATATCAAAAAATTTTATTTATATAACTATCTTTTGAGCTTTAACAAAAAAAATTTATTGTAAAATTTTGGTATATACTATTAGGGCAGTGCATTAATCACCTGATTATTTTTTATCAGAGGCCTACTCCCTCCCTCTTTCTTAATATATATATAGACAGGTTCTTATATATAATTTCAACTTTTTTTATCACCTCCACCCTAAAAAATCATCTGATTTTTGTCACTCCCCTTAAAATAATCTAAAAAGTGCACCTGTGTACTCTGTGCCTCCAGTACTCTTTAATGTACTAGTAATAATTTTATTTGAAGTTGGATTAAAACTAGGATCAAAATTAATACAAAATTGCAAAAGAATCATTTTTTGTTAGAAGCGCAGTAGGTATTATTTTACTAAAATTTTGAGATATAAAATAGAGGATACAAAGTGCATAGTGCACTTTTTAGTAAAGTTCTATACAATTATCTACTCTAGAATTTATCTTAAATCTAACTCTATCTTTATACTAATTTAAATTTTTATTATTTTTAGGGTGGTGACAGATATTACGTAATATTTTAGGGGGGAGGAGGTTTCTGAAATCTTACGTTAAATATAGAAGTTTATAATAGCCAATCAAATTTCTCTTATGTAGGGGGAGGGGGGTAGGGGGTATAGTAAAATTATATTATATAATATAAGTCACCACCCTTATTATACTGTATAAAATTTATTTTGTTAATTGGTACACAAATATAAAAATTATAGTCACCTCTCTTTAATCCGAACAGGCTATTCCAAAAGATTTTGTTTTGTATAGAGAAAGTCTGGAATACAAATTTCTCTTTCTAAACTGAATACTAATAGAAATTTCAGTATATAAAAAGTAATTAATAAAAAAAATTATTAAGACCATTTGTTATATAATCTGTCATATGCTATAATATATATTGTACAGTAGAATTTACCTAAAGCCATCACATTTTAATTATAAAAATTTTTAAATTGTTATAACTCTTTAAAAACAAAAAATATTTTAAAAATTTCTTTTGATAATTTAATAGCTTATTGTTTAAATTATTAAACTATCAATAAATTTTTTTAAATATCTTTTATTTTTTTTAATTTTTTTATTTTTTTATATCAAAGTTCCCGCTCTGAGTGAGAGTTTATTTAATCAAGCCTGTGGATCAAGGGCGCCTCTTTGGGCAGCCCACAATTGTTATATTGAATGAAAGTACAACTAGCCACATGTACAACTTTTGGTTGTCTAATTGAAGTAGTCTGCCTGAAGGTTCTACACTAGTTGTCATACCTACAACCCAACTAGGGGATTGCCTATTTAAACACTCTGGTCCAAGCTTCGCATGTCAATCCTACTTGTGATCACTGGTACAGCCCTCCGATACATTAGTTAGTCAAAGACAGTCCCGGATGCTAACTACATCCCCTTAGGACTAATTGATCCTCGCAGTACACTTGGTAGAGCAGTCCCTGTCCCACACAGGTATTATCTACACTTCGGTAACTTACGCACTCACCGAGGCAAGCAACTTGCAGTCAGGGAATACCTAACTGCTACCATTACCTACTTCTGCCCTTGTAAGATTCCTTCAACTCCAGTACCGACCATTACTTTCCTATCGGTCTTTCACCAATACATTTCAGTTGGCCCGGAAGGGTTGATCAGGATTCCGAATAATCTATGTGAGGTTATATTTAAGCATTATAGTAAAAATTTTTTTGGTTAGCGGGTTTGGTTTGGTATATATAAGCTACATTTCACACATTAGATCAAACTTTCACCCATTTTACCTTTTTTTGAAATACAACAAATCTAAAAAAAATAAAAAAAAAAAAAAAAAAAAAAAAAAAAAAAAAACCCATTCAAAAAAAAAAAAAAAAAAAAAAATATTTTTAAAGTTCAAAATTTCTTAAGCCCATTTGATCTGTAAGCTGCCAAGGATTATAAAAATATATACCACAAAGTGTGCCAAAGAATTTAAAAAAAATAGCCATTTTGACCAATTTTTATCACCTCCCCCTTTTACCCCTATCTCTTTTTTTTACCTCTCTCTTCCTCTTTTTCTCTTTTACTCCTTTCTTCTTTTTACCTGCTGGATTACTATTATAGCCCAGATTTTCATTAGCACATTTCAAATATAACATTTATAAAAATTACCTCCATTAGCATTCTTTAAAATAAACCTATTTTGCTATTTAGTGGGTTTCAAATATAACCTTTTTCTCCAATACCTACTTTTTAAATATAACCTTTTTTGAAAAACAGCCCTCCATTAGCTATTTTTCAACTATAACCTCACATAGATTATTCAGGGTTCTGGTTGATCTACCTGGCATTAGGTACCATTATGGTTTTTCCCCCCCTGGTACCTACTTCTATAATATAGGTCCTTTTCCTCCAGTACCTGATCTGGCAGCCAGGTTGGCACCGTATTTTCCTGAAAATAAGCTATTTTTTTTTGGGCAAAAAGTTATACGAAAAATCAGGGGTAGCTTATTTCCGATAAAATCAATTTTTGACCGATCGCAGAAAGTTGCTACATAGTAAAGTCTAAATTTTACTATGTAAATCGATTAAAATCGATTAAATAACCTTGTTTGGAAGATCAAATACACTTACTCTGAAATTTTCATTAAAATTGGAGAAGTTTTTATTATTTAACTTTTAATTTTTACGTTCGACGAATATATTTTTTTAAAAAATTTTGATTTTTTCGCCAAAAGTAAATATCAAAAGTCACTTAATAAAAACTTCTCTAATATTTATGAAAATTTTATAGTAAGTGTATTTTGATCTGCTGAATAAGTTTACTTAATTGATTTTAATCGATTAACTTAGTAAAATTTAAACTTTACTATGTAGCGACTTTTTCAATCGTAGGGGTAGCTTATTTTCGGGTTAAAGACGTTTTGGAGTTTTTTGACCAAAAGAGGAAGTAGCTTATTTTCGAAGGTAGCTTATTTTGGGGAAAATACGGTAGACCTTGTCCCTAAGGTTGACGTCCGGTTCTTCGGCTCTGGTCCAATATTCCAGTTTTGGTAGCACCGTCAAAGATCTTTGTTACTTCCTTACTCGGGTCTTGCCAAATGGGTTTCCGTTTTACCAGTTTCTTGGATTTATTTGTATCATGAGGCACAACTTCAACTTCACCAGAAAGCTCCCATTCGAGATGGTTACCAAGAACTACAGGTAATGTACTCAACCGATCGACAGGAAACGGTTGCCAAAACACAGGTCTATGTTTCAAAAGTGTCGCCAGTGGGATTTGAACCCTAGACCTGCCACTTGGGGGTAACTACTTACCAACTCCTCTAAGTCACCACACCCAATATCTTTTATTTTTAAACTATTATTAATTTAAATTTATATATGATTCTAAAATTTTGGTGTTTATATATAAAAAACATAATTTATTAACAAAAATTTAAATGTTATTAATTAATTTAAAATTGTATTAAGTTTGTCTGCATTTTTATTAGATAATTAGATTATACTACAGCTAAAAAATTGGCACCTATATATAAAATATGTTGGCTTTAGATGAATTCCACTATATAAAAAAAAAACTAGTTGCACTATTTTTTCAAATTTTTGCAATAATTTTTATTTGTTGCTCATATAATTTGTTAATCTAGCCTATAACCCAGGTTAAATATCTGGTTACTATTACCAATCTGAACTATGACTCAAGTTAAATATCTAACTCATTAGGTTATTATTATCTGACCCAGATCATGACCCAAGTTAAATAACTTATCCATCGGGTCACTATTATTTAACCCAGATCACAACCCAGATTTAAATATCTAATTTGTTGAGTTACTATTATCTGATCCAGATTATGATCCAGATTAAATATCTGATTTGTCAGGTTACTATTATCTGGCCTGGGTTAGAACACTAGTTTTAATTAATCATATAGAATAAATTTTATTTATAATACAAATAAATTTATTTATAAAATAAGTTATTTGTGCTAGCCAAATACTGTTCAGATCATAAAACAAATTTATAAGTTAATTCGATATATCTAGAGGAAATACATATATAATATTTTGTTTTGAAAGTTTTAGTTCAGATTATCAAAAGTTCAGTATATAGAGGGCTAGATTAGAGAAAGATGACTGTATATTTATAAAATATATAATAAATTAACACATTATATTATATTGTATATATTTATTTATTAAATAAAATTATAGTTAGAACTCTATAAATGCAACCTCCATAAATGCAATACCTTTCTAAATGCACATTTTTTTCTATTCCGTAAGATGTTATTAGTGCTAAATGCAGGTTCCATATTCTGTAAATGCACGTTCTCTTGAATAACATTTTATATTACACTAACCTCCCTAAATGCACATAGCCAATCAAATTTTAGTATTTAAGATAGGTTATACAGTTTTGGTAAAAGTTATACAAACTTGATGATCAAATTTTTAAAGCTACAATTTAATTGGCTTACTCTAAATGCAAACCTCCCTAAATGCACGTTGTAGGCTTGTCCCTACAAGTTGCATTTATAGATGGTTGACTATAATAAACTTAATAAGTACTTTTAAAAATAAACAGTTTTTATTATTTCTTAAAAATTTCAAAATATATTAATTTAGTAAAGTATTAAAGTATTATTTTTTAAAAAAGGAAAATAAATTTGTCACACTCGTAACATGTTGCACTCTCTGCTTTGACCAATCAAATTGCATGATTTTATAGGCAAAAATTTTTATTTTTTAAAAATTTAAAATTTTACTTAATAAAGTGTAAAATATATATATAATAGCACATTATATAATGTAAAATTTGATTTTGAACAACTTTTCTAAGCTATAAAGATAGATTGTCTTAGTAAAAAAACCTTTTATAAGAAAATCAAAATTTTCTAAAGGTAACTTTTTTTTACCAAAACAATCCATCTTTTTAGCTTAGAAAAAGTTATTTACATAAAATTTTACATATAATACTTAAATATAAATATAGATATTAGTAAAAAAAAAAGTTTTATATGTGCTAACATTTGAATTTTTGATTTTTCTTATAAACCATTTTTTTTACTAAGATAATCTATTTTTATGACTTAGAAAAAGTTGTTCAGAATAAAATTTTACATTATATACTTTGATATCGCTTATTTATTTTTACATTTTGCTTATAAAATTTTTAATTTTTAAAATTTAAAATTTTTTGTTTACAAAATCATGCAATTTGATTGGTCAGCATTAGGGGTGCGACAAATTTCTATTCCTTTTTAAATAATATATTAGTAGTTCAAATTCTACTAGTAATAAAATTTTGAATTTTTGTTTGTATAATAATAATTGTTTTTATTAATTGTATTAGCAGATTTGTATTTTATACTAGATCTATAAGCTACTAGAAGCTTTTAAAATATTTATATAATTGTCTGAAGCATAGCAAGAATTTATTATAAAAATGTAAATATTATGAATTCTGCATTATGCATATATTAGCCAATTAGCTATAAAGATTGATACAGATTAGCCTAATGTTTATTCTTGGTGTTAGACACTAACTAATATCTGTTTTTCTAGTATTATATAAAAATACAAACTATAGCTAAACTCTATATGGGGGCTCATCAGTAGAAAAGGAGTAAAAAGTTTTTACTACTTTTTTTTTAAATTTTAAATTAAAATAATTCAATAACTACTATATCAAATTAAATAATTTTTTTTTTATTTTAATTTAATAACTACATATAATTAAAATAAAAAAAAAATTATTAAATTTAGTTTAGTAGTTATTGAGATATTTTAGTTCAAAGTCTAAAAAACTTTTACTTAGAAACTTTCTACCTCCTTTCTACTGACGAGCCCCCATATAATCTTACAAAAAGTAATTATATAGATTATATTCTATATAATTATATCAGAACTCTAAGCTATACATAAATAGGTAACAATTTGCTTTTACTTATTTTTGACTACTTTTTTTGTAGATCTTTTTTATATTTAGTATATTACTATTTATTTTTGACTATTTTTTGTAGATCTTTCTATTTTTAGTAATATATTAAGATTTTAATATTGTTATCTGTTTATAGATTACTTGGGGCATGTTATATCTATATTATAAAATGTAGTTAGTGATTATATAAAAGTTTTAATAAATAAAAATTTTTTAATTTTGTTTTTTTTAATAATTGATTATAATTTTTATATACAATAGTTAAAATTATACTAAGTAAATTAATTATAAAGCTTTAAGAATAATATTTTATTATTATACTTTTACAAGTTAGACCACATAAAGTTAATTTTTTGGTTCTTATAACCTGGTCAGGTCATATTTTGAAAATTTTTTGAAAAATATATTTTATATTTTAATAGTCAGGTAGGATTTTTTTAAAAATTTTATAGATTTTATATAAAATTTTTAAATAAAAATTAGGCCGAGCAAGTCATTTTTTTTGTCTTATGTTATAAGAACCAAAAAAATTAACTTTATATGGTCTTATATTTAGACAAAAAAAAAATTAAAAAATTAAAAATTTTTTAATTTAACTATAAGTTATAAAAGTATTTAATAAAGTAGATTGTTAAATTTTGCAGGTTGCTATATCGCAGTTAATCTGATTGGCCAATTATATCGCAGGATCTTGTGTAACAAAATGAATGAAAAATTACAAAAATTACAAAAAATTCAAAATTTTTAAATAACTTGAAATTTCTTATATAAATTAGTCTTGGGCTTCTAATTAAAAATTTTTAGTACTTAATTTTGCATATATATATGCACCCTCTAACCTAATATTAATACTAGTTCAGACTCTAACCCTAACTAATAATCATTTTAATTTTTTTTAAATATTAACCTGTGATATTGCAACTTGCTAAATTTATCAAAAACTTTAATAAATTTGGGTGGCAATCAATTAATCGACAATCACTTCACCTACATAACATTTTACCGACAATTATTCACCGACACGTTTATTTTACCGACAGTTTATTTCATTGAAGCTCATTTTACTGACAAAGTAATTCTGGTCATTATCATTAGGGTTAGAGTAGAATTAGGTAGAATTAGGGCTAAAGTTAGGGTGCTTTTTGAAAAAAAAACTTGTCGGTGAAATGAACTTCGGTGAAACATACTGTCGGTAAAATGAACTTGTCGGTGAGTATTTGTCAGTAAAATGTTATGTCGGTGAAGTGATTGTCAGTGAAATAATACAAACCCAATAAATTTTATCATAATTTTAAAATATATATAAATTTGTATTTTAAACAACTTATTTACTTAATATGATTTTAATATAGAAATAGAAATTTGTCATACCTGCAACATGTCACATCCCTGATTTTGACCAATATCGCACAATTTTGTAGACAAAAAATTTTAAGTTTTAAAAACAATATGTATATATCACACCAGTGGTGTTCAACACCAGTAAATACAAATTATGGGCCGGTGCAGAAACATTTGTACCTCAAAAAATTTTATAATTTTGACACTAAAGAAAATTTTTTTCTTGATTAATTATTAAAAATTTTTTAGTGTCAAATAAAATAGGTTTTAATCTAACTTATTATAATATTTTTATTGTTTTAACATTGGTTTATTTTAATAATTAAGCATGCACAATTTACTGTATTTGAAAAAAAACCAAAATTTTTTTTTTAAAAAAAAAGATATTTTAAATAATTTCACAACCAATATGCAGTTCTATAAGCTGATACTTCGCAAGTACATTAATGTGCATATGATAAAGATATGGTTAAAATTTGAGCAAAATTGGATCACTGGTTGTGAAGAAATTAAGCTTTAAAGAGAGGTAATTTGATTTTTTTTACTATATATGCGTATATATAAATTACTATAGTAAATTATAAAGTAAAAAAAAAGTTACTATTAATAAATTTTTTATTTTATCAATAAAATAATTAAAAAAAATTTATTTTTATCAATTCGGTAACCTAATAAGTATATTAAATTAAAAAAATTAAAAATTAATTTGTACAAAAAATATTTTAATCAGAGCTATTTGAGGTACAAATCTTTTTGCACTGGCCCATATTATGCAAAAAAATTTTTTGCTGTTAGGGTTAGAATTAGAGTTTATATTAGAGTTTGGGTTTGGGTTAGGGTTAGTATATACTAAAATTTTGCAAGGAATTTTTTTTGTTAGAATGTGAAGATAGGTTTCTTAGGCAGAATTTTTCGATATAAACAATTTTTGAAAAAAAACACATTTTTTCAAAAATTCGAGTTACACCTGATCTTCAAATTATACGAATTTCATGAATTTTGATTGATCAAAACATATGTGGTGTTTAACACCAGTGGTATGCTTTATTAACGTCCTTTAAAAATTAAAAATTTTATTAGTAAAATGTAAAAATAAATAAATAAAATTAAAGCATATAATTTAAAATTTTATTCTAAAAACTTTTTCTAAGTCATAAAGATAGATTGTTTTAGTAAAAAATATTTTATAAGAAAAATCAAAATTTTGAATGTTTGCATATATAAACCTTTTTTTACTAATATAATCTATATTTACGTTTAAGTATTATATATAAAATTTTATGCTAAACAACTTTTTCTAAGTAATAAATAGATTGTTTTAGTAAAAAAGAATTTTTATATATGCTAACTTTGGATATGTTTGATTTTCTTATAAAATGTTTTTTACTAAGACAATTTATCTTTATGACTTAGAAAAAGTTAGTTGGTTTTGAATTTCAGTCTAAATTAAGCTTAATTCATACTAAAATTTGAAATATCTCTCTATATATCATTTTATAATTATATGGCAAATATAATATAAAAAAATAATTTAAAGAATTATTATTAATATTATCCAGGATGGTTTCACTAATCACTATACCATAATTATCTCATATATAACTGATATCGATTGTTAATCATCAGTGATAATCGATTGTTTTTTTTTAGTTTATTTAAATATACTTTATTTCTAGATAACAGCTAGTGAAGTTGTTATTGAAGCCTTTGCTATTGGAATCGTTGTAGGAGTTATTGTCAAAGCTTGTAGATTTCATGTTATTAGTGTCATAGTTGTTGGTAATTGTAATTTCACTATAGTTTCGCTTTCGTTGGTGCTTTTGATTTTGCTATAGTTTTTGTGCTTGTGATTTCGCTATGGCTTTTAATGTCATTGAAAGTTATAATTTCATCGTGGTTTTTGGTATAGTTGGTGCTTGTGATTTTACTGTAGCTCTAGTATTGTTGAGATTTGTGATTTCGCTATATCGTTAGTACTTGCAGATTTGCTATAGCTTTTTTTATCATTGGTACCTGTGATTTCTCCTTGGCCTCAAATGCATTGAAGTTTGTGATTTCGCTATGGTTTGGTGCTTGTGGTTTATTCGTAGCTCTTTTTATCATTGGTGCTTGTGGTAGAGCTCTTTTTGTCATTGGTGCTTGTAATTTCGCATTGGTTTTCAACGTTGTAGTTTTTAGTATCGTTTATGCTTGTAACTTCGCTATGACTTCTATGTCATTGGTTCTTGTGATTTGCTATAGTTTTCTGTATTATTGGTTCTTGATTTTACTATAGATTAGAGATGTATTTTTGAAATTTTGATGCACATCGATGATTCAAATGTTTTTGCGCAATATAGGTAACTTAATAAAATAATCTACTTTAATTTAATAATCATGAGGCCTAAAATAGTCATGAGGAGAACCCTGAAATATACATAAATAGGTTAGGTTAGTTATAGGGTTTCTAAAAAAGAAAAGATCAGCAAAAAACTTTAAAAATAAGCAAAAAATTACGATAAATAGAAAAAATCTGCATAAAAACTCTCAAAAATAAAGAAACTTATACCTGACCTATCTATGTATATTTTGGGGTCCTTCATGAGGCCTAAAGGTTAAAGTTAGAGCCAGTTTTAATATGTTAAGTTTTGGATGGGGGTTTGATTATACGGTACTAAATACATATATATATATGATTATGTACTGACACAATAAATTTTAAATTAAATTGATCTTTCATTGATTGATATAAAATCATATAACCTGGATGATTTTTAGTAAAATCATCCATGATGGTGGTTTAAAAAATAATTTAAAATAAAATAAAATAATTTAAATAAAATAAAATAATTTAAAAAATAAAATTAAAACAAATTAAAAAAATAAAATTAAAATAATTTTTATAAAAAATAATTTAAAAATAAAATTAAAACAAATTATTAATAAAATAAAATAAAAATAATCTAAAAAAAATAAAAAAATAAAAAATTAAACTGAATTAAAAAACTAAAATAATTTTTTAAAAAAAAAATACAAAAAATAATTTAAAAATAAGAAATAATTTATATATCACATGTGTGATACTTTGCACTTGCTACAGATTATAAAATCAGTATAATATAAAATCAAAACAATTAAAATAATCTATTTTTTATTAGTTAGAGTTAGAGTAGAATATAAATTGTGTATATAGATAAAAAAAGGTTTTAAAGAAAATTTTGCAAGAAATTTTTTTGGTAGAATTCTAAGAGTAGTTTTATATACTTAATTTTAAGTTATAGATGATTTTTAACAAAATTAATGTTTGTTTTGAATTTTTGATCATGTAACATTATACCTGATCTTGAAATTTGATTGGAAGAGCAACATATACAGTCAAAATCATAAATATCCCACCCTCTTTAACTTTTTAAATTTAAAAGATACAGCTGATAAATAAATTTACTCTAAAAATAAAATTAAAAAAAGTAAAAAATAATATTAAAAAACAAAAAAAATAAATAAATGATAGGGTTTTTTAATTATCTCTGACCAAAGATATATAACTTATATATCTTAACTTTTTAGCCAATAAAATACAAAAAAGTTATATGATTACTATTTTTAATGATTAATTAATTGTACTAACAGGCCAGCTACTTTGGTATAACCTAAACCTATGATTTAACAAGGTGAATACACTTAGAAAACTAGTTAAATAAAGTAATTGTTATGTAAAAATACAAAATTACATATCATTTAATTTATCAAGTATAAATTGATATTTTATTATTATTAATATGACTAATTACAATATTATAATCTCATAAACTTAATTTTATGCACTTATAAAACACTATATATAAAAAAAAGAAACTTGGTGCTAATACATGTTTAGACGAAGTACAAAAAACCTAAAAAATGTTTAGCTTACTAATTCACATCTTATTAAGCTCAAAAACCTAAAAAAAATGAAAAAGAAAATGCTAAAATTAGTAAACAAGAAAACTAAAAAAAAGAAAATCAATAAAAGAAAATTAATATCTTATCTAAAAGTATCACTCTAGTGCTAATTCATATTCAGTAAAGTCTGAAACCTAAAAAAAAGAAAATAAGAAAGTCAAAAATAGTAAAAAAAAAACCAAAAGAAAAAATAAAAACAACAAAAGAAATAAATTTTATATCTGAAAGTGCCACTCTAGTGCTAATTTATATTCAGTGAAGCCTAAAAGCTAAAGAAAAAAATAGAGAATACCAAAATTAGTGAACAAAAAAAAAAGAAAAAAAAAACAATAAGAAAAACAAATGTCTTATTCAAAAGTATTGCTCTAGTATAGTGATACCACCAAAATTGATTTTTGAAAAAGGCTTATTTCGTCTTCATTAGAAAAAATCAAAATTTTTTATAAGGAAGAGCAAATAAAATTTATAAAGATATGTTCCTTATAATTTCGTCTATTCAAAAAAAGTATCAAATAATTTCGTCTTTCAAGTAAAATTAATTTCGGGTTTTAGAACCCGAAATGCTTTCATTCTCATGTATACTCTAGTGCTGATTTATATCTAGTGAAGCCTAAAATCTAAAAAAAGAAGACAAAAAAGAATATCAAGATTAGTAAACAAAAAAGCTAGAGAAAAAAAGAAAGAAGATAAATGTTTTACCCAAAAGTACTACCCAGTATTGATTTATATTTAACAAAGTCTAAAACCTAAAGAAAGAAAAAAAATGAAAATATTGAGATTAGTAAACAAAAAACTAAAAAAAATGAAAGAATAAGGGCCATGATATATATTATCTAATATCTATTTACTATGAGACCAGACCCTCCACCTCCACCTAAGACCAATCAAAATGCTTGATTTTGTTAAACAAAAAAGTATATTTATCTGAGATTTTGCTATAATTATGGTTAAATAATCCTTGATTTTGATTGGCTAGTATTCTAGTTTGTGTAGCCTAAAATTTTAGCTGATCTCCCACCCCAAAATATTAGGTAATATCTGTTATTGCCTAAAAAAAATAATATTTAACCCAAAAGTATGCCCAGTGCTAATTCATGTATATTGAAGCCCAAAAAGAAAAAAAGTTAGCAAAACAAGACAAGAATAAAAACTAAGAGAAAAAATAAAAATAATAAAAAGAACAAAAATCTTATTTAAAGTGCCACCTAGTGCTATTTTATACATAGTGAACCCAAAGAGAAGAAAAGGTTAGTAAAACAAGACAAAATAAAACTAAAAAAATGAAACCAATGAAAAAAATAAATATCTTATTCAAAAGTGCTATCCCAGTACTAATTTATATATAACAAAACCAAAAGAGAAAAAAAAGAGAAAAAAGTCAGTAAAACAAGACAAAAATAAAACTAAAAAAAAAAATAAAAATAAATATCTTATTTGAAAATGATACCCTGGTGCTAATTCATGTACTATGAAGCTCAAAGAGAAACAAAAGCAAAAAAAAAAACTAATATATCTGAAAAGTTACTTAATATTTATCTAGATCGATTTATATCAAAAAAAAAAAAAAAACAAGACAAAAAAGAACATACTCAAAATGTTATTTGTTACTAATTATGTTTAGTAAAGCTTAAAGAGAAAAAAAAAAGTTAGTAAAGATGAAAAACATACTTGAAGTTTTAAAACCCTAAAAGCAGAGCTAACAGACAAAACAAAAGAAGAAACCAATATCTTACTACCTTATACTTGTCTAGTACTAATTTATATTTGAAAAGCCTAAAAACTTGAAGAACAAAGTAAAAAAAGACAAAACAAGAAAACCCAAAACCAAATATCTTAACTAAAATATCAGACCACACATATAAGACTGTATGCAAAATTATATACAAGAACACACTCACAAGAATGCTAGAGGATTTCTTGCAAAACGCCAGAAAAGTACAAAATGCTAGAAAAGCACAAAATGCTAGAAAAGTACAAAACACCAAATCTAAAAAGTGATATTAGTAACAATACTAACTGTAACACCAACAAACAAAAAACAACAAACTAAAAAAATTAATAAGCAAAGATAAAAAAAAATCAAATCTTATCTGTTTGGATCTAAATATGGTAATGCAGAGTAAGATTGTTCAACCTTATATCAGTAATATATGAATTTCAATTATATGACTTTATTGTTCTTTGATTGGTTAAAAGGCCAGAGATATATAAGTTATATATCTTTGGCCAAAAATGTCTAGAAAAAAAATTGAAAAAATAATTTAAAAATAAATTAAAAAAAAATAACAAATAATTTAAAAAACCAAAAATAAACAATATTTAAAAAAAAACAAAAAATAACAAAAAATAATAAAAAATAATTTAAACAATAAAAAAATGAATAAAAAAATTAAAATTTTACAAAAAAAAAACAAAAAAATTTAAAATAAAATTAAACTAAATTAAAAAAAAAACAAATAATTAAAAAAAACTAAAAAAATAAAAATAATTTAAAAAAATAAAAAAATAAAAAATAATTTAAAAAAAATAAAAAAAAAACAAATAAAAAAGGTCTAAGAATTCTACGCACCCACACAATTATGCATCCTTTAGTTAGCCAATCAAAATCGAGCATGTGCAACACGTGCCTCATTGCTCACAATCAGCCAATCACAATTGATTTTATAGTCTGGCTGATCCTGCCTTTATTTATTAGTAAATGCATAGTGACTGGTGTTCGTATCGAAGTACATATACAGTATATCAAATTACAATCAAATAAAGACTCACTCAATACAAAAGTACCCAGGTGCGACCTGCCATTTCACAAATTCATATCTGTCGAGGTCCCAATACTTGTTGAGACTTGATTCCAAATATCACTGACCGGTTTGCTAATGCCATGTCAGGATCGTACTCTTTTTCTTAAAATTCTTTCTTCTTCATAAAGGGCAAATGAAAAAGAGTGAAAGTGGAAAGAAACTACCAAGAAAACAGACTACACAAAAAGAAAAAACTAATACAAAAAGAAAAACAAAGAAAAGAAGCTAATCCTGACATATGGAAACAGAAAAAGAAAAAAACAAAAGAAAAAAAACGATACTAACTAGTGATAAAAATTATATAATACTGCACAAAGAAATGCCTTACCAAAGTATTATATGTACATATAAGAAAAGAAAAAAACTATGCCTAAAAGAATATTCTAAAAAGAAATTTTATTTCAGATTTTCTCCAAAACACCTCACATGTCATTCATTGTTTATTTTGAGAGATTTACTCCTGACTTGATCCTGATTTGGTAGGCGTGTTCCTAAATTAAAAGGAGTAAACACTGCTGATCTTTTGGAGAGAGTAAACTGAATCATCCACTTTTTAGAAATTTCGAAAAGTTCAAAGAGACAGAAGACGTCACTTGTAGCAAATTTAAAAGAGTGTATAGTTAGAAACTTATTATTTTTTTGTTGTTCCCCATTGTTTTACCACAGGTTACTTTTCGACAGATATTTTTTTTATGAACTTTCACCAAAATTTCTCGTACAAGGGCGTCACCTTCTGCTAGTTATTTTGTAAGAAGATGCTTTTGGCTTATGCTGAATATACAAAGGAGTTCCTGAATAGAAAAGTTAACCTTTATAAAAACTATATTTCTGTGTTATTTTATTATACTTAATGTATAGACAACTCTCTAACAAAAATTTTTTGTTTTCTTCTGTCAGAAAATTTGGTCCAGGTGATCATTGGAAAGAGTTCTTTTGTCACAATTGATTTTACAATTTTTTTAAAAAACTTTATTAATTATTAAAAAAAATACATAAATAATATAGAATCTATATACAATAAAAACACAATGCTAATACCAGGAATGCAGTCATGCAAATTGACAGAGTGTATGGTTACCTTCCATATAGAATGATAGTTCGCAAAATCTTGCATTTGATTGGACATTAAAAGTCTATAATTTTATATATCAATGTGCTGTGCTAGTACAACCTACTTATATGCACAACGTTTTCTATTTTTAGTTAGTATTGTTATTTTATTGTTATTTATTTCTTATTTTGGTATATTTTGTGGCATAGTCGGGTGATTGAATTTCTGAACGGGTAATCAAAGCCTCAAACGGGTAATCAAATCTCCAAACGGAAGATCAATTACTCTTTTGGAGATTTGATCACCCGTTTGGAGATTTGAATCACCAAACGAGTGATTAAAGCACTTATACAAATAAGGATTTGGTTTTAGCTTATAGAGGAAGAACAAGTAGGGTTGTAGATAGGGGGCTTCTGGAAATTACGTAATTTTTATTTATTATAAAATTTTCTAATCTATTATACACCCACCCACACCTGATACATATTAGTACTATATAATAAAATAAATAAACTACAATTAATAAAATTAAGAAATTACGCCCATTTATTCCTAAAAGATAATAATAAGTAGCTGCGCAATGCAGTTGCGCAAAACCAGGAGGGGGAAATTAATAGACTATGATGCTAGATAATATGTATAGATAGAATTATCTAACATAATTTTTTCTAAACGCCTATTAGATTTTGATAAAATATACATGATCTAATTATTGCAACTATCCGGATATCCTAGTTGGCTATTTGGGTTGTGGACTAAAAAAACCCGCCTTTGATACTTTTTCAACAATTTTGAGACTTTGATTTGAATTAAAGTGCTAGTTTCTATCTACATGTGTTTTACTTTTTACCCTATGTTGATATAATAAATTATCGTGATTTTTTAACTTGAATGTTAAACTAATTTTTTTAACAATTGTGTTCTAAAAATAGATTTATAACCAAAAACAAATCACAGGATAAAATTTAGGTTTCACAACAAACAATCGCCATTTTCTCAAAATGGAAAACCCTCTTCAAAGATGGGTTTTCCTAGTCCACAGATCATTTATGGTAGTCAAATTTTGATTCGTAATTGAGTTAAAGTACATATGTTCAGTGTCAAATTCATATCATTAATTTCATAAAATTTAATATACTGGTATGCTATTTCATAATTAGTAAAGCAATTGTTCTTTCATATGAAAAATCTGAGTCAGGATATTACTTAATTTGATCTGATTAATTTAAAAGTCAGTTTATGAAAAACAATATAGGGAGGGCATTAATGAGGTATTAATTTTAAGGTTATGTAATGCGCAAACAATAATAATATATTTAAGGGGCAATGACAATGTAGATACCTGATATTTGCAAAAAATAATAATCGAATATGCAACAATCGTAAATATTAAAAATGATTATGTAAATCTGCACAATTTTATATAATTGGCGAACAATATAAACAAATCTTAAGTGACTCAATACATAAATCTATAATCCAAACAGAATCCTAAGTAAACAAGCTATAATATTAATACATAAGCACAATAAGTCAAGAAAGCATGATAATAAATAGTCAAGTCAATGTACATATAAAGAAAATCAATATATTGTAAACACATAAGGTAAAATTATAGAAATTTTTAAATATTGATTCCTACTACAAATTTAAAAGCACAAAACATCAGCACACATGTATACAAAATTAAGAAATAATCATCCAAATCAGAAGCCTAGAATTGTGAACTTTACTTAACTTGCTTGTAAACTATACTCTGTACCTGGTATACTTTATATACATCGTACTACATTTCTGGTATATATCCATAGAACAAATAAGAAAAACGGAATAACTATCCCTTAATTTGTTATGCAGGCATATTTGCCTGCGAAAATTTTAAAATTTTAAATTTTTAAATAAAACCTTAAATATTAATTTTAGCAATATACTTTCTAAGTAAAAATAATAATATTAGTTCTGTTTTATCAACTTTATTATAAAATTTTTTTAAAATTATTAAAAAACTTTAGTGTAATAAAAGTTTAAAGTTTTTGTTTTGGAACTTTTACTATAGAATTTTTTCTTTAGGTTTTCTCAAATTTTATATGTTCCTGTCTATAAAAAAAATTTTCCCTTCTAATACAAGTTTTAATTTTTACAAGTAAATCATATAAAGTCAATTAATGAAAGTTGTTATCCTTTATATAAACTACAATATTGTATTAGAAACTATATTTTTAAAACCATTATTTAAAGAATTCGCCAAGATATTGTAAAATATTTTTTTGGTTAAAAAATTTCTTTAAAATTTAATATTTTCAGCTTATAAGCAATATAAACTTTTTGTCTTATAATATAAATTTAAATAATTCAAAAATATAATCCTTGTTAAGAAAAACACTAAAATAATGCACATTTTGATCGACAAAATGCCGTGCAGTGATTGACTGTTTATTCGTGATTTTATTGGATAAATCAGATTGGTGTCAAATGTGATCTAAGCGTGTGAAAAACTACATACCGGTAAAAAATATGATAATAATTACGTATGCCAATTGCAATCAACGTCAAAATGATGCAAAAAATTGTATGCATGATCTTTAGAATAAGGTAGAATTCAATAAGGAAATTTCATCAATGAAAATGATCAGCAACCACTGTTGAAATTTTCTTTTATAAATTCTACTATCAACTATAAATCTGGTCATGATTTATAAATTATACTATCAACTATAAATCCGGTCACGATTTACAATAAGATCGATTCATTATATTACAGATCTAACCTGAATCAATAAAAAAAATTGGAATTCAGACATTTTCTATAACCTCCGGATCCGGTTAACATGAGGTAATCACCAGCGTTCAAGATTTACCGAAGCATGTACAGTATACTAGGAACCAGAAACCGGTATAAGTCTGGAGCTCATAACGATAATACCAGGAATGTAAGTATATGGTTTTACTGGCATCTAAAATGAAGCCAAAATCTTAAAGCTGATTGGTGTATATTTTTTCTCATGATCATTACTTGTTTTATATAACATAAAATTTCTAATTTTAGAGGAAGTTAAAATTTAGTTAGGAGGGTTTATATATCAAAAATGCAGCGGTTTATGCAGCATGTAGATCATGTATTAACTTTCATAATAAATGATTGGCTTATATGTGCCATTGCACGGTACGTGTAAGCCAATCATTTACTTTGATGAAATGATAATCTCATTATTACGATCAATGGCTTGCTATTTAAAGTAAAATCGGTTTAAATTTTAGCCAACTTTTATTAAAAAATGATTTATAATACCAGTACGATCACATGACATGTGAGAGGGATGGTTCCGTTTAACTTTTTTGATGCACTGCGTTAATTTTTGTTAGTTGGAATGATAATTTTCAAATAATGCATGTTTTGATTGACAAAATGCCGTACAGTGATTGGCTGTTTATTTGTGATTTTATTGGATAATATGTGTGTGTGAAACAAACCACATATGAAATTATAGCAACAGAGATAGTTAAGTTGTTGATGCATATCTATTTTAGATAGTGATCTGCATCAACAACGTAACCACTTTTGCGGGTCTCTTCACCCTGTCATATTATGACTATATAGTTGATAATAGAATCCATAGACGAAAATTTCAACAATGATTGCTGATTATCTTTATTGTTGAAATTTCCTTTTATAAATAGCAAACTTAACATTCTTGAACAGTTATATCTAAAAAAAAACATGATCAGGAATGTGAGAAAAATTTAATAATAGGTACGTACGTATGTATGCGTAAAATGGCATGTATTTGTAATTATCCATATATGGTAAATATTGTAATGTTAAATATTTTCTAGCACACATGTCATGGTGTAATATATTAAAAATTGGATTTGATTCGAGTTGATGTAAAGTCGACAGATAGAGAAAATACCAAGCATGGGCAAGCGTCCCATGAAACCAGCAACAAGAGCATGGTTGGACCCACTCAATGAAGCTCGGACTGGGTTTGCATAATTGAGTCAATGTGAGTGGGATGCCATGAATGAAGTCATGAGACATCAATTTTCATGAGACCGTGACCATCCCATGATATTAAAGATTGGTAAGCATGATATAATTGTGACAGACATTGCCTTTATTGTTAAGTATATTTGTAAGGATGATGTATTGGTGAGAACATGATTTAATTAAGTAAATATGAGATCATAACTAAATAATTGCTATTTAAAAGAGGAAGGAAATTGTCTTTGCTGTTAGTCTAGCTTTGTCATTGGTATCACGTGATCTAAACCGAAAATAAAAACGGAAACAGCGATACAGCAATGGAATCCAAAACTTAGATCAGTTGAACAGTTTTTTTTTAAATCTACTAATGTTATTCAAGGCTAATTTTTCATTTTGCACAGCAAAGAATCAAAATTTCGGGTTAGCAGTCGTCAGTCATATCAGACAATTAAGGGACATTAAGATCTCCGTTGGATGACACTGGAAGAGAATAGCAGATAAAAATAAATATCAATAAATTGGTGCAATTAGGATCTAAAAAAAAAACAAAGAAAAAAAAATTTTAAAAAAATTGAAAAAAAGGATCATGGGTAATGCAAAACAAAAAATCAACTCTGCATGGCCATCGAATAGGTTTGCAATAGAAGTTTTTTTACAATAGTAATTTCAATGCAAACTATCTCAACTTTAACCACATACGATCACTAAAATAATGAGTAGGCTTTGCAACGAAATTCAAAGTTGATATTTCGTTTTGCATTACATGGAATCTAAGGCCACGCAAAGTTAATTTTTCGTTTTGCATAACCCGCCGACCCAATTTTTCAAAAAAAATATTTTTTTTAAAAAAATTCCTATTGTGCCAATAATTCCATTTTTGGCATTTAATTTTTTCTCTGGTGGACTTTAATTTTCCGTAATTACCTGGCAGGCACGATAAAAAAAAGACAATTTTCTGATTTCATGTTATGCAAACCGAAGAATTAACTTTGTGACCTTAGATGTGAACATGAGTTAATTAAGACCACGTAAAGTTAATTTAAAAAAAAAATCTGACCGGAATTTTGAGATGCAAAATAAAAATTAACTTTGTGTGGGCTAAAACTTAGGTCAGTTTTTTATTTTATTTATTTTATTTTTTTTTAATTTACTGTGAATTAATAGAATAATATTCAATATTCATGTCTATTAAGATTATGGAAGGCTAATTTTTCATTTTGGACAGCAAAGAAACAAAAAATTGGGCCAGCAATCATATTTTTTTTATCAGCAATATCGAACAATTTCAAGAAATTAAGGTACCCATCAGGTAACATCGGATGAAAATAGCAGACAAAAGTGTGTCAAAAACTGAACAATTGTCACAACTGGGATCTAAAATTTGAAAATTTTAAAAAATGAGTCAGCGGGTAATGCAAATCAAAAATCAGCTATGCATGGCCTTAAAAATGTGTATTATGTGTCGAATAGGTTTGTAACAGAATTTTTTTTACAATAATCTAATACGATACTTTCAATGCAAACTCAACCTTATAATCACTGAAATAGCAAATAAGCATTTCATTACAAAAAAAATAATTGTTCAATGCAAACTTACTCAAATATAAGCAATGTAACATTGGTTTTTTGTTTTGCATTGCATGAAATTTGAAGACTTAGGTTGGTCAGTCAGATTTTTTTTAATTACTGTAAATTAATAAGCTCATGTTACATGTATCCTTTAGTTTGTACTAGTTCACAGGCAAATTTGCCTGTAAAATTACTATAAATATACCTCTGATCTATTTTTTTAATTATTTAAAATATTTAAATAAAATTTGGTATTATAATATTTAATAACAAGGATTATATTTTTGAATTATTTAAATTTATATTAAAAGACAAAAAGTTTATGTTGCTTATAAGCTGAAAATATTAAATTTTAAAGAAATTTTTTAACCAAAAAAATATTTTACAATATCTTGGCGAATTCTTTAAATATTGGTTTTAAAAATATAGTTTCTAATACAATATTGTAGTTTATATAAAGGATGTCAACTTTCATTATTTGACTTTATATGATTTACTTGTAAAAATCAAGACTTGTATTAGAAGTGAAAATTTTTTTTATAGATGGGAACATATAAAATTTGAGAAAACCTAAAAAAATATTCTATAGTAAAAGTTCTAAAACAAAAACTTTAAACTTTTATTACACTAAAGTTTTTTAATAATTTTAAAAAATTTTATAATAAAGTTGATAAAACAGAACTAATATTATATTTTTTACTTAGAAAGTATATAACTAAAATTAATATTTAAGGTTTTATTTAAAAAGTTTAAAATTTTAAAATTTTTGCAGGCTGCATAACAAATTAAGAGATAATACCATGCAAAGTTAATTTTCGATTTGTATAAAAAAATCTTGGTTTTTTTATTTGGGTCTATCGGGTAATTCCAGAAAATTAAGGTCACTATCGGACAATACTAGAGAAAATTAAATAACAAAAACGTAATAATTGGCACAATTGGAATTAAAAAAAAATTTTTTTGAAAAATTGGGTCAGCTAATTATACAAAATGAAAAATTAACTTTGTGTGGCTTTATCGAAAATTTACTGTTATTTCAATAATTATAATACAACAGCGCAGCAAATCAATGTTATTCAAGTTCAGACATGACTTTAACCAACTTTAGGATCCAGTAATTATAAAGTACCGAGGAGTGCAACAAAGATCAGCTTCATAGGAAAATATAGTAAAATAGTTATGATTTTTACGTTAACAATATCAAACAATTTCAGGAAATTAAGGTAACACCGGATGAAAATAACAGACAAAATTAAGTGTCAAAAACTGAACAATTGGCACAATTGGGATCTAAAAAAAAAATTTTGAAAAATTGAAAAAAATGGGTCAGCGGATAATGAAAACTAGAATCAGCCATACATAGCTTTAAATGTATATGCATTGAATAGATTTGTAACAGCAGTAATCTAATATGCAAACTAACTCAACTCCATGATCACTGAAATAGCAAGTAGGTATTGCAATAGAATTCTTAACAAAAGAAATAATTGCTTCAATGCAAACTGACTCAAATATAAGTCACGATTTTTCGTTTGCATTATATGAAATCTGAAGATTTACATTGGTCAGTTAAAATTTTTTTTTAATCTACTCTAAATTAATAAGCTTATGTTACATGTATTAGGCCACACAAAGTTAATTTTTGATTTGCATAAAAAAATCTTGGTTATTTTGATTTATCGGGAAATTCCAAAAATTAAGGTCACCATCGAGTGACACCAGAGAAAAATTAAATAGCGAAAATGGAATAATTGGCACAATTGGAATAAAAAAACATTTTTTTTTGAAAAATTGAGTCGGCATGTTATGCAAAAGAAAAATTAATTTGTGATTCTTTTGTAAACAATAGTACTATCATAGTAAAAGTTGGGGGGAATCTAATATAAGTTTTATAATAGAGCTGAATCCAGCTTCACCCACAAGGTAGGTCATCTTTTTTTCAAGATAACCTTTCTTGGAGCTCTAATAAAAGTTATAGAGCTGATTTTTGTGGTTCTAATAGTAGTAAAATCAGTAAAATTGATCTGGTGGTTGTTGAGATACCTTAGCTTTTCTTCTTACAATCATATAAGGTTTCTTTAAAATTTTTTAAAGAAATTTTATATGATTATAAAGAGAAAGGCTAGGGTATCTCAACAACCACCAGGCCAATTTTACCGATCTTACTACTATTAGAACCACAAACATCAGCTCTATAACTTTTATTAGAGCTCCAAGCAAGGTTATCTTGAAAAAAAGATGACCTACCTTGTGGGTGAAGCTGGATTCAGCTCTATTATAAAACTTATATTAGATTCCCCAACTTTTACTATGACAGTACTATTGTTTACAAAAGAATCACGAATTAACTTTGCATGGCCTTATCGAAAATTTACTGTTATTTCGATAATTATAATACGACTGTGCAGCAAATTAATATTATTAAATGACTTTTATCAACTTCCAAATCCAGTAATTATGTGGTACCGGGCAGCAGTGTTGTCATGGGACACGGACACGGACGGCGGACAGTCCAGGACGGGACGTCCGGGACATGTCCGCCCAGAATTTTTTTTGTCCCGGACATTTTGCAACTCAACACGTGATCATCTACCAATAAAATTCGTATAATTCCGCAATTTGATTGGTTTTACTTGGCGGACATGTATCATGTTGGGACATTATTGCGGACATGTCCCGGACGTCCCGTCCCGGACTGTCCGCGTCCCTGAAAAATCGGCGGGACAATGTCCGTATACAACACTGCCAGGCAGTGCAACAAAGATCAGCATCATGGAAAATATACTAAATAGTTCCGACTTTCTATCAACTTCCAGATACAGTAATTATGAGGAAGTCATAAAGAAATCAGCTCAATATAACACTACATATAATAAGTAACTAATAAACTATATAAACGCAAAATAACATCTAGATATCAGATTTTTCCTCATATCTGTTTACGACAAATAACCAATACAGTATTATGCTCCTTCTAGACATGTAATTTTTATTATATAAATAAATTTAATTAGTGCAATTCCGAAAGAAAATAATAAAAAATGATTTTTTTTTAAATTTAACTATATATAATCTGAGCACTTAATAGATAATAAGTTTCGTAATAAAAATTTTAACAATAAGTTGCTAATGATTTTAATAAAAAATACTGAATAAGATAGGTAGTGCTTCGCGCCACCTATCGAACTAGTTATTAAATATTATAATACCAAATTTTATTTAAATATCTTAAATAATTAAAAAATAGATCAGAGGTATATTTATAATAATTATACAGGCAAATTTGCCTGCGAAGTAGTACAAACTAAGGGATAAGATCAGAGATATGATCAATTTAATAATAATATAAGGAATATGATGATCATAAAGCAGGAGCAGAATAAATCAATATTGTGATATTGGGCGCAGAAACATTACTAGTATTACTGGACTCAAAGGCTTGATATGTAGTTTGTTATTCATATTACACTATATAGCTAAAAAAAACTAATCAAAGATATAGTACACACAACAAGGTCCAGAATGGATCAATCTACTAGTTTCTGTAGACATTAATTCTAGGCGCCTCTCAAAAGTGCTGGTCACACACAATATTTTTTCAATCAGATACTGAGAATCCACTCCCATACAGCACATAAAAGATCAATTAATAATACTAACAGTACTTTTTTGTGTTTAATCAATAACTAGTCAAAAAAATCAAACCCATCGTACTATAGAAATATAATCGAATATTTATGTACATACAGTATATACGCACATCAACATAGACACATGAACTAATATAGAAATCTAAAGACACAAGTTTCACTATTTAACTCTTCAGTAAACTATGCACTTCGTACATTCCTGGTATATGCTTTATTGCAACATCAATACTATGGTTAAAAATTTTTTTTACTAATTAGATATGCAATTTCTTTTGATAACCTTTTTTAGTATTGTTTGAGGTGTTACAAAAAGTCACAAGGATTTTTTATCCAATTAGATACCCAGAATTGCAGACATCACTTAACTTGTCTATAAACCATATACTTGATATTTCATACTTCGCTCCTGGTATAATGCGATACAATTCATATATAGTATAACAAATATTCCGATTGATGCATATTGTTGATTATATATATGTATTATATATATTATATATATATAACCTGATAATTTAGTAAACCCACCCAACCACCTAAAAATCACGTAATTTCTGGAAGCCCCATAGTATTTCTGTAATAATCCAATATATTGATTCATATTAATAAAGAGGATCCTTATACCTATAATTATGTGTGTTAGTCATCGTTTTAAACCATTTAATCTTAATAACAATTTGTTCACGATCAAACTAAACTGGCCCAATGTCATCAAGCTCTCCAACTAATCGTAATACCAGATTTGGTATTTGTATTATTCTGAGAACACAGTAATATTATCATATGATGGAACGAAATCAGGTAAAATATTCTCTATTGCTATCAGACTGCCTTAAAATTCAAATTGTATTTATTATGATCTATTTCGATTTTATTGAGTTTTTACTTAATATTCTATTCAGTAGCATCAACTCATCAAAAATTACTTCACAGACAACTTAGTTTGCAGAAAATTTAATTACAGGTAAGATTATTTTACAATCGATTTTTCACAAACAAGTTTGTTTTATTTGCAGTTATTTAAATGATATAGACAAATTAATTCTAGTTATTTTCATTAAAGTTAAGTTTAAATTTACCGTAAATTCTCAAAATAGTAGGCATGGACATTGTTTCGAGAATTTATAGTAAAGCTGGTGCAATTTATGAAAAATTGTTGGCTAAATATATTGTTAACAAAATGATTTGTTTGTGAATTAACCATAACTGTCTGTAGAATAATCTTGTCTGTAAATTAATTGTTTATAAACTAAGTTGTCTAAAATGTGATTATTAATAATTTAATACGAAATGTATAACAAAGTGAAAAGTGCTAAGATAGAATGAAAATAAATTCAAACAGCTTATTTGGTAATATAGTCGACCAGAATTATAACAAGTATTATAATGTTAAGCAACAGTATTGTAATCACCAATTACCGTAACAAAGATGATTTTATTAGTAAAATTTAGAAGTTTATTTTATTATAATGAAAAAAGTAAAATTAGAGAATTATAGGTGTTATACGATATATGTAATCGCAGAATTAATATAAATAAAAAGAGCAAAAGTTAATCTTTTGATTGTACAGTTGGACCTCTATAAATGCAACCTTTATAAATGCAATACCTCCCTAAATGCACATTTTTTCTATTCTGTAAAATGTTATTAGTACTAAATGCACGTTCTATATTTTGTAAATGCACATTCTTTTGAATAACATTTTATATTATACTAACTTCCCTAAATGCACATAGCCAATCAAATTTTAGTATTTAAGATAGGTTATACAGTTTTGGTAGAAGTTACACAAATTTGATGATTTAATTTTTAAAGCTACAATTTAATTGCCTCTTTTTAAATGCAAACCTCACTAAATGCACATTGCAGGCTTGTTTCTATGAGTTGCATTTATGAAGGGTTGACTGTAATGAATAAAGAGAAGCATATAGGAAAGATACTTTATGCCTAAAAGTTGTTTCAGTGTGTGTCTTGTTTCAAGTAGGATATTTATAAATTGATAACCAATTAAGCCAAATAACAGTTAAATCACATTCCTGGTTTTAGCATGACTGTATCGCGCAGCTACCCTAATACTAACCCTAACCCTATCAAACTCCAACTCTAACTCAAACCCTAACCCAACTACCCACTTACTAAATTCGAAACACAGAGTTGAACCACCTATTTCAGATGAAATCCGTATTGAAATAAGTGAAACTTGACCAATGAAAACTCTATAGGCAATGAAATCAGTAGCTCCAAGAACAACAACTCCAAAGAACGATGAATCCAATAACTCCAAGAGCAATAACTCCAATGACAAAATTATGCTAAAGAAAAAAACTTTAGTAATTACAAGAAAAAAAACATAAACATTAGTAATTACAAGAAAAAAAACATAAACTCAATAATAAATTTACCTAACTCTAATAAAAACTTCAATAACTCCAATAATATAAATGACTCCAACAACAAATTTAAGTAGAAAAAAAAGAACATTAGTTAAAATAAGACAAAAAAAATAAAAGAAAAAAAACAAAGAAAACTACTTGCCAAGAGCTACTAATTCCCAAACAGACCACTCTGAGAAATAAGGCCACATTGTATGAACACTAGAGAAACACGCGATATTACTCCATGAGGATGCAAACAAGAAACATGCAAGACCACCCTACAAGAATACTGACAAAGTTAAAAAAAAAGAACATTAGTTAAATTAAGACAAGAAAATAAAGAAAAAAAAAAACAAAGAAAACTACTCACCAAAGCCACATTTCGGTGATTCCCAATGAGAAATATCGTAAGACTGCCAAAGAAATGCCCAATACTACCCCCACAAGGACGTATACAAGAAACACACAAAACCATCCCACAAGAATGCTAAGACCACTTTGAAAAAAAACTCTATTAGTTAAATTAAGACAAAAGAAGATAAAAGAAAAAAAAATTCACCAAGAGCCGCTAATTCCATGCTTAATGAGAATGCACATAAGAAACAAGCAAGACTATCTTGCAAGGACACACACAAGAAACAAGCAAGACCACTTTATGAGAATACACACAAGAAACAAGCAAGACTACCTTACGAGAACATACATGAGAAACAAGCAAGACCACTCGCAAGAATGCCAAGACCACTTTACAAAAATGTCAAGACGCTGAACCTAGAAGAAATCTAATGGTGATACTAGCAATAAGACACTAATAACAATACCAACGATGCCACAAATAATGACACCAACTATGACAAAGCAACTACAAAGGGTTAAAAAAAATTAATAAACAGTAACAAAAAAGCAAAAGCAAAAAAAAGAATACAAAAAAAAAAACAATGATTAAAAAATAATCATTGTTTATATATAATGTATAAGGGGTGCACAACTATGCAGGTACATGGAAAACATATTCCCAATAAAAATTAAAAGGTTAAAAAAATGAAAAAAATAATTTAAAAATAAAATTAAACCAAATTAAAAAAATAACAAATTATTAAAAAAAAACAAAAAAAATAAATAAATAATAAAAAATAAAATTTTAGTTCCTATTTGGCTATTTTTATTTCAGTTTGCAATAAATATTCAAAAAACCTTAGGGTCAATAGCATAGTAGTTATGCTTTGAGATCTCAAATTACAAGGTTGCTAGTTCAAATCCAAGTGGTGGTGATTTGCAAAAATAGCCAGCTGGGCTAAACTAATTAGAAAACTGAAACACTGTGGGATCCAGGGACCTAGAACATTCATGATATACTTAATTACCTAGAATGGGCAGTGATCTACAACAAAAGCTATGGCAACAAGGGCTGTACTAGAACCCTGATTTGGTATAACCAAAGTTATAAGATATAATGTGAGGCCTAAGTCTAAATATTACTGAACTTATGGCGCAGTAGTCTGAAAATTGGCTGCAAAGATTTTTAGCTACTGTAGTGGTTAATAAGCAGGTTGCTTTTGGGCAGCATAAAGGCAAGCTGCAAGAAGTCGGGTTGTATTAGTAAAAATAAAAATAATAACTATGTTTGTTATAAATTACTAAAATAATATTGGCAAAACTGTCAAAAAAAATAAATAAATAAATAAAAATAAAATATTCAAAAAAAAAACTACTAAAAAAATATTTGTTTTTTTAATTAATTGTGAAGAGCTAGAGAATTAGTATTAATAAGAAGAAGAATTATTTAAATAAATATTTAACTTTTATGAAATAACTATTACAAAACAATTATTCAAATCAATATTTTTTATATTATTTTTAAATAATCTGATTAGTAATTTATTTTATTAATTAGTAAATCCAAAATTCTAATCTGTGAAAATAATACAGATCTAATAACATTTATTATCTAATATCTATTTACTATAGGAGCTTACCTCCACCCCTAGATAAGATCTATAAATAGAATTTTGGCCAATTAAATTTAACTAAGGTAAGATTTTTCTTGACCACACCTCTAAAATATTACCTAATAAATGTCAGCATCCTTATTAGATTATAAAAATTTTGGCTATAAAATTGTATATACAAAGTTTTTTTTTCAGATGAGTACATGATATAATTTTTATTTATTTATTTATTTTTACTCTTTTCTTTTATATAAGAATATAATATTAACTATTAAACAAATTTATCTAATCTAATTAGCAACATAACTAGAATTTTCAGACTAAATCAATTTATTATAATAGACTTACTACATTAAAAATAGTTTGTTTATTTTATATATCTGTTTCATTTGCTTCTACTTCCCCTTTCTGAAAGTTCTGAAAAGTAATGCTAACCAAAAAATTAACTTCAAATGGTCATATTAATAATAATAATAATAATAAACTTAAAAAAATGTATTTATAGCCCCTTTTAGCAATTAAAACTCTTTTCATTAGTACATACTATATTTACTCTAATAACTTTTTTTGGTTTATATATTGCAATACTGTATTGCTAGAAAAAGTCTAAGTTACTAAAAGGTTCTATAGTCAAACCTTTCTAAGTGCATGTGTTCTGTATTATTTTACAAATTAGGTTGATTTCAAATTGACAAATAACATAGTACTTTATTTCTCAATGGGAAAATTAAAAAAAAAGATAAAATTATATGACCAAATAGTAAAAACTATATGACTATTAATAATATTAATTATATCATAAAAATTTATATAAAATTTCATAAAGAAATTTAAAAAAACTGCTTTATAAAATTTTTTTTTTGTTGTTAAGGTGAAGTTTTGCCTCTATTTTTATTGATAAACTGTGTGAGATTCCTCTTGGTGTTTCTCAATATTACAAGAATATTTTTAATACAAAAACTGCTTTATAAATTTAAATAAAAAAAATTGTATAATCAATAATAAAAACACTACAGAAAAAATTCACATAATTAAAAAAATTTAAACAATTTTTATATTATTTCATAGAATGCATTCATAGGGATGGTTAGGTTGGTTTAGGTTTAGTTTTTGGTTTAGAACCTTTAGGTTCCATTACAAAAATCTAAGAACCTGGTTTTTTAAAAAGTGTCAAAACCCAGTTCCAAACCTGGTTCCCAAACCTGATTCCTGAACCTGGTTTTTGAACCTGGCATCTAATCCTGGTTCCTGAACTTAGTTCCAAAATCTGATTTCAGAACCTGGTTCTGAAGCCTGGCTCTAAAGCCTGATCAGATATACTCATTGCATTAGAAATTGAATTTAAGAACCTAAGAATCTAAGGATATACATAAGAACCTAAGAACCTAAGGATCTACATAAGAATCTAAGAACCTAAGAACCTAAGAACCTATATAAGAACCTAAGAACCTAAGAACCTAAAGATCTATGTAAGAACCTAAAAACCTAAGGACCTATATAAGAACCTAATAATTTAAGAACCTAAGAACCTACTATAATCCTAAATAATCTACTATGAACCTAAGAACCTAGGTTCCAAAATTGGGACCTGGTTTTGGTTCTAAAACCAGGTTCTTAGGTTTTGAATTTAGGAATTTTACTATCCCTACATATTTACAACATCTTGTACATAATAAATTACTTCTTTTGAGCCACCTACACCTAGAGATGGGCATGTGCATAATCTATGCAAAATCCCACGTATAATACCATATATCACATACAAAATTTTTTAGAGCCTACACAGGATTTTTAATATGATTCCAAAATAAAATTATCTGACTGGTATTACTGTATTATCTGGTTTGCATTAACATATCTAGTATACTTAAATATTATAAGAATTCTTTATGTAAATTTTATATATAAGCAAAAATTTATGTAAGTATTTTTATTTAGAATCAATAAGATTTATAAAAAATAACTAATTTGAACAAGAAAATTAATTTAATAATAAATTCTGCAAGGTTTTTTTTTATTAGACAAAAATTAAGAAGCTTAGAAATTTGTAATCTGATCTCACATGGGATTCACATTATGCACAAGATCCGTGTATGATGCACAGAATTTTGAATAAACTATAATTTGCCCTCTCTACCTACACCTCCTTTCCTTGCAAAGTATAATATTAGTTTTTACTTGAATTAATACTAAATTGACGATTTCAATAATTTCCAGGTCTGAAACACTCTATTCATGAATGTAATTTTTGATAAAGATTTCACAAGTAAGAAAGTTGTATTATTTCATATTAAGAAATTCATAATAGAAAAAATTTGTTATATAAATTAATATAATTAATATGATGTAATAAGCAATATAATAAGCTTTAATAATTGTATAATATGCAACAATAGTTTAATAGAAATTAGAAAATTATTTATATTATTGCAATGTAATAATAACAAACATATCATTTAACAACAGGTCTAGTATTAATGATACCTAACGCAATTATTTTTGCGAAGATGAAAGGTTTCGTCAAATTTGCATTTGACAAAACCCTTGATGATTGATGAAACCCTTGAAGCTTGACGAAACTCTTGATAATTGATGAAATTCTTGACGATTAATGAAACCTTTGATTATTGACAAAACTACTGACACAACCCCTGACTATTGATGAAACTAACGCCCTAGCTTCTAATACAAAAAAATGTTTACAACATGTAATTTTAACTAATTGAATTTTAAGATTAGGGTATAACATAAAAATTTTTTACAAAAAACATATAGCTTAAAATTTTTATTAGGAAACCATTTATTGCGTCCTAATTAAAAATGTTTTTCATAAGATTTTGCTAATAACTACAATGGCCACTATATTTTTCTAACCCTAATCCTAATTATAACGAAGTTTTCTTAGCCTTAATTTTACATGTATTTTACTTAGAAAACAAAATATATTTGTTTTGATTATTATATTATGCTTGATCCTAAATTTTGATTAGTCAAAATTACAAAATTCAGAGTGATCAATTTTTTTTGGAAGTGCTACCTAAGATAATGAAGCTCTTGATGAAACCCTTGTCAATTAAATTAAATCTAAACAGATTATTTTTTGCTGCTAGCATTTCATTAGCAATAGCAGAGCATAGGATCAACTCATACTGGGGTTACTAAATTCTGGGTTCGAATACATCATAGTGCATCGAAATTATGATCAGCTGGATCAGAATTGATCAATTTTGCTCCAAGATCATAAACAATTTTACTAATGAAATCATATCTATTTATTAAGTAATTATAGAATCTGCTAATGGCTAAGACTAAATGCTATTCTAAATCTTACATATACTACATCAGCAAATTTATAATAGCGTAATCTTATATAAGATCTTACAAACCGTAATATAAGCAAAATATTACGTAATATATTTCGAAATATTTCAAAATATCAAATTTTCGAAATATTATGAAATTAATTTCGAAATATTTTGAAATATGTTACGAAATATTTCGATCCTCTTTCAAAATATTTTAGGACTAGGAAACCAAGCAGGATCAGTAGATCTGTAACCTGGATTGTGCATTAGACAGACTTTTCGAAATAGTTCGAAATAGTTCAATGATGTTCAAATTCTGTACTACAAGATCAGATTAGATCTTTTGTTTAATCTTCTATTTTGTTTTTTTTCACTTTTTTGTTTTTATTTCATTTTTTATTTTCGTTTCATTTTTTGTTTTCGGTTCGTTTTTTTTTGTTTTCATTTGTTTTTTTCAATTTTTTTTTATTTATTTATTTTTTAATTTTTTATTTTATTTTTATTTCGGCACTCTACAAGAAAAACAAAAAACTTTCGAAACCATGCGCATGCCAACTACGACTTCTGAAACTCAAGAACACAACTGATTTCCTCAGCAATTTCTAAATTTTCAGGAATGCTTTTTTAAAGAAATGGGCACAAGTTTTCACAAGTTTCACAAGTTTTCGCAAGTTTCACAAGTTTTCGCAAGTTTTTGCAAAAGAAATTATCCAAGTAGCGATCTATCCCAATGTGATTCAGTTAAAGTCTGCTGTAGATAAATACGTGCAGACAAATTATAAAGATCATGTAAGTTTTTACAAGTTCTTGCAAGGTTTCACTTTATTTATTTTTTTGTTTCGTGTTTTTGTTTTTGTTTTTTTTTGGCTTATTTTTAAAATTTTTTTATTAATTTATTTTATTTCGGCGCTTTGCGAGAACAGACCCCTTACTTTCTGGCACTTTGCAAGAAAACCAACTCAGACTTTTTTGGCACTTCGCGACTTTTTTGGCATTTTGCAAGAACCTTTCGCAATTTCTGAATTTGCAAGAACGTTAACTCTTACTTCAGAAAAATGAAGATATGGGATTCGTTTATGTTTTTTCATTTTTTTTTTTACTTATTTTTTTAATTTTTAATTTATTTTATTTATTCCTGACTTCTTCGACACTTTGCGACTTTCCTGGCACTTTCTCTGGCCTTTGCAAAAATATTTAGAAAAGAGAGCGAAACGTCGTTATAGCCAAAAGTAAAGGGTGCTTCCAAAGCTTTGCTAGAATATAGTATATATCCAGATCAAAAAGAGATTAAAGAGGCGGTTGAAGACTATCTGCATGCAAATAATAATGAATTTTTTTGAAGTTTTTCAAAAAGGAAGCGGGATATTATGAAAAAAATATTAGTCAAAGCGAAGACGATAGAAAACAAAGAAGCGAAGATAATAGCTAACTATGGGGTGAACGGAAATAAGTGTATAGAGCTAGTTTTTTGTATATAGTAATAGAATTAGATGCGACGAAGTGCGAAAGTATTTAAAATAATATGTAATAATGTAATAATGTAAAAATAAT